>JAOXNR010000028.1:3062273-3108942 GCA_028571225.1 Parsonsia alboflavescens | reverse complement strand
CAAAGAAGAATTTGAGGAGTTATGATTCATAAAAGAGGAGATGAAGACCTTAACCGGTGTATACTCCCATGAATATTCATTTACCAAATTACATCCTTACCCTTTTCATTCAAGGTAAAGGCATATCATATATACTACTAAGTATATGCCTACTTTGGTATCATATTTACAACCCATACATGAGGAATAAATATAAAACAATTATATAACCGTGATCCACGTAAATAGAGGTTTGCAACTATATATTATGTCAATCATTATGCTCCCATGATTAAGGGAGAAATCAATCATTAAATATGGCTATCTACTACACAATAAAGGATCTCTACCCACATGGCATAAGACAAATGTGGAACGGCTGATACAACATAACAGTTATCCCACATTGATGGAGGATACTTGACAAAGCCTTTAAGATTCCCCTATAAATAAAGTCAGATCACACCTATCAAGGCATGGAAAACTTTTATGAACCTTCACACTTATTCCTTCCTCTTAATCTACTTAAGCATAAGAGGGAAATTGAGACTACACCCAATTTCTTCTGACCTCTTTCTTGTAAACCTAGTTTGTGAAGATCAAGTCGGAGCTCCATCCCAATCCTACCGCCCGAATCCAACTACTTGATCCTTCACCCGCATCATCTACAATCATTAATCAAGTGTTTGTGAGAAAAGTTTGTTCTATTTGAGGTCAAGCATAGTGCCCTAACTTTGATAAATAAATATACATATATATATATATATATATATTTATTTGCCTTAAAAAAAGAATTTGAGGATCTCTTTGTAGATTCTATAGTACATTATTTTAAATTAAATAAATAAATAAATAAATAAATATATAAATATGTATATATATATATATATATACGGTTTTTTGCTAGGAGTGCGTCTTAATGCGCGCTCCAACTGTTACCGTAACGGAATTTTTTGCTACAGTGCTCATGCAACCAACCAAGCAGAGCAAAAATTCCGTTACGGTAACGGTTGGAGCGCGCATTAAGGCGCGCTTTGGAGCGCACCTTAATAAATCCGTATATATAAATAAATAAATATATATATATATTTATATATATATATTTGTTGGTTTTTTTTTTAATCTTTTCTTTGCAGGCACGAATTTTGTATGAACAAATTTTGAACTTTGCGAAGCATCTTTGTCTCCCGTATCTTCTTTTGTTCATATTCAATCAAGTTCGATGGTGTCCATGGATAAATCCAAAAAATTCAATAGTTTCATGAGAAGTCAAGAATTCCCACGTAATATTGACATGGAGTGAAGCTCTAAGTCAAGAATTTATATGTAATATTGACATGGAGTGAAATTCACGCCATTGAGGAAAAACTTGAAAACTTAATTATTTCTTTAGTGGTACCTGTTATGACAACAATACTAGAAGCTTAGATGACCAATTAGAGACCTTGATGAGATTAGTTGAGCATCTTGTCAGGTGTTCACAAGAGCAAGATGTAAATTTTGCTCGGTTGATGAATTGATTGGACAAAAATAATGAAAATGAAAACTCTCCCAGCAATTAGAAGTTTAAGGCAAGGTTGATGTTTTAAGCAAGGCAGAAACCCCAAAGAAAAATGAGCTAGACATTCTTACATTAATGGACTCGTCCCCATTAATCAGTTGTGGGATTTTTTTCATGAGGACAATTAAAGAAAAATATGAGCGTAATAGCAAGTATATTTATACTTGTATTAAGATGATTACCCAGAGGATAGATAATTAAAAGATACGTTGTAGCTATCAACCTCCAAATGCCTAAAGTTTGATGGGAAAGGAAATTCAAGCATAAGGTGACTTACATCATCGAGACATGCAACAATGTTGGAACTTACAAAAATCTTCCCATCAAGCAGTTTGTACAATTACATAAAGAAATGTATTTGATTAGTACACTGATATTGCATTTGATTGATAGTTGGGAGGAAATGTCGAATCGATTTTATAATACTTAGTTAACTATTAAGACGGTGGAGTTGCCAACTCTCACTAATGGAAAAATGAGCTCGTGATAGACTATGTCAAAGGATGGAAGAATTTGAATCTCAACTAAAAGGATTGTCTCCGTAGGTTGCGATAGGGATGAGTATTCAAAGCATGCATTGAAATTTGCTATACATTCTTAATTCTTAATGGAATTCTGCCAATGAGCTGAAAAGTGAGTAATACTTTACGAATGAGGGGGAATTTTCAAGAAAGGGTCAAATAACTTTGTATTTTATGAAAGAGTTTTATCGTTTCTCTTTCCCTGGATTATGTTCTATTTGTTCTAGATTTATAGTAGTATCTCTAAGGTAGGATCTTGAAGAGAAAGATCTTAGGGATCTATGTCTTCTTGAAATGCTAAAAAGCTACCGGTTTCTCTTAGTAGCCTACAAACTTCATGTATGAACTAAATCTGGAGCCTTGTGTGTATTTTTGGTATCAGAGCCACGAAAACGATTTTCAAAAACAACTTTACTTTGATTAGTAAGATATTATGTATTTCTGTGATTAGTATGCTCTGCACTTTGTGATTGCCATTAATTGGATCCTTCACGACGAGTGCAACAGAACACTCAGAAGTCTCTTATCTGAAAACTGAGTTTGAGGAGTGAGTTTTCTTGTGAATTTAAAACCATTTTCAAAAGAACCCTTTGTTGTTTGCCCTTGTTGCCATGGTAGGCGTTGTTATTGCAAACGTTTGGTGTGAGAAAATTGGTTTTCACCTTCATTCGATTTCTTATTCCAAGATGGCTTCCATGAGCTCTTCTTCTTCATCTGTTTCTGGTTCTGAGATCAGTTTACCCACCAGTGCTTTATCTAAAATCCCTCGTGTGTATGAGATTGAGTACAATCCCGATTCTGAAAAGTATCCAGCTTCATCGTATCCACTTGTAAATCCATATTCCTTACATGAAAAACCCAAAAAAAAATGCTTAGTCATCGTCTTAAGAATGTTTTTGGTCAGCCTTCCCCTGTTATGACTACTAAAGATTTTGTCCAAGCCTCTCTCTTTACTTCACACCTATTACCCGCATCATCTTCTGAACAATACATTACTCTAAAATTCCTTGAGCAAATCATTGACAAATGGAAAACAACAGGATTCTCCCATACCCATATAGGAGCTGTCAAACTAGCTCTTACTCTCCATGCAAGGAAAGGTTTACCTATGGTTTCCCGCATTGCTCTCTTAGATGCCCGTTTTCATAAATACGAGCATGCTGTCATTGGTACAGTCCAAACTACTCTGAATGCTGGCATAGTCTTTATCACCCTATTTCCCAATTTCACTCTTTGTCTAGCAGACCCTTCACTGCAATAAACTCTCAAAGTCCATATTCAAATCACAGGCCTCGAATTACAAAATACTTTCATGGCCACACTACATCATCAGCTTGCATACCGTATCCAAAATCATTCCATAGATCTACCTCTTCCATTTCATTTACAAAATGGTGAATCTCTTTTCCTTATAGTTGATTCCCCTGAAACACCACAATGTACATTTGTCCCTAGAAAAATTCCCCGGGAACAACTTGAACTCATGTTGCCAACTTCATGGATAACCAGTTATAAAAAACAGATGGCTTTGACCAAGCCTGTCACCCCCATCCAAGTTACAGATCCACAGATGATACCCCAAACTAATGGTTCTGTTAAGGTCGTTTTCCCAAACAAACCTGGTTCTTCCATAATCTTCCCTATTGAGTTTTCAATGAAGGATTCTCCATACTCTTCTCCACTAAAAGCCCCCATTCAAAGTTGGTCCATGACCGGCCAACCTGTCTTCCAGCAACAAACCTCAGATGGTCATAAATGGTTTGATGTTTGTACTTTACGGAGGGTGGTACCACATGTACTCGAGGCTGCCGAGGGATTTGATCAGTCATGAATTCTTCAGGTTCTTCTACTTTAGGTTCTTCTACATCATCACTGGAAGAATCACTGTCCTCAAAACATACAGGTAGGTTAGGTGAAGTAGGTTGTAATGTCTTTAAGAAAGAAGTGATAGGGTTTGGTTGTGATTCAATTGTAAAGAGAGGAGCTTTGGATGATGCTCCAACAATTGGATCATCAGGTAGAGGGGTTGATGTAGATGGTGTTGATGGTGGTATAGATGTTGATGGAGAAGAGGTGGGAATAGGTGAAGGTGGTATTAGTGGTGAGCTGTATGGTGTGGTAAATTTTGGGGTCTTTGGTTGTTTGTTCCATAGAGCTAGGGCTGGAGAATATGGCTGGGTAGGTACTGTGAGTAGATTTATCGGATGTGATGGTGGTTGTGGGAAAAAGGTTGGAAAATGGTCAACTGTATTGGTGAGGGAGGCATATTGGGATTCAAGGCTAGAGAGTTGGGCTTTCAAAAATTCTTTCTCCTGATGCATTTGTGCCATCTTCGGGGACCATTCAGTTGTATATTGCACCAAATAACTCAATTTCTGATGATCATCGTATCCACTTGTAAATCCCTATTCCATATATGAAAAACCCAAAAAAATGCTTAGTCATCGTCTTAAGAATGTTTTTGGTCAGTCTTCCCCTGTTATGATTACTAAGGATTTTGTCCAACCTCTCTCTTTACTTCCCACCCATTACCCGCATCATCTTCTGAACAATACATTACTCTAAAATTCCCTGAGCAAATCATTGACAAAAGGAAAACAGCAGGATTCTCCCATATCCATATAGGAGTTGTCAAGCTAGCTCTTACTCTCCATGCAAGGAAAGGTTTACCTATGGTTTCCCGCATTGCTCTCTTAGATGAGAAGACATAGATCCCTAAGATCTTTCTCTTTAAGATCCTACCTGTGAGATACTACTATAAATCTAGAACAAATAGAACATAATCCCAGGGAAGGAGAAACGATAAAACTCTTTCATAAAATACAAAGTTATTACAAGTGAACTTCACTAGAGAATACTCAGACTCAAACCAGCTTGTCTAGAACTAGCTTGATCTGCTTCTATATATAGGCAGGGACTTGGACTCCAAACTACGGACTTCAAACCAATCTTAAACTATAACAAAGATGGCCAACAAGGTGGCTGACAAGCGTGTAAATGAACAGTACAAAGGTGGCCGACAAAGTAGCCAACAAGAAGTATAATAATTCAAACTTTTGACAAAGTAAAAGTAACTTTTATAAAGCACACCACTCAAAAACAAAATACTTTAAAGCACATCTTTAATCTGTGTCAAGATCTAACTAGTAGTGGGGCATCCATCCTTCTGGATCGAGAGGTTCATCATCCTTAGAGGAATCTGGAACAGGATAGAGATAAGTTCGGTGTCCATTATTGTCAATGTGATGTAAGTGTTGCTGATCATTCAGATAGAATAACAAATCAAAATATGACGGATGTTCGGGCCATAACCGGAGGTAATTAGTAACTTCAGGTATGACTGTGTTTTCCAGATCAACACCTTTTTTTACACACATTTTTGCATTATCCTTATCCTGAGGTCAGAATGTCTTTCTTGAACTTGAGGATTTGCCATGTTGAATGCATACCATCCCATTTTGTTCTCAAGGGAGAAATGATATAATCTGGGATTCATGTATCTGCCAAGTACCAAATTTACAACGGGACGATGTAAACTGATGAGAACATATTTTCCAAAATGATCAGAGAGGAAATGAAACCATCTTGCGGGATCAAAAAACCAATTTAACATTTAAACATATATAAATGCTGATGGGCCAAGTTTTGAGCATTGTCGCAGGACCAAATATAAGAGTTCAGGTGTGTGACATTGAAATTGAAACAAATGGTGCTTCCAGTAAATACCAAAAATAGCATAAGGCAATTTTGTGTAAAGACCAGGGATTGCAAGAATAGTTAAGTATGGGTGATCAGGGTGATTCTCAAGTCCTCTAAAAATACCGAGACCATGCTTCTGGAGAAGAAGTTTATGAAATTGTCTGTAATTGAAATGACTTCTTTGGGGAAGGACTAGGTCAAGGATGGTTTCTCGGATTTTTGGATGTAGGTCTGGGAAATCAATAGGGGCAATGCAGGGTATGGGTTTCAGAGTATGTAATGAGAATTGTTGAGGCCTATTGAGGAAATCAGCCAAAACATTTTCTTTTCCTTTGATGTGAGCTACTGTAAAGGAGTATCTGGAAAACCATTGCTGCCATCGAAGTAACTATCCATGGGGGATTGTTTTCTGCTTGAAATGAAGCATTTTTGGGAATGAGGACATGTCTAATTCGATGTGGAAAGTCTGATTGATCAAGAAGAATTCAAATTTCTTATTCCTCTTTTAACAACTAATATCTCCTTAAAAGTAGAATGATAGTATTGTTCTGATGGTTTGAATTCACCGCTAGCATAACTACAAATTTTGCGAGTTCCATCGGGAGTTTGTTCTAAAAGTACAGCACCCCAAAACAGATAAGAGGCATCTGTTTGTAAGATTCTGCATCCATTTGAAGGTATCTGCAATGGTGGAACGGAACTGGCAATCTGTTTAAGCTGTCTGACTGTATCAGTGTGTGTTGGTGTCCACGGCGGTGGTTCCTTGTGGAGTCTTTTACTAACTATAGAAGTGTAACGTGCAATTTTAGGTATAAAATCACAGATGTAGTTTACTATACCTAGAATTTGCTGGAGGGATTTTTTATCAAGAAGTTGATCCGGGAAATCTAGGAGGGATGTGGCTATGTGAGGCTGAGGTTCAAATGTGCCATTAACAATATGCATACCCAAAAAATCAATTTCAGATAGACATAACTGCATCTTAGATTATGAGAGCATGATGCCATATTGTTGAACAATGTGATGAAAATCTTGAAGCAGTTTATAATGGTCTTCAAGGGTGTGGGTGAAAAGGAGGGTTTGGGAGCAAGGGTTGGAAGATCTTGGTCATGGTTTTCTGGAACAAAGAAGGGACAACTTTCAAACCAAAGGGCATGATTGTCCATTGGTAGTGGTGATCAGGGATGCAAAAAGGAGTATCTCTTCTGTTCTTTGATCCAATGTTCTAGCTATGTTTGAGGATTTGATAGGTGATAAAGTTATTGAATTGTTAGACATAAAAAGGCCCAAAGAGTTCAGAAACCCTAATTATTGCAAATACCATTACATTGTTAGTTATCTAATAAAAAAGTTCATTTTATTTAAGGATAGAGAGCGATGCAATTGGCTAGCCAAGGAAAAACACTTATTGAGGAAGATAAGACAACATTAATCTAAACGTTTATTATTTTCTAAGAGTCGATGTTCACAATTAAGTTCGAAAGTTTTGAACCAATAATTGTTGGTTCTAATGGAAATATTACTTCTTGTGAAAAAAATGATGTATTCTCAAACCGGTGCGGTAGTCCATTCAAAGTTTGATAATGACACTAAAGGTTGGATCATCGATGAAGCACAAATTTATAAGCATATAATAATTTTTAAACTTTTTGAAAAGTTACGAAGTTGTTAAATGTAAATCAATTACAGTAATTAATTGGTATGGACTATTAACTCCTCTGGAATTGGAAGAAACAAAAAAAAAAATTCATATATTTTATGCATTATGCAAGTCTTATACTAATTATCATTAAATTAGGTGAATTTCAAGGGATTTTGATTAAAAAAATTAATTTAATATTTAATACTCCCTCAATCAGGAATTAAATGTCCACATTTTTATTTTGAGTTGTCCATAAATGAATATTCTATTTCCTAAACTAGTTAAAATTTTCTAAAGAAAATTATGTTGTTAAGTGTAAAATGAACTAATTCAACTAATTTTCTTAAAATTTATATAAGTCAAAATAAGACATTCAATTCTGAATCGATGGAGCAATATATTGTAAATAAATTTTAATGTGATTGTAATATTAAATTTTAAATTTATTTAAAATATTGTTCCTTACGGTTTTGCTAAGGCGCGATCCGAAGCGTGCCTTAATGCATGCTCCAACCGTTACCGTAACGGAATTCTTGCTACAGTGCTCATGCAGCCAACCAAGCGAAGTAAGCGTTGTTTCTTATTTAATAATTGTTATTTCCTTCATCCGAAATTGAATATCCCCAATCTCAAATTAAGAATTCGACAAACCTTAAAATATAATAAGCAGCTACGATCCTCAATCCCAGTTTTGATAAACCCCTTAATTCCTTCTCTCAAGAATCGTGGATAGAGTTGGGAGAATATGAAAAGACGTGAAACGGGGATTGTCAAATAACTATTGTTTAAAATTCAATCCTATATATGTTTAGAAAGGATCCATCTTTATTAATAACTCCTTAAGATTTCTAAACTAACCAAAATTCCTAAAAAAATCGACAAATAACAATCGAATCTCTAAATTTTCTGGATATTATATCTGTCGTGTATAAATCTTTCCTCCCCCCGATCCACCATTATTGTAATTGAATTCTATTTCCTATGCAGGCTCTATGAAAATCATTTTTGGATAATTTTACTTTGGATTATCAAATCAATGAATCGTTTTTTTAAAAAAATTTTAGTTTTTATTTAATTATTATAAGTTTTTTTTTGGTGCTTTGTTCATCGAACCATTAGAAATAAGCGTCTACATGAATTTTAAAACCCTTAAAAAAAAAAAAACCGAAAATAAAAGAGTGCCATGTGATATGCCTAAAAGTTCAAAATTTTCATTCTTTCGAAAGATTGAAAACTTTAGTGTATAATAACCATGATTAATATCCGTGCAATTAGGAGCTTAACGGTACTAAACGGTATCGGAACGGTTAGTTCCATATTCGTACTCGATTAATAAACATAGGACACAGACTCTCTTCTATTACCCATCGAGTCCAACCTATTTAGATTCGAATCCTACCCATTGGGTTTTGGACGGGGTATGCCCGACATATTTTCTATTTTTTATTATATTTTTTCAAATAAAAGTAAAAGATATTTACTCATAAAAATATCAAAGAAAGTAAAATTTAAATAAGTTAAACAAAAACTTGAAGTTAAAGATATTAAAAAATCATATTAATACACACTAATCAATCAAATTTAAAACAACCAATTGATATTATTTATTAAATAATAATTATAATAGATGCTAAAAAGTTAAATTAATACACACTTGTCTATCAAGTTCAAAATAATCAATCGATACTAATTATTAAATAATAAAATTCAATAGCCAAATAACAAAATTAAAGTTGAAACAAGAATAGAAACATGTGCATTATGTATGTATATATAAAAAAATTATATCATATATATGAATAAATAAACGGATCCGAAACTAAACAAGTCCGAGACTATGTACATCGTATCCAGATTCATTTAAAGTGTACTATTTGGATTCGGATATAAAAATAGAAGTACCAGACTTGAAATAAATGGGTCCAATACGGATTTGGGTTTGGGTATACCCTACCCACTAATAGCCCTACGTGCAATGCACAATTATTATATATATAGATATATAATTGAACTTTCAAAAATTAATAAGAAGAATAAATTTTGAACGGCATATCATCGAAATGACTTTTTCATAATTGTGAAATAGTTGGGAGACATCTCGGTTTAATGGGTAAATATTTTCAGAAGCTCTTAAACTTTTCAAATATTTGGTTTTATCCCCTAAACTATAAATCGTCTGATTTAAACCTCTCAACAATGAAAAGCTATAAAAAGTGGTTCTTCTGTAAATTTTGGGCATTAAGCCCTAATAGAAGGAGCCCATGTGCCAATCACATGCCGAATTCCAACGGTATTTTGGTCATTTGATTTTTGTTTTTTATTTCTTCCTCTTCTTCTCCATCGACGCCTTTGCTTCTTTGTTCTTTCTGACCAGATCCACCCCCATCCCGTCCAGTTCGCATTGCTCCAGATCAAACCCAATAATCATCCACCACCAGAACCACCACCACCTCCGCCTACCCCTAATTTTTCCCTCTTTTCCTGAACCCATCTCTTCCTTTTTTTACATCTATGGCTGGATCCTCTCCGTTAGGCCACTATCACGTTAACACCTCCCCTCTAGAATGGGCGTTGATTGTTATGATTTCCCCGGCTGCGACATCTCGACGATTGCCTCCTCTCTTCTGGTCCCATGACAAGACTATAGCCCTAATAGATGCTTAAAAGTATAAGTGATACTCTCCCTGGCGAGGAAACCTCTTGGTTACTCACTAGCAAGAGGTTGCTGATGATGTTACCACTAGATTTCTTGTTGCTACTCCCAAAAAAGTCATCCAGTGCTGTCAAAAGATGGAGAAACTCAGAAAACGTTATTATGCCGAGATCTAACGGGTTGCTCCCTATATTGGCTCTAGAAGCCATCGTTATTGCTTCGCCTGGGTGCACTTTAAGCGGGTGGATGCCATGGAGAAGGGTCCTACTTCTGCTCCACTTGACGATGATGACGAAGAAGAAGATCAGGAAGATTCACATATTGGCTCATAGATAGCGGGATTTAAGAGAACCTCCACCAAATTGACAAGAACTTGTTCGTGAAAAATTTGCAAAGGGATGACAGTCTTGGGTTATGGATCTGGCAGAGGGATGGCAATCGAGGGTTGGGCAACAATGGTTTTCTCAGAGAATGGAGGGAGTAGTTGGATCTGGAAGAAGTGGTCGGCGGTCGATGGGTTGGGCAGCAATGGTCAGCGACACTTGTAAAAGACGAAGAAGAAAGGAAGAAGAAGAAGAGGAAAAAATGAAAAAGAAAAGGAAGAGGAAGAGGAAGAGGAAGAAGAGGAGAAAAAAAATTAAACGTCCAAAACACCCCTTAAAAAAAGCATGTGAGTGGCACATGAGCCCCTTCCGTTAAACCCTAAGGCCCAAAACTGAAAGGCTCCTTTTTATATGTTTTCATTGTTGAGGGGGCTTAAATCAAATGATTTATAGTTGACCTATTTACCCTTTATCTATGCAACTATGAGACAATTGAGATAAAAAAAAAAAAGTATGTTACCCTTCTAAGCAATTGTTAATCATAATTTACCAATGATAATCATTTTAATTGACACAATGATAATTATTTCAATTGACATGGGTTTATCAAAAGTTATCAATACCCCTGAAGCATAACAAATTTAATTATCTTATAATTTATAAAAGATAATGCCTTTTATCTTAAAGACCCATGTTTTACTTTAAGAATTATGAAAGATTATTTTTCTTGAACAAGATTTTTTTTTTTTTCACAATTTCTTACAAAATTTACATGGCATGCTTCAAATTCAAAAAAATATATATATATTGAGTCTTTAAATTAATTAATTATTTTTTTCATATTGCAAGCACTTAAATATTAATTTTTCTATTGTTATAAATTTGTTGTAAAAATATAAAAATGAAAAAGATGGAACAATTTGGAGAAATATAAAGAAAAGAACAACTACAAACACGAGAGAACTTTTTACATTATTGACTTTTCAATCTCTACACAAATAATCTCAAAAGCCCTATATTTATGGGGAAAGAGACTTAGCCTACAAGCCTTGCCAATGATCTAGTCACCAAGATTCATGATGTCATTGATGACATTGCATCGGCATATGAAGTATCTTTATCACTTCCAAGGCATAACTTTGACTAACAAGAGTCCTTCATGTATTTACAACATTCCCCCTTGAATGCCCATAAAATTGAACATTTCATATATGACTATCTCATTAAAAACCTTATTGAGAAAAATCCAGTGGAATAAAAACTTGATGAAGGAAAAAAAAGTACCACCTATATTTCCTCTCTCTTATGATAACAATCATTTATCAAATACATCATAATCCAATCTTCCTTACAATTTATTCAAACGTTTAAATGTGGAAGGCTATCGTGAATTATTACAAGAACATGCGTGATGGATGTAAAATTACCTTTGACGAACCTTTTATTTACCTATGCAGTGCAAATAGTAATATCTCCTTGTGTCTTGGTTGGAACAAGTTTCCATGTGTTTAGAATATTTTGACATAACCAAACACATCTGAATTGATTCATGGTCAATTGCTAAAATCCCTGCATTGTTAGTTAGGAAATAACAAACAATATAACCTCTTACCTATTTCCATGAATAACAATATAAATAACCTCTTTAAAATCAAGTCTAGTGAAAATCAAATAAACAACCTGCATCTGCCTATCTAAACAAGGCAAATTAAAAAGCATTTGAGTAATATAATCTCATATACATTGTTAGTACACAATTCCAATGTCTTCTTACCGAAGAAGACTTATATTTTGCTAATAAACTTATAATAAAAGATATAATAGGTATTGTAATATTAGCAAGATACATTATTACTTTAATAGCATTGATATATGGTACTTAAGGACCAAAAATATCTTCCTAATCCATATTTGAATGAAATGGACCCTTTTTCACATCATGTGATCTAAATACCATTAGAGTACTTAAGCAATGTGTTTAATTCTCTATTTAAAATAACTTTAATACCTGTAGGATACCATATTCAAATGTATTGAAAACCTAAGCACCTCTTTATTTTCCATGGTCTTTTATTTCAAATACTTCTTTTCAATAATGCACAGCTTTTGTCAACTCTTCCAAAGTTCTGAGAATATTCAATTTCTAAATAGAAATATCAATAGTAGAAATTCATATCCGTATCTTCTACATGGGCATATAGGATCATTTTAGCATCCCTTAATAAACACTTTAATAATTGTACCAAATGTGTCTAGATTGCTTATTCCATAGAAAGATCTATGTATCAAATAACTTACTTGAAAATTTGACAAATTTAATCCAAGAAAGTTGAATCTTTCTTCATATCAATGACATCTCTCAGATGTATTTGCTTTTTTCTTGTATTGCCAGACTAATTAATTATTAAAACATGATTGTATCCATCACACAAGATTGAGTCTACTCATAATCAATACCATGTCGTTGAGTAAATCTTTATGCAACAAGTTGTTCTTATATCTTGTAATTTCATTTATGTCATTTTTTTTTCACAAAAATATTCATATGTATCCTATTGATTTTAGACCACTTGGTGTATGGACAATTGGTCCAAAATCACTTTGTAGCGAAGCAAATCTTACTCAACTTTAATTGAGTCTTTTCATTTTTGGCCATTCATTTTGATGCCAATATTTTTCAAATTCAAGATCCTCACTTTTAATCATAATATTGTGCTCTATATAATGTGCAAATATATCAATGATGACTAATTTTCTGTCAATTCCATTTATTTTCCTTTATGACATAATTCACTAAAATCTCATCATATTCACTAATTTCAAGTACCTAAATCTTTTCATTATTAATTTCTTGAATTATGTCAAGGATTTCCTCTGGAAGTAAATCTTCCTTATTTCTCTATGCAAGAAAACGTTTTTCTGTATTTGGGTCATCACTTAAATTTGCACCCTTTTGAACCGACAAGTCTTCCAGGCTTTTAGCATTCTATTGGTTCTTTTCAACCGTAATTTTCCCTTCACGGACATCAACTTTGATAGGAATATTTGCAGTTGGGACATGAGATTTATTGACTTTCTTTTGATCAGTAAATTTTTTTAGCAACCAATTCATCATATTTTTCTAATGAATTATCCTTTGAACTTCTACTTCCCATTCATTTGTGTGAGGATCATATTGAGATAAGAATTAATCTTTCCTTGCACTATCTCTTTTATTGTCCAACAACTTATTTTTCTCCCCCTTGTAATGTTGGAAAGAATAATTCATTAGGCAATATCAATTAGCAATCCATGCCATGAATAAATCTCCAATCATTGGTCTTAAATATAATAGATGAATGTTCAAATCCAACATTCTTTCTCAACCTTCTATAAGGACCATTTTTCTTTTCTATGTTGTGATGGAGCAATCATGAAATATACAACACTTCTAAAACTTCAAAATGAGAAATATTTGATTCTTGACCTTAAACAAATTATAGAGGGTATTAAATATGCTAACTTATTGGCCTTGATGTGAATAAGTTTTGTTGCATGTAGGGTAGCACATCCCATACTAAAATATTGAGTTTTGTTCTCATAAGTAATGGTCTTGCAATCAATTGAAGATGTTGGATAAACGATTATATTAGATTGCTTTGTGTATGAACATGAACAACAAAACTACTATCCCAATTGAAATCCAATAACTATCAAATATCTTTGATGTGAATTCACCGGTATATCAAGTGATATTATTTAATTAGATACTCAAAATAATATACTGGCAATCGAATAATAATAATAATCAATCATGGAAAATCTAATTGAGAGACAATATTCATGTGACTATTTTGATGATGCATCGATTTCAAATAAATAAGATAATGAAATAGTCCACATGGAGAATCTGCAAGTCCACATATATCACCTTGAATTTGTTTCAAAAACTTGGAAGATTCTATCTTATCTTTATCTGGTGATGTCAAATAATCATCTTATTTGAGAAAAAGTAGCATTCTTAAATTGAAAACTCTTATAGTTTTTCATAAATTTTCAAGAATTTTTCGCATTATAATTGGTTCAGGATGATCAGTCGGTCATTTCTGAATAATAAATTCAATTTCAGATCTCAGCTGAATTCTTAAGCACAAGCTTCAATTGCTTAAATAAATGTATGCTACAACACTAAGGATAAACAAGGTAGTTTTCTACTATCTCTTTTTCACCTGATTCTATATTGTTATTTTGAGATATTCTGTATCTCTATCTTTCACTGCCTCCAAAATTATAGTAAATCTTATATAATAACCTTAAACCTTAACAATTAGTTGAGATTTTGGGGGAAAATGCCGCATAATTCAATAATCAACTTTATTCCTCTAGGTATAAAATAAGAGCTCATTTAGAGCTTTCAATGATATTTTTACTATCAGAAATTATATTCACATCTTTAATTTTCATGAAATAAAAATATCATATGAATGTCTTTAAGGTAAGACATTATAATAAAATTTAAAAAAGAAACATAACATTTAATCAAATAAACTGATTTTAATTAAGAATGAGTCTAATAATTTTAATTCATAAAATCTATCAGACAAATAAATATACTAAAAGGTAATTAAATAAGCATACAAAACTACTAAGATTTTTAGTTCTTTTAAACTATCATTTTTCATATCATATTCACTATTGGCACCTTCAGGGCCAAGAATGATATCTGTCATATTACTTTCATCCCAATTTACTTTCATGTCACATCAGAAACAACCTTTTGTCACTTGAATTTAATGGTTCATCATCTTTAGACTTTTCAGTTATTTCATTGTTGCCATATTTCTTCTCCAAGAATACCTCTATAAGCTCAACATTTTAACATCTTTTACCATGTCCATAACCATAGAAAAGTTTATTGCCTTGTCCATAGCCATGACCTCATTAATTATGAAAGTACTATCATTCATTTTTAGGAATGAAATTAAGCCAACTGGTCAAACTTTATAATTTTATATTAATAATGCATTATTTCTCTAAGTCATATCAAGGTATGAGAGAAATTCAAATATTTCTTAAATCTTTTTTCTCATTATTGCTCCTATATAAGCATATTTGAGACATGAAAAGTGAAGAATTTCTTTTTCAATGTATCAACTTAAAAAAATATATATATACCATATAATTTCAATTTAAATACTAATGCAAAAGTGACAAAATTGTGTACACTTAATAAAATCTCGTAGCTTTAAGTGCATCCAATCATGGAAATTCATTTTAGAGTTGCTAATGTGGATAAATAAATGATTTTGGATAAATTTAATGGACTTCAATCCATTTACATCCAAACCATTTATATCCATTTATAAATGGATATGGATATTATTTTATTTTTTTTTTACTTAACACTTTTTTTTCCAGTTTTTTCCTTAACATTAATTTCAATTTTTACAATTTGATATTAAAGATAACAATTTATTATTATTATTATTATTATTATGATTAATTAATTAATTTGAAGTTTTATATGCTTTATTATCTCAAAGGTTTTCACCCTTTGATATAATTTTTTAAAAAAAATGATAATGAAATAAAAAAATGACAACTTTGTATCCTTTACTTCTTAATACATTTAATCTAATGAATAATATAATATACTTATCAGTGTGTTGTATTTGATATTTTCTCAATCTAAAATGAATGTCAAAAAAACTATAGCTTCAAAGCTTGTTCAAACAAAGGTGGATCATATTATATAAATGTTGTTTAGTATTGCTTTTTATAGAAATACTTTTTCTTAAATTAATTTGTTTTGTTATAGAAGTGTTTTTTCTTAAATTAAGTTGTTTTGTATTTAGGTGCATTAATCTGTAAGCACTTTTTAAAAATAAAAGTTATTTGGATCTTTTAGTTTTTTTTTTTTTTGAAAATTTTGTTTTTTTGATTTTTTTTTAATTTAATAGAATGATTATCTTTCATAAGTTATAACACGTTAAAAACTAATATTTAATATATTTAAGTAAATTTTTTAAAAAAAAATTAACCCAATACATTAAATACTGAAACTTTTTAAATATGTCACGAATCAAGATAGATCAATAATAATAATAATAATAATAATAATAATAATAATGTTCAATTTTAATCTAGAAAGATCATAAAATTTAGTAATAAAACTATTGGTATTTTTGACAATTTTTTTCTTTTCCATAAAGTATAATGATATATGCACAAATTGAAAAAATGAAATTTCAAAATAGTGTAAAGAGAAATAAAAAATTAAAAAGAAAAAGAGAAAATGAAGATAAGAAGAGACAGGGGCTGGATGTGGCGGAGGGATGCGCGGAGGCGGGGGCGGGGGGTGAGTAGTCGAAGGTTATTGAAAGAAAGGAAAAAAAACAGATGGGAAGAAAGATGAAAAGAAATTAGACCGGGTTGTTTGGGGACAATGGGTTTTTTTCGCTGTCTTTCTTCCTTCATTTTTCTTCTCTTTTTCTTCCACTATTTTCTAATTTCAACTTAATTATTTTCCTTTTCCCCTAATTACTTCAGTAATGTAAATGTATTTAACTCATGATTGACTTTTTAAATGAGTACTTATTGGATATAATGGATATCCATTTAGAACCATTTAATTTAAATAAGTTATTCATATCCATTTATTATATCATGAATTTGAATATCCATTAAAGAACCAATCATATTGCCACCAATATATATGAAACAATAAATTTTCCAAAAATGATAAAAGATGAAAGTTTCAAACCGTAAAATCTTGAATAAGTAGAAATTCTTTATCAATTAGAGTTTCGTGCTGATAACCTGTTATAAATTGATATTATTGTAGAAATATAAAAGGGGAAAGAATAGAACAACTTAAAAGAAATATAAAAAAAGGAACAACCAAGTAACTTTTTATATTATTGACTTTTCAATCTCTGTTTCAAAAGCCCTATATTTATGGAGAATGAGACTTAGCCTCTAAGTCTTCGAGATTTATGATGTCATTGATGACATCACATGAGGTATATAAAATATTCTTATCATTTCTCATGCATAACTTTGATCGACAAGAATCATTCATATATTTACAACATCTGTAAAACTATTGGAAAAACCTATTGAAAAGGAAAAAAAATGCAACAAACTTCATGATCATGGTAAAATGAACATTCAATTATATGAATTTATTATTATCTAAATCTTCTATATATTAAAGAAGATAGTATTAATCTAAGAATCCGTTAAGACTTAGAGTATGAGTTACCACATGACACTAAGATTAAGAAAATATTTATTATTTCTAAAAATTAATTAAAATAATGGTATATAATTATAGTAAAAAAAATTGATAACATTTTAATAAATATTTAACTTTATTTAAAGGTATTTAATAATTTTCATGATTCACTTAATTAAATTAAATGAATTTTAAAAGTATATAAATTAGATTAATGGATTATTCTTTAAACTAAAAAAAAATATTGTCAATATCTTCTAAAAATTAACTTATTTCAATAAAAAAATTTTAAAAAAGTATAACTAATTTAGTCAATACCTAAAGTTACAAATTAAATTTTTAATTTTTTTCCAAATAAAAATAAATTAAATATGAAATAGTTATTAAAATAAACTCGTGCATTCATCAAAATTTTTTTTTGCATAAGATAATGATCATAATATTTCTATATAAAAGGTATTCAAATAATTTAATTTATAAGAATAAAAATACATTAATTTATTTGGTTGGACAATGAAATGACTTATTATTATGTAACATTTAAAAATATAATGGTTCAGAAAATATAGAAATAACTATAATATATTTTATTAAAAAATCATAAGCTAAAATGTTATAGAATGGTATTTTAATAATTTTGTGGTTTATTTAACTACATTAATGAACTAATATGAATTATATGAATTAATTCATTAAACTAAAAATACTATTTTTAACAAAATTAGTATAATATACAAAAAAAAAAGTGTTTATTTTTAAAAGATTAGTTTTCTATAATTCTCAAAACTACACATAAGTATATTTAGTTTTGATTTTTTTAAAATTTTAAAAATAATATGAATTTAAACAAGAGGTGAGTGACAATTACTTTTTATCAAATATATTTAATATTATTATAATTATACAACTATTAATCCTTTCCACACATCACGCAGGGCCATACTACTTATTAATATATTTGAAGTTATTTATATGATACTTTCAAAATAACTCCTTAGTTAAGGAAGAAGGTCTTATCTATTATGTTATATATATTTAAAGCGAAGACCCAAATCTTTGTAAGAGTTTAAAAAATTTGAAATCTGGCAATTTCAAATAATTATCTTTTTATTTTGACATTAGTGGGGGAAAAAATTAAATCCAATTAACACAATCTTTTATATTCAATGAATAAAACTTTTATATTTAATGAATGTAATCTTTCATATTTAATAAATATAACTTTTATATTTAGCAATGAAATGTTTTATATTTTATTAAAATAAAAACATTTTTATTAATTTTTCTTAAAAGTAGACCCTTAAATGAGCCAAGGCTTATGAATTTGGAATTTTTTCTAATCATTCCCCATAATTTTATAGAAAAGATAAATAATAATAAAAAAAATCACATTATGTTCAATGATTATATTGTTTCGTATTCAATAAATATAATCTTTCATAATTATAAAACTAAAATAAAATAATTTATATTTAATAAATATATAATCTTTCATAAATTTTTTAAAATAATTTTTTATTAATCTTTCTTTAAAAAAAAAAACTTAATTTAAAAGCCATGTCTTATAAGAATTGATAACTTTTGGATGAAGCCGATTAATTAATATTTAGGTACTTTAGAGAAAAAAAGTGTTAAAATATTTTAATATAATATTATGAAAAATGCACAAGTAAAAAATTTAGTTTCAAATTAATTGTCACGTACATATCTCAATAAAAAAAAAAAATTAGATTTCTTAGAAGTTTGGGCAATAAGTATTTTCCAAAAGGAAATGATTATATTTTAGGAGAACTTTCAAAATTAATAAGAATTTTACTGCAGGTTTTATTATTAAGTGAAAGAATTAAAAATTTTAAATTAAACCAAAATATTTCAGTTATAAATAAGAAGAGTTGACTCTTCATCTTCATCTACAAAAATAGAATTCTTCTGACAATAAAGACGGATATAGGAAATGTCAAAAGAAGCCATATCGGGAACGAAGAGAAGATGGGGCACGTAACCGCAAAACGGTTTCCAAGCATACGTGTCACTCCCGAGGCATATTTTTCTTTCTTTTCTCAACCCGTAAACAAAACAAACGGAGGGAGCTGGCCGCGAGGAATAGGCAGGTAAAAAGGACTTCGAATATGGGCACTATTATACTTATCTCACTCATTATTATTATTATTATTTTCCCTTTGAGATAAAGAGATAAGGCAGAATCATGGAACTTGTAAATACCGACTGCCCCCATATCTAATTATGGAATTTTCAATTTCACTCTTTCTTTTTTATTTTCTTTCCCCTCTTTTGTGAAACAAAGAATAATGTATAGCTCCTCTAGTTTTATTTATGACATGTAATGTAAAATCGATTTTACCAAAAGAAACACCTTTATCGCAATATCAAGTTATATTTAAAAAACTTGAGAATGAGGTAGAAAGAATAATATATTTAAAAATTACAATTTCTTGTTTGTTTATATTGACAATGCTTTAGTTTTATCTGATGATTTACATTATCACTTAAAACATCTTGATACATTTGTCACTTTGTGTTTAGAGAATGGATTGGTCTTGTCACAAAAGAAGGTAAAGATTCTTCAAAATGAAATAGAGTTTTTAGGAATGCAACTAGATGGAACTGGTATAAAACTACAGAGTCATATCCTTGAAAAAATATCAACTTTTCCAGATAGATTAAAAGATAAAAAACAAGTATAGAGTTTTCTTGGAATGTTAAATTAAGCTTCTGATTTTATTCAAAATTTAGCATGTCTAAGAAAATACTCAAGAAAGATAAAGTATTTGAGTTTAATAGATATCTAGAGGATATAGGAAAAGAGATAAAAGAAAAGTGTAAAGATTTGCCCAAATTTCAGTTATCAAAAAATAGTGATAATTTAATATTGGAAACATATGCTTTTGAACATGGATGGAGCGGAATTTTAAAAATAGATTCTCCACAAGAACAATTATGTAGATATTGTCATGGAATGTTTTTCAGAAACACAGACTAGATATCATATAAATGAAAAAGAACACTTACCTGTAGTTAAAATCTATCAAAAACTTTATTATTTTTTACTGCCTAAGAGATACAAATTAAGAACTGATAATACACATGTTAAGGCATTTATTCAAAATAATTTACCTTCTAAACTTGGAGTATAAAAGATATATTAGATTGCAGATGTTATTATTTGAATATTCATTTGATATTGAAATTATTAAAACTAACAAAAATGTTTTAGCAGATTTTCTAACCAGAAATGGCAGAACTCATGAAAAAGATCATCGATATGATTAATGAAATGGATGCTCAAATCTAGTCGATAAAACACAATGTTACATAGATCAATGAGATTGCCCATTAAAACTAACAAGAATGTTTTAACAGATTTTCTAACTAGAAATGACAGAACTCATGAAAAAGATCATCGATATGATTAATGAAATGGATGTTCAAATCCAGTTGATAAAACACAATGTTACAGAGATCAATGAGATTGCCCATTATCAAAGTGTTGAAGAGATCGAGAGCCTATTAAAGGTAGAATGTTCTATGATAATGGCTAAGATAGGTAACTATTCAGTTGCCAAAGAAGTTGCAGATAATTTACTTAAAAAAATAGAACTAGAAAAGGTTGAGTTTCCGGTCATTGGAGAATGTTCAACAACGATAAGCAAGGATAAAGGTAAAACAGAAGATATTTCTCTACGTGCTCAAAAGATAAATGTTCCTCAGATATTCCTATTAGAAATCTCGATATTTCACTACCAGACAGACATAGTGAGATTATGAGAGAGTTATTCTCTCTTAAAAATACAAAAAATTGATACTTAAATTTTTCTGAGATTTATCCTAAAATAAATTATTTGGAAAATTCTGACCCAAATAAAATTCGATATTGGTATAATTTTGGAGCTATCAGTTCAATATTTATACTTCACCTAACTTCCTAAAGAACAATGCCCCACCATTGTGGCTTAAAGAGGGAGTTAAAGATTGTTATATGCTTAATCCTATAATATCAAAGCAGGATATCTTGATACTTAAATTCTTATCTACGGGCCCTAATTTCTATGAGGATGAACTTTACAATTCCTATCATTATATTCAATTGGGGAAAGCAAAGACCTTTGCAATCATGACATTAGATGTGAAAAAAGATTTTGTCAAATATACTGATAAAGATGTTCATTATCGAAGAGCATTTAGAATCAGAAAAGTACTTAAAGGAATGGAATGCTGCTTCAAGAAAGGTTTTCATACATATGGAGGAATGAAAAGTCACTCTTCTATAATGATAGCGCCAGCTAGATCAACATCGTCATCAGCCGACAAGTACTTAAATATGAAGATAAGAATGCTCGAGAAAGGACAAATTAAATCTAGCCCTACAGCACAGAAGAAGATTTGCCAACTAAAGTGGCACAGGGGAAACATATGTCCTGCATGTCAGAGCAATAAAGATAAAGATAAGATGGAATATGATACTAGTATAAGCGACGGATGAGATTTTGACAGAAAGCCAGAAGACGACAAAAAACTTCCTATCAACAACAAGAAGATTTGGCCAGCTCAAATATGCTACTTAATGAAGTTTTAGCTAAATTAAACTAAGGGATAAGAAGGTAGAAAATGCAACGAACTAGCACAACAAAGAAGTATAAGGCCAACTACAAAATTTCGGCCAAGCACTTAAAGATTCAGCAAAAACAGATAACTACACATGCAATGCATTGTATTTAGTTTCAGCAACAAATTAGTATAAATAGGGGCTGCTTGTAGAAGGAATACACAGGCAAGAAAACAGAAAAAAGAAGAGAGAAAAGGAGAGAAAAACTTTCAGCCTTGTAATAGTTAGGAGCTTTGTAAAAATTACAGCTTTGGTGTGGTGTGATCCTTTTCAACCTTTGTAAATTTTCAAGCATGAGTGAATAAAATAGTTTCCTTTCATTCCCTATAGAAAAGTATGTTATTTTTTGTTGTTAAACTTTTGTCAGTTTATATAGAGAAGTTCTCATATATTCCATATCCCAAATTTCCTTACGCCAAAAGGTGGAAAACGAATTTAGGCTGTGTTAGGTTATTCTGAAGGGGAGGTAGGAAAGTTACCTGGTTTAAGGTTGGTGCTGAGACGCACATTAAAAGTTCCACCGGATATCTGGAGTAATTCTAGTCTAAGCGGAAATGAAGGTACGAAAGCATAGTGGACCTTTTTCTATAAATTGAAAAATTTTATGATTTTTGAATAATATGTTTTCTATGTTTAGAGAATGAATATGGAACCTGAAAGAGATTACTCAAGGTTGCCACTCGATATATTAGAAATAATAGCATCTAAACTATTTATTTTCAAGAAGTATGTACAACTTGGAATCTTGCCATTAGAAACTATAATAGTCATGGCACATATTATTTTAACGAATGGTATAATGGTAGATTAGCTAGAAAAAATAGAGACTTTGTATATCTTTTTAATCTTATCTTGAGATAATATATTACTATTCTTATATTTATTGCTGTTTAAATATTACTATTTGAATATTACAAAAAAAAAATTAATTAAAATGAATAGAAAATGTACACATGAAACCCGAACAAGATTTTTCTAGATTGCATCCAGATATATTGGAGTTGATAATCGATAAATTATTTGTCATTGATAGACAATCTTTTCAACTCGTCTGCCATAATTTTTCTTTGTATCTAATATCACCATGCTTGGCTGTGCGGGGTTGGAATCTAATAGGAAAACTCTTTTGATAAGCATTCCTTAATCTTTTTACTGCTATCAAATGTTTATATGGTGATATCACTTGATATAAAGTAGTATCAAATGTAATCTTATGAAATAATTGTAAGAAATTGTTTCCAAATAGAGTATCTGTTCCAATATTATAGAAATAAAACGGAAGACATTTTATCAAAAATGATCCTAATAATATTATTGGTCTTTCTATTAATTTATCTCGGCTTATGACATTATTTGAAATATCTCTACCATTAATAGGTTTTAAATCATGTTTATATTCCCTATGAAAGCAATCTGATTTACATAAGCCTGCTCCACAATCTATATTAGCAACAAAGTATTCAACTCTACAATCTTTATATGAAATTCCAATAAGTATGTAAATACTATAAGGACTAGTCATCTAGGAATATAAATCATTTTATCCCTATATGTAATCTTTAATCCATAAGAAGCTATCTGATAAGGTTTTACATTATCTAGGAAGGTTATTCCTAACATGATGTCTAAAGTATCATTAAATCCTTCATTTTCTATTAATAATCTTAAAGGGATGGTTTCATTCAAAAATTTTGATATCGTTTCTATTACTTCATTTATCTCATGAATTTTCTCATTAAAATTTGTATATTGATGGGTATCTTGTAGTCTAAATTTATGTAATTTATCACATAATTTATGGCTAATATAATTTCCATTGGCTCCAGTATCTATTAGTATATTTACAGGAGTAAATTCTAATAAATTAAAATATTCTCCTTTTATCTTATAATTTTTTAGACTATCATCTTTTGATTCTATGACATCTTCTAAATATCTTGATGAATTTTGTCTACCTATGACTTTTGATTCTGTAAAAAAAAGCCTAGGAGTATATCTATTGGAAGTTATTATTAGTTTATTTCTTAAGTCAAGTTCTAAAGGTATATTTTCTATTTCTTCAATCTCTGGTAAACTAGACATTCGAATCTGACTAACCTCATTAAACAAATAAGAAAAATCTATTGTGTCTTTTATGACAAAACATTCAGAATGATGCATATTTGAGATAGCATATGAAATCATATATGTAATCGAAAAAGGTCTATTATTATCTTTAAAGAACTCTTTTCTTTTAAAATCTTGTAAAAGACTTAAAATCTTATCAAAATCTTTATCATACAAATGATATGAAATCCTAGGGTAAACATTAAATTTTAATTTTTTCATGTTGCAAATTACCCCTTAAAATCCTTAAACATGCTTCCTTTCTATCTTGAATTCTATTATCCATTATGGCCAAATCAATTGGTGTATCCAATCCTTCTTTAAAGGTTGATTTTATCATTATTTGTGTCGCTCCAATATGTATCCATCCTAAAGTATTCCTGATTTCAAGTTTTATCTTTTGTAATTTTTCTTAAATATTTTTCTTAGAAAGTAAAGGTATCATTACTTTATTAGAAGTAACTGAAACTTCTAAAACTTTTTCTCTAATATTCAATCCATGAAAAATATGATGTTTTTTAGATTTAATTCCTAATTTATCTAGTATATTAACTTTAAATCCAGAGTAATTAGATAACGAAAAGTTTTCTTTTTGTATTTGGTTTAGCTTTTTCTTATCTACTAACATATTTTGATTATACTCTCCAATATATTCTACAAAGTTATCTATGTTTTCTTGAGAAGAACTTGTTCAAATGATATCTAGTTCATTCATCTTCAGAAGTAGATTCATACTTTGTATCTGTGTAAATAAAAATATACAATCTGATTCTAAATTTTCAAAATCATTTATCTGCACAAATTCTCCTTTTGCTATCATTTCTTCAATATCGTCATCTATTTATATTTTCTTTTTATTTTTCTCAAATTTCTTAGGGCATCTATTTGCATAGTATCCAATTTCATGACAGTAATAACATTTACAATCTTTTGGATTTTTATTATCTCTTTTCCTAACATATGTGGGTTTGTTAGGCTTGCCATATCTTTTCTTTTTATAATATCTAACTTTTCGTTTTTTAAAGTATCTCTTTTTATAATATTTTCTCTTTTTGTATCTCTTTTTAATCTTACTGTTAAAATAAGGTGAATCTCATCCTATCATTATAGGCCTTTTTTTATTATCACAACATAAAGATACTCTTTTTCTTAATCCTTTTGCCATTTTTGCTAGTATTGCATTACCACACCATTCACTTAATTTATCTTTTAAATGAGTTATCATTTTTCCTAATGTATCAACAGTTCGTGGATTATATATATCTATCAATTTTTTACCCCCAAGAGCCTGGTATCTAAGTAAAAAATAAGGGTACATATGTATGTAATAATAATCTTGAAAAACACATATATATTTATCTATTTCACAGATATCGCATAATTGTAATCTTAATAATACAATCATATATTTGTTAATCGTTCTTGGGTCTTTTAGAAAATTTCCTTCGCCGGAAAACTCTAGTTTTATTTATGACATGTAATCTAAATATTTTTTAAAATTATTATATTTATTAATGTATAAAAAGAATTTTAATTATAAAGAAAAAATATTCTAAATATGATATATTTAATGTTTAAAGATTCTTAATTTTCCATAAAAAGATATGGTGATTTATTGATAGGGCTTTTAGTCTAATTAGTTTCACATGTTTGGACCAAATTACAGTATGGTCCTATAATTTTTTTTTCAACCGTTATATTCCCTTAACGTATTACGGACATTCGTTTTTGTCCCAACTATCATTTTCCAGCAAAAAACTAATCGGAACAGATCTAGTGAATAGCAGAGGATAATTTTTTAAAGGGAAAAATTGTCCATCCAACTAACCCTTTTTTAAAAAATAATAAAAAAAAATGAACCCAAATAAAACTAAACCTAAATTCAATCATATCCCAAATTCTCTTACAATCCAAATAAATCTTTGGATTCATCATTTTTTTTTTTTAACACTTGTCAGCCAATCGAAGCAACTCATATTCACATCTATATTCAATTGATTGGTCATTTTCTTGTTTGATCTATGGCTGGAGAAGCACACTCCTACTGCGGCAAAAGACCCACTCGCTCGCTATCCACCTTCCCACCGCTTTTGTCTTAGATGGAGATCCCTTTGCAAAGTTAAGTTTCTTGTTAAATTACTACCTAGCAAGCTGCTACAGCACAACGTTCCGCCTAACCCACTCACCACCAAAGTCAGACAAGAATCACAGTTAGCAGTAGAGTTCTTTTTTTCTTTTTTGGTTATTTCCTCTAATTAGATCTAAGGAACCATTTCCATAAATGGAGAATGTAAAAGCTACGACAAAAGGTCTGTAACAAAGATTTTATAGGCTGAATTAAATGCAGGTAGAAGGATCCTTGGGTGTGAGAATAATGGGGTGAGCTGTTACATTTGTCCCTAAAGAATCCCATGGTGAATGACTGGTTGTATGAAATCATCCTTCGTGCTAAACTAATGGCCACATATGAATAAAATGTCACTCAACCCCTTCTTGAGTCTATACTTCTCAAACATAACACTTTTGGCTACATTTACCTTTTCATCATCATATGATTCATCTTACTTTGCTTCAAAATCCTTATCCGAGTCTTTATCATCTGCATTATCCTCTAGAATATCAATGGTAATCTCTTTATCCCATTGTTCAATGTCGTGTGATGGTGTTTCCAAACATAGCCTTTACTTTGCTCTCCCATCATATTTTCTACATGTTATAATTGCAGAACTTTTAGAGAACTGTTTGTAGGTATCCAATTCTTCGGCAATACAACATTGGGTTGAATAAATTCTTGTGCATGAGCCTGTTCAACCGATGTTTGGTTGGCCTGATTGTTCAAATTTTGTTCAGATTGGTCACCTTCTTGTAACTGACTCGTTATGTTGTTGTTTGGTCCCCCACACAAATAATTTTTCTCTAATTCACCAACAATTTCATTAATATCTTCTAGTGAGTAGCCTACTATCAACAAACATTTTCTTATTGTTCTTGGATTGACACAAAGTTTTCCACCCAAACTTCGGTTTTCGGCCTCATACAATTCCTCCAAACCTTTATCATCAACTCTTAAGGAAAAGTCATTGTCATAAAATTCTGTGTATATCATCATCTAAAAGCTCAGGTTGAACCTCCTCTTCCTCACTTATTCTCTTACATTTTCCTTTTGATTTGCCTAAAGCGGACTCTTCCTCATCTTGGTTTCCCTTTTCCTCTTTTAGTTTTTTTCTTCAATATCCATCAAAACATCTTGAGACATCCATATAGATCCAACGTACCACTCCTCAACTTTCTCCCTTAACTTTGTAGCAATTGATTTTGAAGTACTTCCAGTTAAATTGGAATACCCTGCATTTGTCTTTGTATTAATTGCAACCCCTTGGATGAGCTTTGCTTGCTCGGATGGTGCCTCTTCCTCATGAACCCAAATTCAACCAAAACACTCATCACCTCTGCCTGCATTCAGTAAAGAACTAATGTTGGCTATTGAAAATGAAATTTTGTTACCTATATTAAAACTAGTTAAAAATTATTTACATGAAATTTGATTACCTACAGAAAAACTAGTAAAAATTATTTACACTTTATTTATTTATTGAAAAATTAATTTGACTATTACAGAAGATGACAAAAAACATGAGAAAAAAATGGTTGTTCAAGGTGGACTTTTTCGGAACCACAAAGAAAACATTTAAACCAGTACAATAAAATCAAACAATAAATTAAAAAAAAAGGTTCTCAAACCAAAAAGAAAAGTACGTATAAAATTAGAAAAGAAAAATGCATCCGTAAGATTATTTTTACTCATTTTCTTTGCATTGGTACCAAGATAAGCACCCTTCAAATATGAGAGTCGACCTAAGATGTGAGTCACACAACTAAGATTTGCTTCAATTGGTTGTTCCTACTTCCAACGGACAAGCTAAACTTTTGAATTTAGGTTTATTTGGATTGTAAGAGAATTTGGGATATAAATGAATTTTGATTTTGTTTTATTTGGGTTTGTTAATTCAAATATAATAAAAAAAAATTCTTTAAAAATAAAAAATTGGTTGGATAGAGAATTTTATCCTTTAAAAAATTATCCTTTGTTGGTCACTAGATCGATTCCGAGTTTTTTGCTAGAAATTGGTAATTGGAATTAAAACAATTGTCCATAATATATTAAGAGATCATAACGATTAAAAAAAGAAAACTTGCACAACTATACTATAATTTGATCCAAGCATATAAAACTAAATAGGCTAATTTATATCATTTATTTAAAGTAGATCACATTTAAGCATACGGGCAAGCTTCTTGTGCGGTTATTAGAATTGATTACCACTTAATGATGAAAAGATTAACTAATTTTAGACTTCAAATACAGAGTTCTGGAATCAAAACAACATGCTTCCAAGTAAATAATAAGGTCATTCTTACCAAGTATCATACATAAATATTCAGAGGTTTAAGGTACAAGGTTACGCCGTAACCAGCGACAAGTGCAAAAGGCAATTATTTGAAATGGAAAGGTTTATAATAGGTCAAGAAATCAAAATGGAATTTTTAATATACAGAAGAAACTGAGATGAAAAGCATATCTTGAAAATATTTGAAAATTGACTAAAAGATGAAAACAACACTGTCATGCACTCTGGATTTCTGGTTCTGGGCTACGCATTCTGAGATCCACATCAGGTTTCTGATCTCTTGCTCCCTCAACCTCATGTATGCAAAAAACACGCCAAAGTGGAACTGCAATGCCATCATATCATATAAAACCAAAAAATATATATATATTCAAAAATTAAAGAATATTTAACATTTTTTTTCAACAAAATTATTTTTGTACCCAGTAACCTGGGAACTTCCATAGAAAAAACACCGAAGTTGAACTTCTTGCTATGCCAACACATACCTGTTGCTCAAATGCAATGCACAGCCGTTTCACCTCCTCCTCATAGAATGCCTTGTCAAGCATTTGGCTCTCTCCATATGACAACTTAGCGAAAATTGGTTGGTAAGGAGGATACTTTTCCATAGCAGAACGAACCTACAAAAGCAGCAGGATAAAAGTTAGCCACATAGCCAGTGCTGCAGAAAAAATGAGAAAAATTTCTCTCTTCATCTCCATGCAGAGACCTTATTTTCTTCCTTGTAATACTCCCTCTGTCTTGGAATTGAATGTTCCATTTTCCATTTTGAACTATCTAGAATTAAATATTTCATTTCCTAAATTAATTAAAATTTTATTAAGAAAATTAACAATATAATGTTCAAATGAACTGATTCAAATATTTTATGCTTTTTCTTAAAATATGTGCAAGTCAAGATAAAACATTTAATTTTAGACAAAGGGAGTATTTCTTAGGAACAACTTTCAGTGCAAATGAAAAAGAGTACAAGCTATCTCTCATTCCGGCCAAGTACAAGAGCAAAAACTTTCATCAGTTCAAAATGAACTCTAAGCAAGGGTTCTTTGAGGTGCACTGGAGCTTGCGAGCACATGGGGAGAAGCGTATCATAACCATGGTTGTTAAATTTTCACCATGGCAGATTGCGGTGATGGAAATCAGAAGAAACACCATATAGGGTTCTATAGCATGGCGGTATGGTGTTTTACCATGGTTATGGCAGATACATGGTACCCAAAATTGCAAATAATTTCTTCTTTAAATTGTATGGGTATATTTTTATTTTGGTCTATTTAGTAAATTGACTCTTAGGAAGACAAAAACCCAAATTTAATCCAAATTGCACTCTTACTGCTACTGCTACCTCTACTCTTTCTTTTCAGATTTCTTCAAGGTTATTTTTTTCCTGAATTCCTTCCTTCTTCTCTACTCTACCCTCCCTCCTCCCTCCATCTTCTTCTACATTTCTACTGATTTTTCTTTTTTGGATTTTCTTCCTTATGTTATTTTTTTCTTTTTTCTTTCCATCTTAGAATTTGGAATTTTATCAAATATTTTTCCTTCCCTAATGATTTATTGAACAGATTTCTGGAACAAAAGAAAGAAAGAAATTCTCCAGTGTCACCTAATGTTCAACAAAATATTTATTAATCTTATTTTTCTTAAACAATGATGGAATTTTTTACTTGAAATCTTCATAATTTTGCATATTGTTATTTCATATGAATTATGTATGAGTATTATTAGGATTACAATGTTATATTTTAATTTTTTTATTGTCCACCATTTCTGCCATCTGCTATGGCGGTTTTGGGCAAACCATTGTAAACTGTCATCCGCCATTAACAACTATGATCATAACTACCAAATAGAACTAGCAAATGAACTTAAGACCTTTTTCTTTCTTTAAATAGGTCAACTAACAATATTTTTACAAGGTAATATGATTAATAAAAGGATTACAACTATTGTATATGAAAAAGTGTAGCAACAAAGATACTACTATAGTATATGGAAAGGTCTAAAGACATTTAATAAAGTAGGAGAAAACAACGAGTAAGATCAAAGATTAGACATTAGAAAATTATCTTAAAAAGTAAATGAAAAGTAAGAACTGAAATAAGTTGAGGATAATTAAAAAGGAGATGACATTGTGGAAAAATTGAAAAGATATCAAGCAGATGACCTCGATTGGAAGAAATAAGAACATTCTTAAGTATATTTTACCTGATCTATATCCTCACAAATAGCAAGTTCTTCATGTCCATAGGGATACCTATTCAACAAAAATGCATCAGAAAATAGAAGCAAGAGAAGACCAAGACAACTTGACACTATCAGCATGTTTGATTGGGTGGAATGGGAATTAAAATGCCTTTGTCTGCCTATTCCAAATGAAAAATGATTTTTATACCTAAGAATCTTTATTCATGATGAGACATCGAATACTCATTCCTTAAGAAAGCTTCAGTTTTCAATCCACTCCCACTGGGAACACCATGCATCTATCAGAAGGACGAATTTATACCATCTTAAACTTCAGTTCAGTACAGTTTCTGCAACATTTTTCCTTTTTCTAAAGTTTATCTTATAATATATTTTTTAGATTTTTTTTTTCTTATATATTTAGGTTTTTTTTATTATGAGTAATTTTTTCTTCAAAACTTTGCTATAAATATTTTTTAAAAGTTTCTCTACTTTAGGTCCTTTTCTTATTATCTTTTTTAAAAAAATTCTTAATATGTAAAATTTTTTAATTAAAATAAATACTTCTAAAAAATATATGAATATGAATTTGATAATCCAAATAAATAATAAGAATAATGCTAATCTTTTACTTCTTAATCATTTCCTATTCTACATATGTTCAACTAAACACAATAATCTTAATTTCGATTCTTTTATTCCTTCAATCAAGCAAATAAATAAAGCACTGACATTTCAATGTCATTCCTTATCTATTCCATTCCATCAAACCAAATGACACATAAAGCTTCGAGATAGTGAAATACTTACAGCAAGCCAAAATTAGAATACAGCTTTCTCCGATCATCTCTTGTAAGTTCAGTGCCAATGCTGCACAGAACAAAGTTCAGAAGATAGTTTAGATCATCCAATTAACAGCATTGTTCAAATGATATGCAAAATTCTCAGCAGTGAATTCACCTGTTAATGGTAATATTGACAGCTCTCCTGTCAGCCTCAAAAGCAAGTAGGTCGGCCATAATCTCTGCTGTAGCACCTCCAAGTCTCTATCAAAACACATTTATTAAGCTAAGGTATTGTTTGGTTTAAAAATGTGGAGAGGGGTTGGAGAGGCACCTTTACTTCTACCAATGGAGGTAAATATTTTTGTTCGATAGGAAAGAAGGGGTGAAGGAAGAAAGGAGAAAAGAGAGAATTATTTATATATTTAAATACCTCCATTCTCTTCATAAGTCACTAGCCACCTTCATAAGCAAATTAAGAAAATTTAAATCACCTTCAAAACTTATTCCATTCATCTATAACCATAATTTCATTCTTTTCTTTACAAAAGAATATTAGATAGAGGGTAAGATACCAAGAAAAAGGAAAAAAAGGGAAAAAAATTTAGGCATTCCAAATTCTAAAATGATTTATAATTAGGGATCGAGAGAAAAGATGGCTAGTGCCTTATAAAAAGGGATAGGACTAACATTCTTCCCACATTCTCCATTTAACAGAATTTTTAATGCTAAAAGCAATGTCCACTTAGTCATCAACTCTCATACTAATTTTTCTACCTCCCAACCCCTCCAACCTAGGAGGGAGGAAATGTTGATGAAGAGGAAAATAGCGCCTTTATAAATTACTTCCCTTAAAAATTTACACCTAACCAAACAACATAAATGTGTCATTTATGTCGTATTTACTTCCCCTCCCTTATTACTTCTTTGAAAAATTTCAGCCAAACAATGCATATGTTATATAATGACATCCCAATACTTTAAATATCAAAGCAGGAAGAGTTTGTTATCTTGTACAAAACATTACCTGGCAAAACTTATAAAAATCTTCAAGGTATGCCTTATAAAGGGTATTCCTCATGATCTCAATATTCATGTCATCCAAGTCCTACAAGGAGAACAAGTACTTTTAGCTAAATCACATTTGAATGATTCACATTAATATTTTTCAAATCATATGTCAAAAATAGACAACCAATGCATATGTAGTAAGCTACTTCAGTCTAACTCATTCTGTTTTGAGAAAATGGGTCAGTTCCTCATAGCAGAAAACAGAAACTGCCACAGGATTACTATTTTCCTTTCATCAAATGTAGTTGTAAATATGTCATACCCAACAGAATTTCTTTCTTCTCTTATTTATTTCATCTATTCGAGGACCAAGAATTAATCCCCTCCAAAGAGAGAAAAAGCCCAAGAATTGACAAACAAGCGTGTAGTGCAGCTGCTGAACATAAATCTATCAGAACATGACCAAGATCTTCTTTCAGAATGTAAAGAAGCATGAGACTAATATTTATTTTCTACAAGAGCAAACTCAGCATGGTACAACATCATTCATGTTTAAATAAAAGAAATATTCTCAAAGTTAGTTACCTCAGAAGTAATACACTCAGAAAAGTACGGAGCCAGAGGCGTATCAACAAGTACCAGTCTATAAAGCTCCCTCATATTTTGTGCAACTGCCAATGTAGCAATACTGTTTACTGAAAAAGGTCAATGTTACTCCACTAAAAATTCAAAACCGAAAGACCAATTAGGGACACTTTTACCTATCAAACATTCCGAGAGGATGACATTTCTCCAACAATTCATGAACATCTCTCTCATGCAAAGTTCCAGTCACAATCAGAACCACATTGTCAATCATGTGACCATATCTGAAGAAAAGAGCAACATAAGTAGATGAAATAGAGTGCTCGTTGTAAAGCATTAGCATAAATAGAGGTAAAAAGAAATTTCTTTCCAACTGAACCAATTTTTAGGTGAAATAAGCACCAAGTTTATGAAAGTAGAAACATTTATCATCGTGTAGAGGAATGAAAACCGGTGGATTCTAGAACTATCAGGAATGAGTCTTTATAATCCATATTCATGCAAAATTGCAATGTACGACCTCCAGTTTGCAAAGGAAAAAGTTATTGCATTTATATGCATGTTCATAATGCTTCCAGGACAACATATAACAAGATTACATCATTTTAAACAACAAAGCACTTCCCACTCCCCCACAAAACAAAACAAAAAAAAAAACCAAAAAAAAAAACAGAGAGAAAAAATGTTCAAGTCAAGATAAGGGAAAATGAATTGCAAAGATTAATCAATATTTAGGATAGAACATTATATCCACCGTACGTGATATACTCTAAAAAGGTCGACAAGGGTTCAGTGGCTTGGCATAACATGTGCTTATACTCATCCACCAACTTCAGAGTGCATTTCTCCACAATTGTAGTTGTATGCAAAGGTGAAGGTTCTGCAGTTTGATAGCACCATTAATATTATGAGGAAGCTCAAACTTAAAAGAAGCAAGAAAATAAAGTGCAAGAATTGGTAGCTTTGGCAGATATTTCAGATGATTCTTACCTAATTCAAACATATTCAAGGCTTGTCATAAGAATCATTCGTCACATTGCACTAAAACTAACTAATTTGATACATTTAGTGAGACAAATGAAAAAACACGCAGCAATGCCCATTAGGAGTACAGTGATCTACGGCCAGAAGTTGAGCAGAGAAACATTTTTCACGAGTACTAGATCAACAAATATCTCAGGGCTGGTCAATTATCCACAAGAACCAGCTGCCCATCACTAACTAAAGCTGGGATCCTAATACCTGATTACCAATATCCAACAGCATTAAATAACGAGCTTCTATCATAATACAGTGCCTAATTCTTACCACATACAAAAGCTTCTGGGTAAGTAGCTTACTGATTTCAATCAAGGTAGTTCAATTCAATTAGTATAATCTTAATAAAATTTAGTGACAAATCAATATATGATCCAAATAATTGCAAATTGCGTATCAAAGGAACAGCTGGTTGAATACTCAAATGAAAAATCGAGGCTAAAGTGCAAAACCAGGAAGTATAAGAAGGAGATAGACTAACCGTTTTGGAGATACGGGCCGTATTCCGTGGCAGAGAGATGCATCTTGATGTCATCAAGCGTTTCGCACTGGCAGAGATTATTGTAATCGGCAGCGGTGAGCAATCCCGATCTGTGGCCACGCACGATGGCCTCCAGATATCCACTGTGAATGTTGAAAGTTAACGCTTCGAATCCGTACATTTTCTCTGATCCAGTTCCTGAGGAGATTATTCAATAATAGATCTGAAGATATTGGAGAAATTCAGGAGAAAGATCAACCCCGTTTGGAAAACCCTAACAATTACTCAGTTAGGAAGAGAAAGCTGTTCGAGATATTTTCGAAGTTGAAGGGAACTCTTATAATTATTGAGCCCTTGATTTGATATTTGGAAGCGAAGAGGAGAATCGGAGATCCTTGATTTCAGATTGGGCGTTGAAAATATTTCTTGTGACTGAGGATGAATTAGGCAATTTACATTTTTTGGGGGTAATTTTTCAAATTTTTTATACTATAGGATTTCATTTGCAAATTCTCCACTTGGTGTGGCCGCCTATTCATTTGAATTAATTGTTAATTTTAGCAATTTGAATGGTCAAACCCCACTTTTTAAAAAAAATTTCATGGGATATTAACAATACTTACTTGCTTGAGTATCTAAACATTAGAGTATTGATGCTGCATGCGTTGCTCCACACAGTCCCAAATGCGTCTGTCACTTTTGGGATGGACAGAGACGGAAAGTACTGAAACTCATTTAAACTAAAACTCACTTTCCCTATTTGAATTTAAAAACAAAATAAAAGTACGTCTGTCACCTCCACTCCCGAGTTCCCTCTAGCTGGCTTTCCTGAATTCCCTCCCATTCACACCATTCCCGAGTTCCCTCCACCTCCACCTCCAACTTCTGGCAAGCCAGCTTCGGTGAGGTAGCTCCTTGAACCAGCAGTCTTAAAATCGAGAGTGAACCAACAGTCTGAGATCGAAAGTGAACCACCTGATGGGTTTCGTCGAAGAGATCGAACCCTGGTGACATCAAGGTAGCTTATGAGAAAACCCCCACTGTCTCGCACTCCTCTGCCCACACTATTCCCACCCTCAACTGTCCAGCTCGGAAGAAATCGACATCATCTCTACATTCCTAGCAACGCAGCTCAAAAGAAACCCACCACCCTCTTCATTGTCTTCTTCATCCTCTGCCATGTCAACGTCGCAGCTAGGGCTTAATCAGCAGCAACAGCAAAGACAGGTTAGGATTTAATTGCATGTCTCTGGATATGTGTTATTTTTGTTCAAATTTGAGCTTTCATTTAGGTGATGATTGTGTTTTTGGGTTTTGAAATTGGCATTATTTGAACTAGTGGGTCTTTTGGGGTTAATTTCTTTTTTTTTTTAATTAAAAAATTTGTCATTTTTAAGTTATCGTTTCTAATTTCTTAAAATAATCGGGTTGCTTTTGGCTGAAGTGAGCTCTAGTGAATTTCAATACATACATAATCATTCTATACTCATGAAATTAATCCCATTAATCGATAATGTGAGTGCTAAGGACCTGTTCTTTTCCCTGGAACTAAATTATTTACAATGTTTGGAATAAAGAAATATGCTGAAGTCAATATGATTTTTCTTGCTCTGAGTGGATTTATTAGTTTGACACATTGAAAGTGGTTCTGCATTTCGTTAGAAGACCAATGTATATATCAATCAGTTAACTATTAAGATTTAGAAAAGTGTATAGCATTGGGTAATGCCCTGCTTCTAAAGAACATACAATCTTCAATGAGAAGTTTGTTTTTCTATTACGAACTACTATTCTACGCTATATCGTCCATAATATGGATATGACTTGGGGATATTAACTGTCAAATGAATTGAGTACCAAATTTAGCTTTAAATGTGAAGTGTTTCTTTATGAATGCATGGGTTTTTATTTTTATTTTTTTATGCAAATTTGAAAAGTTGGACTGTTGATATTCCAATATCTGTGTGGGATTTCACTTTAATATATAGGGAGCACCGAAGCAGGAATGCTTTCAGACAGTTTTGAGTTCAATTCTTAGTATTTCTTTCTTAAATGTGCTTGTTATTTGCAATCCTACCTGAAGGAATGACATGAAACATTGTGATGATGATGAATGGTGTCTTTTGGTTAACCAAGCATATCTGAATTAATTGCTTCTTGTCCTTCTCATTTTGTATGTTGGGAGTGGCGGAGATAAAGCTACATCAAACTTTTTTATTCAGAGGTTAAACTTAAAGTGACAGCATATGCTTTTGAATCATCAAAAGTTTGAAGCAATATTCTAAGTATTAATTGGATTACTTGGTAACAAGCAATAGTAATTCTGTGGAATACTAGGTAGAATCTTAACATATGAAAACAGAACATTTGATATTGATTTGTGTTAAACCATTATAAAATAGACAATTTTATCCACATGTTATTGACTATTTCAGCTCAAATGTTTATCCTTCTCTCTCAAATTTTCTATCTGGCAGCAACTTTTCAGTTTATATGTTTGTTTTGCATGTAAGATACTATGTTCTAGTAACATGACAAGTTTTGGTCATTTGCTTTGTTAGAATGGCCTTTGGTTTGATGTCATCTGTCCCTACAAGTTTCGATCAATTGGCTTTAGGGGTAAGTGTGAACAAATGTTAGGTATTTAGAAGAAATGAGGTTTTAACACTATATTCTAATTCAGAAGGTTAAATAGAATCCGTGCTCAAGCGAAACACATTTTTGAATGCAGGTTTTTTTTTTTACTTTTTTTTTTATGCAAATTTGAAAAGTTGTTCTGTTGATATTCCAATAGTTGTGTGCCTTTTAAAGGTCTAATGTCAGAGTGCCCAGTGTTTCATAGTATCTGTAGTGAGTTTAATCTTGTGCAACTCATGCTTTACCCAAAATGAAATAAATCAAAAGCCTGCTTTTACTAAAAATTGTAAATAAAAACATGAAAAATAAGAAGCACAAGCAGTAAATTAAGATAATTTCTATATTCAACCAAATTATCAGATGAATGTCAGAGTCAAAAATATGGATACCTCATTTAGATCTTCACTTTCAGGACAACAATTACTTTTGTAACATAGTATAGCTTAGAATCAGGCATATACAACTTGAAATCATGCTATTTGATTTAGTAATTTACTGCTTTTAGTAATTTACTGATTTAGTAATTTGAAATCATGCGATTTGATTTATTAAATTAGTAATTTGATTTGAAAAAAATACGAGTGATTGCTTGACCTTGCACTAAATCCACATGCTCTTGCATAAGCATTGTAGAAATTGAAGGCTTCTTCATTGGTTTCAAATACTCGCGAGATCTTTGGTTTCAGCCCTCTTACATTTGCAGTTTTGCCAAAAAAAAAAAAAAAAACAGATTATATTGTAGAAAATCTACCAAAATTTATGGGTCTGATAAAAATTTACAGATCAAAATTTACCTAATCCACTCAACCTAAGAGATTTATGTAGAACAAAAAGTGTAAAACATTCAGGAAACACTAAAAGAAACCAAAGAGGCCTATGTTTAATTTTTCATTAGAAAAGTGACAGAATTGAACTTTTGAAAGAAATAAGAAGTCAAAGCAAATACACATCTTAGAGTTGACATTCCATTCTATCTGTCCAAATAATTGAATTATAGTTCACTCCCCCTAGCCCTCTGATGTATTTAAGTTCATTTGGTAACTTAGTGGCCCCTGAAATATCCTACCTAGTAATAATAATTTAGTTTGGTCAATTACAATATGGTATTTTCTATTTTTATCTTTTTTCCATTTTCAGATATAAACTGTATTTTATTTCTCACACACCCTTCTTTTTAGACTATCCGAATAGGAAAGGTACACTTGGAAATATTTACAAAAATCTGCCATATCTTAACAAAGTAATACATTGAGGATTGAATTAAACATTTAATGGGTATGCTTAACAGTTAATAGAAACAAATATGCATTAATATGTAAGTAGAATTCAAACAGTCATTTCTTAAAAAAATGAGATGGATAAGATGGGAACTCAATTGTCCTTACTGTTGGAAAAAGTAAGATGATGAGATTTAGACCTTTTATGCCAATCTAGTAATAACCAAAAAGTGTCAATTGGTCTTTCTCCTTCAAATCAATCATTTAACCCTATATTTGGAAAGTAAAAGCTGATCAAGTTGAAAAAGAATATTAAAAGAAACAGATATGTATTTAGCTTGAGCACAGATTCTATTTAACCTTCTGAATTAGAATATAGTGTTAAGACCTCATGGCTTCTAATACCAGACATTTGTTCACACTTACCCCTAAAGCCAATTGACCGAAACTTGTAGGGATAGATAACATCAAACCAAAGGCCATTCTAACAAAGCAAATGACCAAAACTTGTCATGTTACTAGAACATAGTATCTTACACTCAAAACAAACATATAAACTGAAAGGTTGCTGCCAGATAGAAAATTTGAGAGAGAAGGATAAACATTTGAGCTGAAATAGTCAATAACATGTGGATAAAATTGTCTATTTTATAATGGTTTAACCCAAATCAATATCAAATGTTCTGTTTTCAGATGTTAAGATTCTACCTAGCATTCCAAAGAATTGCTCTTGCCCGTTACCAAGTAATCCAATTAATACTCAGAATATTGTTTCAAACTTTTGATGATTCAAAAGCACATGCTGTCACTTTAAGTTTAACCTCTGAATCAAAAGGTTTGATGTAGCTTTATCTCCAACACTCCCAACATACCAAATGAGAAGGACAAGAAGCAATTCCTTCAGATATGTTTGGTTAACTAAAAGACAACATTCATCATCATCACAATGTTTCATGTCATTCCTTCAGGTAGGATTGCAAATAACAAGCACATTTAAGAAAGAAATACTAAGAATTGAACTCAAAACTGTCCGAAAGCATTCCTGCTCCGGTGTTCCCCATATATTAAAGTGCAATCCCACATAAATATTGGAATATCAACATACCAACATTTCAAATTTGCATAAAAAAAATAAATTAAGAAAAAACCAACATTCATAATGAAACACTTCACATATAAAGCAAAATTTGGTACTCAATTCATTTGACGGTTAATATCCCCAAGTCATATCCATATTATGGAAGATATAGCGCAGAATAGCAGTTCGTAATAGAAAAACAAACTCCACATTGAAGATTGCATGTTCTTTAGAAGCAGAGCATTACCCAACGCTATACACTTTTCTAAATCTAAATAGTTAACTAATTGATATATACATTGGTCTTCTAACAGAATGCAGAACCACTTTCAATTTGTCAAACAGATAAATCCACTCAGAGCAAGAAAAATCATATTGACTTCAGCATATTTTATTATTCCAAACATTGTGAATAATTTAGTTCCAGGGAAAAGAACAGGTCCTTAGCACTCAAATTATAGATTAACGGGATTAATTTCACGAGCATAGAATGATTATGTATGTATGGAAATTCACTACAACTCACTTTAGCCAAAAGCAACCAGATTCTTTTAAGAAATTAGAAACGATAACGTAAAAATCACACATTTTTTAATTAAAAAAAAAATAACTCCAAAAGACCCACTAGTTCAAATGATGCCAATTTCAAAACTCAAAAACACAATCATCACCTAAATGAAAGCTCAAATTTTGAACAAAAATAACACATATCCAGATACATGCAATTATACCCTAACCTGTCTTTGCTGTTACTGTTGCTGCTGATCAAGCCTTAGCTGCGGCGTTGACACAGCAGAGGATGAAGAAGACTGCAAAGAGGGTGGTGGGTTTCTTCTGAGCTGCATTGAGAGGAATGCAAAGATGATGTCAATTTCTTCTGAGCTGGACAGTTGAGGGTGGGAACAATGTGCCAGAGGAGTGCGAGACAACAGGGGTTTTCTCCTGAGCTACCTTGATGTCACCAGTGTTTGATCTCTCTAGCAAAACCCATCAGGTGGTTCACTCTCGATCTCGGACTGCTGGCTCACTCTCGATTTCAAGACTGCTGATTCAAGGAACTACCTCACCGAAGCTGGCTTACTGAAGTTAGAGGGAACTGGAGGGAATGGAAGGGAACTCGAGAAAGCCAGCTGGAGGGAACTCGAGAGTGGAGGTGACAGACGCACTTTTATTTTGTTTTCAAATTCAAATAGGGACAATGAGTTTTAGTTTAAATGGGTTTCAATACTTTCAGTTTCTGTCCATCCCAAAAGTGACAGACGCACTCGGTACTGTGTGCAGCAACGCACACAACATCAATACTCCTAAACATTATTATTTTCATTTAAGAAACAACATAACTTCACCAACGTTGAAGTTATTAATTGTTGTTAAAATTAAATTTAGTCATTCTGATGTTTTTAGTGTTTATGGATTGTAAAAAATAGAATTTTTTTAAAAAAACTTTTTTGTATATATCTTGAATTGTTATTTTGTGATGTCTTCGGATTGGTATGGATTGAAAATAGTGATAGAAAAGTGTGAAAATGGTGGTCAGCGATTCAGAGAATTGAAGAAGACTAGACTACTTACAGTTGTACCGGTTTCAGTTTAAGCTGATTTCACTTTGAATCGGTTTCAATGAAACTGACTCAAAAAATTTGAACCAATTTTAGTAAAATCAGCTCAAAAGTTGAGCAGGGGTTCATTAAAACTGATTCATGACCTAAGTTGGTTTCACTTTGAACTGATTTCAAATTTAAAAGTCAAAGGAATATAGATGAAAAGTGAGTAGTCAAATATGTAACTTTAAATTTTTGAACAAAAATGGGTAAATTAAAAATTTTAAATAAAAATGTATAGATCTGAAATGAAAGTATTCAAATGGGTGCGGACACCTCTTCTTCTTCACCGGTCCATAAAATCCTTGGTTTATTGCTGAACAACCCTACAATATTTGCTACTAGGTCCCTCTTATGTGCTGATGTGCACATGACTTTTTTTCGTTTTCTTTTTGTTGAGATGTTTAAGAATCTGCATAAAGAAGTTTTGAAGCCATGTTTTATGCATATATAACTCAATCATCATTTAACTCTTTGAATTATCTGGGTTTTTTTTTTTTCAAAAAACTTTTGAATCCATTGATTTTAAATTTTCTTAAGATAACCATTAATCCAATAATTCTTTTCCATTGCCTTTTGAGTTTTCCTATTGAAAATGTTTTTATTAACAATATTATTTTAAGAAATATTCCCTCAGCCAATATGTCTTTTAACCTTTTCAAAGTCCATTAAAAGATTTTTTTTCCCTATTTTTTTAGTTTTGCTCTTACCAGTTTACACTCACCTCGACATTTTGCTTATTTAGGAGGAGGTTGAAGGGATTTGAATTCAAGACCTATGGTCGACGTACTCACCAATCTACCCATTGGGGTATCCCCGAAGGGACTAGAAGGTTGTTTTAATTCATTTTCAATATAACAATTTCAATTCCTTTGTAAAATATATATATCTTATCATAATATATATTTATATATTATAAATACATTTTATAAACTAAACCCTAGGGGTAGTTCATCATTAGAGACTTAACAAGAGTACAATATAATTGGAGCTCCAATGCCCATAATAGAATTTCCCAATATATATATAAAATTTATCAGGCACCCCAATGATTTAGTTTGATTTTTTAAGGTATAATATATAAAATATATTTTTAAAAAATAATTTTTTTATTGAAGATTTTATTTTTTAAAATAAAATCAAATATTGATCGTTAGAGATTTATATAAAAGTAGTGTCCATAACACAAGAAGCTGACAAATGTCATTCTCTAAATGTTTAGGACAAAGTTTAATTATATCCAAATCGATTATTTTTTCTCTCTCTAACTACTAGATAAACATTAAAATATTTCATGAAAAGAGATAATAAAAAGAGGAAATCTAGGATATTTCAAATATAAATATTTACAAAAATCTCTCTAACGACTAGATAAACTTTAAAATATTTTAGGAAAAGAGATAATAACTATAAATATTTACAAAAATCATCATTATCTGAATCATTAGCTTGTATAAAATTAGTAGACCATAAGCCTCTCATACCTTTCTCGATCAGCACTTTTGGGTAAGATAAAGAGTGGTATCTATGTTTATCAGATTAGTATCTGATTCTTGGGCCATTGACCCACATGATATTAACTCTATTATTTTTGTGCAGAGAGCCCATTGGGTAGCTTGCTATTCAGGATTTTACGAGTAGCCTCACTGCATGATAGAAGTATTATTATTTTTGATTGTGCATCGTAACACAAACAAATTAATACCTAACTTTTCCTAACATATAGCAAGGGAAAGTAAAGGTCTATTGCACAAAGAATTGGTTTTGAGTGCAAACCTACTAATTGTTGTTTGGGAAATAGAATTGAAGTATTAAAAATCTACAACTTAAAAAAGAGCAAATTAAAAGAAAACAATCCAAATATAGGAGTTATCAATCAAGAAAGTAGTTAACAAGAAATAATCCGCATGTCAATTTCTGTGGGGTCAATCATTGCTCAAATAATACAATTAAGTAGTTGGTTTTAGAATTTGTCTTAGCATTCAAATACCTATCCTTTAAATAGATTTACTTTTCACAGCGAGGAATAAAATCTCTAATTTAATCAATTAAATTGCATAAACATGAAGACATCACCAATGTCAAATTACATAAACAAAGTAGCTTTAATTGATGAAATTTCATTTATACAATTATCTATTGTCAAATAAAGTTTTTAGCCAAATCATAATTATACAATAGTCACTACTTGTGAATTTATCAATCTTAGCGATAATATTTAAATCCTAACAGTATAATCACGCAAAATAATCTAGGTGATCAAGCTAAATTAATAAATACAATTAATAAGATGAAAACAAGAATTGCACAAATTCTTAATAATAAAGATCAAATCTTTAACAGAAAAACAAACCAAATCTCATAACCCCATATCAAAATAACTTACTTTATGTTCTTGTTAACAAAAGAGAACTACTACTCTCAAGACATGATAAATAAAACCAAGGAATACATAAGGAAAGTGAAAGAAATCTACCTTTGTCCTCAGAAATCCTCAGGAAATCAATATAGATTTGTGTCTAAGACTATGAAAAAAAACCTATTCATAGGAGTAACGACTCCTTATAAATAAGCAATTACCTAATAAAAATCTAATAATAAAATAGAAACCTAATGCAAAAAGAAATAGTTTAGGAAAATAATTAAATTCTAATAAAATTTAAAGTTTTTGCCAGGGTCAACCCCGTCTAACTCCGGCTAGGGCTATCTATCGATGGATGGTTTCTCCAAATTTCTTGCCTGATTCTAGAGAGCATTCGGTGCTCCATCCGAAGCCGGATGGCATGGTCCAGGGCACACCGGATGGCTTATTGGCCAGCCCGTTGCTCCGTTTCATCGCGTCACGATCTATTTCGAATAAGAATCTCTTGCCAACTGTAATTTCTTAAGCATTTTTCAACCAAATATTTATACAAACAAAAATCAAGCATAGAAAAGTAAAATATATTTAAAGCAACATAATTAAGTTAAGTTACTTAAGATAACAACATAAAATGGAAATAAAACTTAGGGTAATTATACACAAATCAAAATTTGATAAAAAATTCATAATAATATTACATTGTAATTAAATAATAATAAATATTCAATAAATTCAATGCATAAAATATGAATTATAAATTATAATTTGAAAAATACATAATAAATCAAATTTAAAAAGAACCATATTTAATAATATGAATTCAATTAATTAATTGAATTTTTCTAACAAGTAATTAAGAGGAATTTTTTATTTTTGAATGTTTAATTTTAGAAAAGATATTAATTTGAACAGGTGCTAGGTAACACATTAAATTATCTTTTTTTATTTATATTTATATTTTCAATTTTATTATTTTATACTTTATACTTTCATTAAATTATTAAACGAGTTTTTATTCTAAAGTTGAAAGGATTTTTAATATTTGAATTTAAAATATTTATTGTAAGTATATCTTTTAAAAGAAAGTTGATAAATATAGAGATTTTTTGAAAAATGATTTTGGATAATATAAAAAATTGTAAGAGATTCGTTGATTACATATATAAGTTTTAAAAAAATTATTAATTTTTAATTGGTGAAAAAATATTACTTTTTTTAATTGGTGATAGCTGACAATGTATGTTGGGATAATTGTTAAATGGTATTAAAAAAATATAGAATTTAAATACATCCTAATTTATAAATTAGTTTTAAAATCAATAATAGATCAATAGTCAAAATTATACTAAACAAAAGGGTCATGAATTCATGATTCATGAGTTTAGATTTAAAAAAACATATTATCTGTCTTTTTAAAAGTAATATAGATAAATAGAAAATTTGAAAAAAAAATTTGTGAGTAAAAAGGAATTCATTGTAACTAAAACTCCAAAACTAGAAAAAGTTTGGTTTTTTTTAAAAAAATAAAGGCAATAATAAAATTAAAACCTTTACAATTTCCTATACCTCTAATTATGAGGTTTAACATCAATTTCTAAATTAGAGTTTAAGGGCCATAACTAAACAATTATTTAACATGCAATCTTAGCCACCCTAGAATAAACAAAAACGGTATCATTCTAGTTGAGAGAAGATCTGGAGTCCCAGGGTTTTAAAAAAAAATTCTCACAAAAGAGTTGAGAACAATACTTGGAATGAAGATTCGTTGAGATCTGTCCTGCGGAATGGATTTGGGCGCCTTGATCTACAATGCAAAAGATCTTCTAATCTATTCCCTATCTGTCTGGGTGAACAGAAAGAAAAATAGAAGATTGGAGAATTTTTCTAAGTGGAGTGGAGGAATACAGACTCACTATAATTTTTCTCCAAAGAGAAAAATTAAGTTTGTTCTATTTTTGTGGGGTTGCTCAGAATTGTCTTCTTCTAACTATTACAAGATTAATAAATAATCCTTTAAATAACTAAATTAGAAATATTGGTTTTCTATGAGCCAAAAGCTCAAGAGCCCAACAATCCTTTTATTTAATTAAAGGTCCAATCATTATTTATTTGATCATGGATCCAACATAATTATTCTGCCCCTTTAATTAAAGCCCAATATTTATTTTTATTCTTAGCCCATTAAATAACTAATCTAATGGACCTAACTCCAAATTAATTATAAGACTAAAAAAAATAAATCCACTTCATTAATTTATTCAAACCCAACAATAATTAATCTTATGGACCTAAGTCCAAATTAATTATAAGACTAAATAAAATAACTAATTAATTTTTATTCAAACCCAAATAATTAATTTCAAGTATTAATTAAATCCTAAATTAATTATTTAATGCTATCTAGAATAAAATTAATTCATTCTCCAATTTCCTATTTAAGAATGACATAAAATCATTCATGCTCAATATGGTTAGATCAGGAACATTAAAACACAATGTCCATGACTCTATAAAATGACTAAAATACCCTTATTATAGGGTATTAATTGACTTAGTCATTGTAAACACCGTTTATTATCATCATAAGAAGATGATGTACTTCATGATACATTGCTATAGAAACAGAAGGTTTGTTGAGATAAATCTCAACCCTTAATTTTTAACCTACAAGTGTAATGACACATTTGCCCTTCTGCATGACACCCACTATTGAGCCTCGATCTTGCGTACTATCACCTTACTCAATAGTATCTACCATTCTTAGGTATCTAGTTTTATTACCATTAAATCACAAGAGTACTCACTAGAAGAATATTCAGTACAATAACAATTGTACTACCGAGGCCTTGGGTTCAGTGATGCAACTAGGAACAACATACAAGGGGGCGATTAACCCATCTCATAAATGAAATGGCATAGAGACCCTATTGTATAAGTCTGTCTTAACTAACTAA
>JAOXNR010000028.1:2993767-3062173 GCA_028571225.1 Parsonsia alboflavescens | reverse complement strand
CATAAAAATTAAATTCATGCTTTTTCTAGTTTTAATCCTATGTGACCAATTAATCAAACAAATTGATTAAAAGTGATATTGTTTATTTTTCCTAAGGGTGGCTTCTAATTTATTTCATACTTTTTCTAGATCACAAAAATATAAAAGTATAATAAATTAATACATAAAGCAATTGGCCCAAAAGACTCTAATTAAAACTTCTAAATGGGCTAATAAAAAACTTAAGGCCCAAAACTAGGAATTTTAAAAATTGAGGGCCTCTTTTGCAAATAGGGTTTTCTTCTTCCTGCTGAAACCCTAGCCGCCAACAACTCTCAGCCGTCCATCTCTCGCCACCAGCTGCCTGAATTTGCTGCCCAACCAGTCCAGCCACAGGCACCTAGGCTTTGCTACCAACCGGAGCAGCTCGACCCCGCGAGGCATCGCTACTCCAACCAGCGGCTGCCTAGGCATCTGTTGGCGGTGTTGAACCAATCCGATCTAAAACTGCTGGAATCGCTACCTTTGCTTGGAGCTAGATCGGTATCCTGACTGCTGCAGGCCCGAACTGCTGCATCTGCTAGCTGACATTTGGTTTGGAAGTTTGACTTGCCTGCACTGGCCACCAGATCTACTGGTTCTTCCTGCTACTTGGTTGCATCTGGTTGGACATGAACATTGAGGACCGCGGCCTGGCGGGACAGCAGGTCGGTTGGAATGCCGACTGCCTGGCCACTGCTTCTTCTGCTCGATGACCTATTCCCTTAGCCTGAGTCGCTTGCACCTCTGGTTGGTAATGACATCAGCGGCAAGCTCCAACAGCATTGAAAGTTCTTCTGCAGTCACAAAACTCCAAAACCAGAAAATGTTCATTTTTTTTTTTAAAAAAAATAATGGCAATAATAAAATTAAAACCTTTATAATTTCCCATACCTCTAATTATGAGGTTTAACATCAATTTCTAAATTAGAGTCTAAGGGTCATAAATAAACAATTATTTAACATGCAATTTTATCTACCCTAGAAGAAACAAAAACGGTATCATTCTCGTTGAGAGAAGATCCGGAGTCCCAGGATTTAAAAAAAAAAATTCTCAAAAAAGAATTGAGAACGATATCTGGAATGAAGATTCGTAGAAATCTGTCCTGCGAAATAGATTTGGACGTCTTGATCTATTATGCAAAAGATCTTCTAATTTATTTCCTCTCTCTCTGGGTGAACAAAAAGGGAAATAGAAGATCGGAGAATTAATCTATTCCCTATTCGTTGATTACATATATATAAGTTTTAAAAAAATTATTAATTTTTAATTGGTGAAAAAATATTACTTTTTTTATTGGTGATAGCTAACAATGTATGTTGGGATAATTGTTAGATATTATTAAAAAAAAAATGTAGAATTTAAATACAGTCTAATTTATAAATTAGTTTTAAAATCAATAATAGATCAATAGTCAAAATTATACTAAACAAAAGGGTCATGAATTCATGATTCATGAGTTTAGATTAAAAAAACATATTATCTGTCTTTTTAAAAGTAATATAGATAAATAGAAAAGTTGAAAAAATAATTTGTGACTAAAAAAGAATTCATTGTAACTAAAACTCCAAAACCAGAAAAGGTTCATTTTTTTTTAAAAAAAATAAAGGCAATAATAAAATTAAAACCTTTACCATTTCTTATACCTCTAATCATGAGGTTTCACATCAATTTCTAAATTAGAGTTTAAGGGCCATAAATAAACAATTATTTAACATGCAATTTTAACCACCCTAGAATAAACAAAAACGGTATCATGCGAGTTGAGAGAAGATCTGGAGTCTCAGGGTTTTAAAAAAAATTTTCTCACAAAAGAGTTGAGAATAATATCTGGAACGAAGATTCGTTGAGATTTGTCATGCGGAATGAATTTGGACGTCTTGATTTACTATGCAAAAGATCTTCTAATCTATTCCCTATCTGTCTGGGTGAACAGAAAGAAAAATAGAAGATTGGAGAATTTTTCTGAGTGGGGTGGAGGAATACAAACTCACTATAATTTTTTCTCGAAAGAGAAAAATTAAGTTTGTTCTATTTTTGTGGGGTTGCTCAGAATTGTCTTCTTCTAACTATTACAGGATTAATAAATAATCCTTTAAATAACTAAATTTGAAATATGGGTTTTCTATGGACCAAAAGCTCAACAGCCCAACAATCCCTTTATTTAATTAAAGGACAAATAATTATTTATTGGATCATGGATCCAACATAATTATTCTGCCTCTTTAATTAAAGCCCAATATTTATTTTTATTCTTAGCCCATTAAATAACTAATCTCATGGACCTAAGTCTAAATTAATTATAAGACTAATAAAAATAAATCCACTTCATTAATTTATTCAAACCCAACAATAATTAATCTTATGGATCTAAGTCCAAATTAGTTATAAGACTAAATAAATAACTAATTAATTTTTATTCAAACCCAAATAATTAATTTCAAGTATTAATTAAATCCTAAATTAATTATTTAATACTATATAAAATAAAATTAATTCATTCTCCAATTTCCTATTTAAGAATGACATAAAATCATTCATGCTCAATAGGGCTAGATTAGGGACCTTAAGACACAATGTTCATGGCTCTATAAAATGATTAAAATACATTTACTATATAGTAGTAATTGACTTAGTCATTGTAAACACCTTCTATTATCACCATAAGAAGATAATGTACTCCATGATACATTGCTATAAAAACAGAAGGTTTGTTGAGATAAATCTCAACCCTTAGTTTTTAACTTACAAGTGTAATGACACATTTGCCCTTTCTATATAACATCCACTATTTAGCCTAGGTCTTGCGTACTATCACCTTACTCAATAGTATTTACCATTCTTAGGTATTTAGTTTTATTACCATTAAATCACAAGAATACTCACTAGAAGAATATTCAGACAATAACAATTGTACTACTGAGGCCTCGGGTTCAGTGATGCAACTAAGAACAACACACAAGGGGGCGATTAACCCATCTCATAAATGAAGTGGCATAGAAACCCTATTGTATGAGTCTGTCTTAACTAACTAACTCCAAATACCTAACATGCAAGGCTATTGATCTCTATAATTTGATCTCATCCCTAGCATATCAAAGCATAGAGAACTAGCTTTGCCAGATCATCAACCCATACTCATGTCATGGGGATGTGTCCACACAATACCAACAGTGATATTTTTTCTCTCTTCTTTGATAGTATCTTTAGAGAATAATCACTGAATGATCCTGTTCTACACATACAAAATGTGTTAACACATAGTCCAAGGGCACTACCTAATGACTGAAGGTAAATCACTCTACTTAAAGGAGACTAATGTATTATGACATTTGTTCAATGGAATGCCCAATTCTATTAATTGGCCAAGAACTAATTCCTTATGATTGAAACTTTCGATGATCCGTACCTTATTATGCTGAACGTCCCAACACACAGATTACTTTTTTAAATCGATTTGGACCTTATTGCATGTTGTGCTAATATGTATTTATCTATAAAGATTATAGTCTTTTATCCAATATCTCAGAAAATGATAGTCTTTTTGTGTATAAATCCCAACAGATTTAAGTTGCACCAGGTTGTCTCTATGACAAAAAAAAAATCCTTGAAAGAGATTATTTTAGTTTGTATTAATCGTAAAACTTGGTTGTGTTTATTGTTGGAATTAGTGGATTTGGGAGAAAGTCTAAGGTAGAAAATCTTAGATAGTGGGTGTAGACTCATGAGGGTGAGTTGGACCAATATAAATCATTATGTCCTTGACTTAAAGTATCTTCTTTTATTGCCTTCTCGTACTGAGATTCATTGTGTGCCATTTATTGCATGTCAAGTGTTTGATATTTTGTCTCGACAAACATAGTTTTCTAATTTGGAAAAAACATTTTTATATTTTGATTTGAAAAACCTAATTCATCCCTCTTAGGTTTTTCACCTTATTAGGGAGAGTTGTTTTACAAAATTAAAGGGAAGTTGTGTATCTCAAAATCCAACATGTCATTCCCCATTCTTTCTTTGGTAAGATTAAAATCAATTTATAACATCTCATGAACTTGGAGGACACCAAATAATTCTTGAAGGAGAGCTTGAGAAATGGTTACGAATCTTCTCCCACATTATTTCTGTGATATTCTTTAGTTCATCAATGAAAAATGTATATAAGTCTTTTAATTATTTTTTAGATATAATTTATAAATTAGACCTTGAAAAGATAAATTATATCTTATAGTACTTGATCCATTAGAATACATGTAAGTTTTTTTTATTTATATCCTAAAGTTTGTCACATAAAAGTGTATTAGAAGATTTGATGTCTTGAGAAATCAAGAAATGCCAAAAATTAGCACCTTTATGGTGCAATTCCACAGAACATGAATCACAATTTTTGTATTATGAACCAAATTCTTCATACACATGGACGTACGTGCGAGTGCACAAACACATATATCGCTATTGCACTCATGATGAAGCATGACCGTGAAGGTATTAACGATCAGAAGAAAGTTTAAACATTAAGCTGAAATTAGGTCGCTTTGGTCCAAAGAAGGAAAAGGGGAAAAGAGTCTGACCTTGACAAGTCACAACACCAGAACACCGTGCTTGCCCGACTTTCGAAACCCACTCTCACTACTCCCACACAGGGCGTAGTGGTGGCAGGAGTTCACCACTCATCAGCAAAACTCCCAATATATAGGATAATGCTATAAAGTGTATATTTAAATTTTTATCGATCAAAATTAATAGTTAATATATGATTTTATTTTAAAAAGATAAAATATATAATAAAAATATTATTTTTTATAAATTTATTTTATATATTATATTTTAAAAGGATAAATTAAACCTTAAAGGTATTGGATCAAATTTAATTTTTTTTAAATAAAAAAAAATTAATCATTAACTTTGACGGTTAAAGACTTAACGGTGTACTTTATGACATTTTTGTATATATATTTAAAAAAATTTATTATGAACAAAAACAATTATTTGATATAATTTTTTTGAAAAATAATTTCTTAAAATATTTCCTTAAATTTTGTTTCCTAAAAATCTTTTGGAGAATAGTTTTTAATTTTTTTAAAATGAATTTAGTTAACCTCCTGACATAACACTATTACCTAACAATTAGTTGGGAAAATTGAGAGGAGAGAAAAAACGATAAAGTTTAGCTTAGAAATTAAAAGGAAAGAAGAGACATTTATCATTTGGGAGTATGAAAGAAAAAAAATGATTGTGACTTTTCTAAAATAACCTTTTTTATTTATTTATTTATTTAGAAGACAAGAACATACAATAATATTATTGGGATAAAATATATATTTGACATTTTAAATTGAGAGCATCTCTTTTTCCCTCCAAGTCATCAAACTTTAAGAACATTTGAACATCTATTATAATATATAAAAGCAGAAGCATTCTGCACGAAAAATGACATCTCAAATCATTAGTCTATGCCAAATCTATTAGATTATTTGGAAGAACTATAGCTAAAGGACTCTTAATTTTTCTCCAGATAAAAAATATATTAAATTTCAATAACTAATAACCTTTCATTTTTTAATAAAAAAAGTAGTGCTTGCTAATATATATTTTTTTATTAAACACTTCAAATTTTTCCCAAAAAAATCAAAAAACTTTTGAGTAGTGGAGAGAACAAATTTTCGAATATTATTTAGTTAAATAAAAAATTATAATCTAAAATATTTTAACTATTATTCTTTAAATTATTTTTTTTAAAAAATATATAATGTAGTTATCATAGGAAGTAGAAAGCACACACTTTATCCATAAAACTTATCAAAATTCTATTAGAAAAGAACATTCTTTCAAGGTTTTTTGTTTTTATATATATTTTTTAATGTTCTAGGGAAATAATATTAAAATCCTTATTGTCAATATTAATATATTGTTATAAAAATATTTAAAATAGAAAATAAATATACAAACTATCATCTTATATATATATAAATATATATATATATATATATTTATATTTATATATATTTATATACCGTGCAAGCCACGGATCTTGATATAGTTTTGGATTAATTATATTACTTATTTTAACTATATTGACTTATGTTATTACTTAATTTTATTTCAATTCACAAATTAATAATCTTGCTAATGTCATTATTAATCTCTTTGCTCAAAATTTTATATAGAATGTTGTGGGGATTATTTGTAAAAAGATTCCAATAAATCAACGTAAAACGTTGATACAATATTTTTAATTTGTATAGTTATTTTAGTTAGACAATTGGTGAATTTCATCTCTAAACTATTTTTGACTTGTTAAGTCTTCATTCTTTTTTCTTTTTTTTTTTTTAAACTTTTTATCAAAACATTTATTGAGTTGTAAAAAGATATATTCTACATTTCAAAATAGTTTTTGTTGTCCCTTAAGTTTGACATTTTAGCCACAAAAATCTCTGAAGTCTATTTTCAACTTTATAGGTCCCATATGTATTTTTGAGTTGTCTTTTAAGTCCTTTTGACTTGAAAATTCAATTTTCAGGCCATTCAACAATACATCAGTCGAACTCAAGGAAGAATAGTATACATTGTTCATTTTATTTTTTAAAAAATTTGACCTCTTTTACTTCCTCAATGGTAAATCTTATAGGAAAATTCTGACGTGGATTTGATCCATGATCCATGTCTCAAATACATGGACCTTGTGATTCATATCAATTTAAAGAGTATTATTTAATTTTTTTAAAACACATGATCTAATATTTCGTGGGACAAAGAAAATGCTCCGGCTCCATTTCTTTTACGGGGAGAAAAGCAAGAATTTGTTGTATAATATAAATTTTTTCCCATAAATTTTATATGGTTCTAATCCATTATCATCAATGGGTTCCAACAAGCAAAGTATTTACCCAGGAAAGTGACAGCTATAGGTACAACCAATAGCATAACTTAAAAGGCACATTTAGAACATAAAAACCAGAGCAAACCATGAAACCATCACTCCCAAGATGTTCAACCAACATTACCTTCAAGAATTCAAATACTACCAAGATCATTTAAATAAAATTTAAGAATTTAACTCTTAAGCTAAAGATAAGTCTTCAAAAATCAAATAAAAAAGGAAGAGAAAATTCTCTGTTTCATCCCCAATCTTTTTTATTTGATTCATATGGATCCTTAACTTCATGTTTTAAAAAAACTTTTTAGGTCCCTTTTCTTCGTTATGTGGTCCATTTAAGTCCCAAATTTTTATATATGATTTATAAGATCCCTTATGATTTATATTTGAAAAATATAGGTCTTTTGTCTTTTTTCGTTTGATCAAATAGGTCCCTTTGGAAAGAATATTCCATTTTCAGGTCAAATTAAAGACGGGTAATGCAAATCAGTTACAGTAGAGGAGGGTATTTTTGTCTAGCTACTGTTCCTCTTATTTAATTTTTGTCAACGTACTATTCGAAAACCTTCTTCTACCTCTCTCTATTCAACCATGAATTCAATTCCAGGGAGAAAAGAAAAGGAAAATACAGCACGAAATCATCTTGTTTACAATCTATTCCCAATCCTCTAGTGGCAAAGAGTTTATCAATGTAAACAAGGATAGGACCAAAGGAAAAGATGTACTTTTGCATATGGGTTCCACAGATTTCATCGTTAGTTAATTTCCTTAGCAATTTGGTCTGGGTTGGTAGAGCATACATTGCTGCAGTTATAGTTGTCCTGATTGCCCATCCATTGTAAGGAGCAAAAAGCTTTGCAAAAGCCTTTGATGTTAGATCCTTCAATGAATTTCCTACCGAGGTTAAAATTTGCTCAAATAAAATGTTGATCATATCTATTTCATGCTTCATCCTCAATAGATTTCTCATATGGCCATTGCCTTTCTTCACTCAATTAGTTTCCATATCCTTGTCCACCATCACTGGTAAACTCAAAATTGACTTCGAGGCCTCAACTGAATCATTCAATTTGAAAACGTAATGGGTTGAAGTTTTTTGAGTTCGTAATGTTGGGGAGAGACTTGATATTGCTAATATTGAAATTTAAGAGGGGGTATAGTACTTGGAAGAAAATACCCTTCTTTACTTTGACTAATTTGCATTACTCGCTATTGTCCTCGTATGAAAATGGGAGATTCGAGCCAAAAGAACCTATTTAGTCAATTGAAAAAAGATAGAGGACTTGTATTTTTTAATAAAAATCACCAGGGATTTTAAAAGTTACATATAAATTTTTGGGACCTAAATGGATTATGTAATAAAGGAAAGGGAAAAAAAAGTTTCAAAAAAGGTTAAGGACCCATATGGAAAAAATAAAAAATTGGGGATGAAACAAGGAATTCTCTCAAAAAGGTATTCTATCCTAAGGAATTCCATATATCCATTAGTAATCTTCTGCTGCAAATCCTTGGATCCTTTCCGTCACCTGTGGAAAAAAGTATTACGTTAGATTGTTTTCTAAAGTCTACTTTTATTAGAATTCTAATTTCTATGTGTAGTAAAAGTCTACATCCATTAGAATTAGGATTTTAATATGTGTCAATGTACCACATTGATTAGGAATAGGACAACAAGAGGTTTGGGTTATTATAAATTCCCTACCCCTCATTGTTGTAAAGTATGCTAGTGCCAAGGTTGTAAGTGCTATGCATTCATGGGTACCTACCCATATGTAATTGGTAGTTCTCTCTTTTGAAGGATGGAGGTGATTCTCTTCTTTGAGGATGATGTGTTTCGTGGGAGGGTTTGTAATTTTTTCTATGCAAAAATTACAATGAAGTTGTGTTGTGTTGTATTCTGGATGTTGGTCTAGTTGAGAGACAGAACAACGTTCAATTCTTGTTGTGATTTACTTTATTCTTTTTCTCTCCTATTATTTGGTTGTTTTCATTGCCTTTGTGCCAATAAGTAGTGTTAGAGCCAGGTTACCAAGTTCCTAAATTGGTGAGGTTGTTGTAGAGCCAGGCTTTCGGGTTCCAGAGTTCTCAATTGGTGTTGAGTCAAAGTTCTCAGGATGATTGGTGTAGAGGCAATCCCATGGTGCAGCAAAAGAGAAGTGGGCAATAAACCCTTAAATCCAAATTCAGCAGGTTATCAAAAGTTGTCAGAGTAGTGCATCAGAATTATGGAGAGTCCATAACTAAGAGATTCCAGTTTTGATGCTTGTTTTGATAAAAGAGATCAACATGAGGGAGGAGATTCCAGAAGTGATGATAATTGTTTCGAGCTTTGACTGAGGATATCAAAGTATGAGGTTTGGGCTTAGGAAGAAGAAAAAGAAGTCAAATCAACGTCTTTGTCTTTATCATTGTCATATTAGCAAAAGGTCAACTAGTCATTAAGACGTTATAGAGATGCAGACTTGTCCACCCATGGAGAGTTGCTGTAGAAGATGACACGTTAAACATAAAGAGATGCTGCATGAGAAGATTCAAATAATCAATGTTGTCGCAAAGTGGAGATTTGTGAGACTTTGAAAAAGGAAGAAATTTTTGGGTTTGATTGTTTTCGAAAGTCTACTTTGATTAGGATTCTAATTTCTATGTGTAGTAGAAGTCTACATCAATTAGAATTCGTATTTTAATATGTGTCAATGTCCCACATCGATTAGGAATAGGACAAGAGGAGGTTTGGATTATTATAAATACCCTACCCCTCATTATTGTAAAGTATGCTAGTGCCAAGTTTGTTAATGCTATGCATCCATGGATACTTACCCATGTATAGTTGTCAGTTCCCTCTTTTGAAGGATGGAGGTGATTCCCTTCTTTGATCATGATGTGTTTTGTGGGAGGGTTTGTAATTTTCTTTATGAAAAAATGACATAATGAAGTCGTGTTGTGTTGTGGATGTAGGTTTAGTTAAGAGATCGAACCATGTTAAATTCTTGTTGTGATTTACTTTATTCCTTTTCTCTCCTATTATTATTTGTTTGTTTTCATTGCCTATTTTCCAACAGAAACTGACATGAACATCCCCAATATCTCCTTCACTCCAGAAAAATCCTTCGATATGGACCGGGAATCATAATATTGGCGATTTCAGTAACATCATTGAACAAAATATTTCCAGAGTTCTTGATGTTCTTCTTCTCATTCCTATTGCTATCTAGCTCTTTAAGGGGTCTAAAGGAACCACAGAAACCTTAGGTTGACAGTTTTGCACATTAAGCTTTGCAGTCCTTATCAATCTCCTTGGTGAAATAATCACAAATCTTTTTGAGGAGAGATCAAGGGGACCGGATTTGGGAGCAAGCCAACTTGTTGCTCCAACTACAAGTTACTTGGAAAAAGACTTCTACTACCAGTTTCCTCTATTTAGAGATTTCAATTGGGAAATTGTGGATTTGAGATTTATCATTGAAAGAGGAGGTGAAAGGGCTAAAAAAAATGATAAGTATAATACCATTCTTGAACCTTGAGTTTAACTGATGTATCGTTGACTTACTTGAAAATTGAACTTTCAGGTTGAAAGGAAATAGAAGGTAACTCAAAAATACATATGAGACTTAAAAAGTTAAAAATAGACTTAAGGGATTTTTGTGGTCAAAATGTCAAACTTAAGAAGGGATAAAAAAGATTATTTTGCCATTCTACAATTACTACCTCTATCTCAATTTAGTTATCGTTTAAGGTCATTTTATTAATATTAAGGAAATAATAATGTTAGATTGTTTTATCCCTCATAGTTATTTTGATTTTCAAAGAAAATTTATTATGGAGTTGAATTAAGAATATTAGGATTGGTTGGTTGAGAATTGAAAAATATGAAATAATTAATTAACTGTGAAAAAGTCATAAATAAAGTAGATTAATGAGGAATAGAGAAAGAATTCAATTCTACCTTTTGCATTAAAATGTATAAGCAACTATTAATTTGGGACGAAGGGAGTAAAATAATATTTGAGGATCTAAAAGGTTAAACAAAGAGATTGAGGATTCAATTTACAAGTTGAAAATACTTCAGGGATAGTTTCACCGATTTGTCGGTGATTGTCTGGAAACGGCCAGGTTCGCTAATGCATCCGTGAGCTAATCTTCTTCTTGGTAACGACGTCGTTATACATGAGTTTCATCCAGAAAGTTTTTATTTTTTGTTTTTGTAAAATTTCATCCAGAGGTCTAAATGAAGCATACAAGGAACCTTTGAGTTTGTGTTGGATCATTCATTCCTCCGTTGGTGAGTACCCCCATCCAAGAAAAGAAAACTGATGTTTAATTTGTTTAGCATCTAAGGAAATGCAATCAATAAGGATGGCGGATCATTCATCATCACCGAAGCAGAAACCCACCAGCATACTGGAATTAGATATGGATTCGCTTATCCACTGTGCCACCCGCCTCAGCCTCCCGGACCTATCTAACCTGGCCATGTCTTGTAAATTCCTTCAGAAAATTGCCTATTCTGATTCAATTTGGCAATCACTTTTTAGGTGTCGGTCTCTCTTCCTACCTTCTTATAAATTATTATTATTGTTGTTGTTGTTGTGTTGTGCGCTATGTTTGCCTTTGTGGTTGGTTTGCTTGGAAGGTTAATTGCTTTATTTTTTATTGATTATTATTATTATTTTTTTGGAGGTGAGATTCTGAGCAGTTCTCCTTTGAAGTTTGAAGTATAGTCACTTTCACTGAAAGATGCCAAATTATTTACCCTTTCCTTAAGTCTTGTAAATCTTTAACAGACACCATAAGTAAGCAAAAAATAAGATTCATATCAGGAGTAGATTTAATGATTTTAAAAACATGAGGGGAAAAATAAGTATAATATCCTACAGGTTAAATGGGTTTTTTTGGTTCAAATGTTTCAAATGTAGTTGAAACTTGAAATCTAATTAATTACATTTGATAGTGGAAAGTTTTTGAAGCATATTACTACTAAAAGTAATTAATACTGCTCTGCCAGGAATTGTCCCAATTTCTTAGAATTGCCGGGAATTTTGCTCTATTTTCTAAATTTGTTAAAGATTTAATAGGGACATTTAGTTGCAAGCCTGTGGTCGAAGAGAGTATGCATTGGTTAAGTTTTTTTGGTTCGGAAATGTAGTCCTTCCTCCATCTAGAATTGAATGTTTTCAAATTGGCACATTCAATTTTGGCAAAATAGCTATATTGGCAAAATAGCTATATTCCATTCTAGATGAGTATAAGTTAGACCAGGTTTTAGGAACAAATGGGGGACTATTTGCCAATTGTTGTAATGCTCTTTATTTGTACATTATCCATTTTGGGAAATAGAGTATAAATCTTTCTTGTTTTTCCATCTTGAGATATGAAAGGTGCATGCACATCTACACAATCAGGGAGAGCTTCCCTCAATTATTATTTTGTAAATTGAGAAAAATGCAAGCAGGTCAGATTCTATGATCAAGATGACTCTCTCTATTGCTTGTGGTGTCACGAAGATTGGTGTGAGCTGTTATCAGTATATTCTATATATATCTCTTTTGAATATACCTTTGTTCCACTTGGAGTTTCATTCTGGAACTTGCAGAGGAAAATGGTCTCCACCAATACCTTATCCCTCTTTCCAAATATCAAGTGTCAGGGAAGCATACATGGCTAGACACACTGCTCTTCAGCAGTTGAGGTTTGAAGATTCTTTAGTAGCAGACTTCTACACTGATTTCAGGTCTCCGGATCTTTTATCTTTTGACAAAAATGAAATCATATTTTCACAGGTACTTGATTTACAAGACTTCTACCTTTTTTCCCTGCTCACTTTGTAGTTACACTAAGATACTTGTGACACTCTATGATTAGGGAAATTGTACACTTTTTTCTTCTTATATTTTAAATTTTTGCGGTCTTTTCATGCATTAATATCCTATAGATGATATATGGGCAAGGAGGGACTTATCTTTTCAACATAGGTTTTAGGCTCTCAATCAACAAAGCAAAAATTAAGCTGATTTACTGATGTTGTCTCTTATTCCCGTGTTGCTTTTTAGAATCTGGCAATGGCTACTTTGTAGTACTGCTACGTATTTGTCGATATTCACATTCTTCTGTCGATGTTCTTTGGGCAGGGTTCCATAATAAACATGTTGAAGATAGATAACTTCTTAGATGGGACGGATTCCATAGTGAGACTTCGAGATCACCGTTCGAGAGTAACTTGTATTAGGTGGGCTGCCTTCATTCTGCAATTTTAAGCTATCCTTATGCCTACATGATAGGTATATGCTTTTTTGCATGTTTCTCTTCATGGATTATATAATGGCTAAAGGAGAAACCATCTGTATGATGCTTTTTATTTGTTTCAGTTTCAATTGAAAACTAATAAGTATATTCTTGGTTGATAGAATAACCAGTGAGCTTAAATTTTAGATGCAAGGCTAAACCTTTTTATCCTCTGCTTGAGAGTGCTTTTGTGACTTTTATTTGATGTTATTTGGCAGTTTTGTGGAGTAATACATTGTTTACTTTCAATTGGCATTTGATTGATTTCAACCTGTTCCTCCTTTTCACTTTTCTATGAAATTGGTCCATCTGCAGATTGTTTACCCTTAATGATGCACCATTCTATCAAAATGAGATGCAAAGAAACAATACCATCTTGGTCACGTCGAGCCTTGATCATTTGATACGTTTGTGGTGGAAGGTTTTTTAGTACCTCTTTACTGGAGATATATACTTTTCATCCGGACTTATCAATCCAAACAAATAATGGCAATACTATAGCAGAATCAATACCAGTAAAGAATTGCTAAAACTTTGATTGGTCCAGCACATACTGATACTATCCATGGTGAATCATAGCTGTTACCAGTCTAGTGGACTATGCTGGAAGCAAATAGGTTTTCCCAGTTACTCGGATCTAGAAGGGGCATTTAGATGAGTGCATATTGAAATGGATCATTCTTGTTCTTGCCACTTTAGATGAGTGTGTTGCTGTGCAATGTAGGGGAATTTAGTACTTGCCAAGCCTAAGGCCAATCAATGAATTATGTTCTTGTTATCTTACTTTCTATTCAAAGATTCATGTGTTTGAAATTATTCTGTCAAATCAATTGTAGCTGCCCTCTAAATTTGATTAAATCTACTCATTTGCAGGGTTCTTGCTACCGATGTTTACGTGGCCATAATGGAGAAGTCACAACCCTTTCGGATAAACTGTTGGGTGATGGTAATGGGACGATATTTGCCAGTGGAGGTATTGATGGAACTGTTCGCCTTTGGTCTGTTACTCCTAATGGGAAGCGAGGTCAGCATGCTTTAAAGGCTACACTCTATGGGCATGAGAAACCTGTTGTGCTGATGTCTGTTGCAGAGTGAGTGAAGAATAATCTTTTAGGTTTGGAAATTTAGCTTTTAAGTTTTTGCACAGTTGTTATTGCATGATCGGTCACATGTGCTTGCTCAACAGAGATCTTTACTAGGATTAACAGTACATTTCTGCATGTGCACTCGTGTTACATCAGCTATGCTTAGCCAGAATAAAAAATAAGCCCTTTTCTTGGTTTTTGAACTACGGATCATGGTTTTGATGCACACTTTTATGATCATGTGTTTCTGGTAGAAAGGTTCTAGCCAATTTATCAGTAATTTCCTGTAATAATTTTGAACTATGAAGAAGACTATTATTTCTTCCTCATGCAGCCATAAATTGTCACTTTTGGTGAGCATTTCGAAGGATTCCAAGGTATTTACATCCTATCATATTATGCTTCTGTTTGATGGTGTCATTTTTATGTTATTATATTTTGAATTTGTCATAGACAGTTAGAAACTGGTTACTTTACTGGGTTGTGGTTAATCTTATCATAGCTGCTTGTATTATATGCCCTCGAAAGTGGTGCAAAAACCAAAAACACTTTTAGGTTAGTGGGGTGATGTATAAGTTTCAATTGGGTAGGTGCTCTGGATTATCATTGTACCGTTTACTGTTGGATTGAGGTTTTTTTTCACGTATCTGTAACAAACTATTGAGGTTTATCATGATAGAGTATATATGATGAAGTGAATACATATGGAAGAATAATTACTCAGCATTCTAAGTTCCGTAAATAGTTGTTGGATATTGTGGAGAGTTTACATTTGCTTCTGAATGGTGTTTACTCCCACGATTTCAACCAAACAGGTGAGGGTTTGGGACACCACTACGTCATCAGCTGTTCGTTCTTCATGCTGTGTTGGAATGACTTCTGTTCGTGGCTCTCCTGTGGGCATGAGATCCCACGAGTCATTGCTCTATGTTGCTGCTGGGTCTTCAATCATCTCAATTGATCTAAGGACAATGCGTGAAGTTTTCTTGGTGACCCAAAAATCACCAATGTATTCATTTGATGTCCTGCCTTCAAAATTCTTGATTTGTTCTGGTGGAACTGGCAGGTAAAAATTGATGATGAGATAGGTTCAGAATCTTCACTTGTTTTATGTTGCAAATAAAGAGATTACTACAATATATGTTTAAGTGAAATCTTGTGTTGTATCCCCACCACTTGCTCTCTCATTTGGGACTTGCTTCAAGATAATAGGAATATTTTGCTCATTCTTCTTGTTCTGTAATTTTTGCTAATTTGAAGATAATAAAGTTGATAATCTCGAACTGTTGCAGGGCAATGCTGTGGGACACCAGGAGAAGTTCTGACTTGAAAGCAAAACCCATGGCTGAGTTGGACGGACATGCAGGCCCAGTTAAACTCCTACATATGGATGCATATAAGATTGTCACAGGTGGACCGGATGATTCCAATGTGAATGTCTGGGAGGTGGAGACTGGTGGACTCGTAAATTCATTAATGTGTTCTCCCAGTGATAGTGGTACTGGCTTTGGGTGTTCCGCAATGGCTGTTCAAGGGTGCAGGATTGCTACTGCTGGCAGTGTTGGCCAAATTGGTGTACTCTGCTACAGGGATTTTAACAATGCTTGTTGCCAAGTATCATCTGATTCTAGCATGCCCCTCTCCAAGTTCTGGGATCAAAAATCTTGCAGTGACTGAGAAAAGTGATGACTTGGAATTATGAATGATCAGGTCTTTAGAGTGTTTGCTGTATATGTTAATTTCCTTTCTCAATGGAATTATGTAGGACGAAGGTTACACACATAAAAAATATGTAAGAAATATTCCCAGGCTTTATTCCCAAGCTTGTATTCCAAAATTTGTCATCCCGTCATCTTTGGCACAAATTAGTTCATACGAGTGCAGGCCAATTTATTGGTTCCCCCCCTTAAATGGGCTCCTGTCACTACCACACCAATTTTTTCTATCTAAAATTTATTTAAACTTAAATTCTCCTCTTTTTTTTTTGGCTGGGAAAATAAAAAAAGTGAATTCGAGACTTTATTCTTCTGTATAAGCACATCTAAAGTATCACCGGTGTTCTTGTCCCGCAAAAGAATTTTCCGAGCTCACCGCTGGTTGCATAACCCATTTCCCCTCTAAGGATCATTCCTCCGCAAGCGCAAACGAAATAATTTTGCTTTGACCTGCGTGCGTCAGCTCGTCTCGCTTTTGTCTGAACGAGGTCAACTGATCTTATTCGCAAAATCCCAAACCCTAACCTCCTCTTCACGCCGGAGATGTTCATCTCCGCCATCTTCCTTCTCGTCTTCTTTCACAGTTTTCGCTTTGTGCCCTACTGCTCCGCCGAAATCGGGGGCTTAGATTCCTTCCTAGCTCAGCAGTATCGGGTCGATCCGCGAGCCACCAACGACTCCTTTTTCTCACTCTCTGCCGTACTGAAGACTCGCCTCGCCAACCCCGCTCATCTGCCTCCACCTTCTCCCGCAACTCTCCTATCCTTCCAGCTCTCCGTTCCCATCACCGTCAAGCTCGTCGGCTCCACCTTCACTCCTTCCTCTCCTCCCCTTCTTAAATCCTTTCTCAGCTCTGCAATCACTTCCGATCATTTCCACGTCATCACCCCCTTCTCCTCCAATTCCCATCATCTGTCGCTTTCTCACAATCTCCACCTTGACGTCTCCTTGTCTTCTTCTGCTCTCTCAAACCTCATCTCCCAAGCCCTCAAAAACCATATCTCAGACACTCCTTCCTCCCTCCGATCCCAACTCACCTCCGTCCCCTACTCCGTTATCGATGAAATTATCAAAGAAGACTTTGAAAAGGTAAAATCCTACGAGGAGATTTGCATTTACATTCTGCATTTGGGCTCTCAGTCGAAGCCTTATGCTTATAGCTATACCCAGGGAGATTCTTCTCCTGGTGTCACCAAGTGTTTGGGTAGTATCTGGACAGGTAAAGAACGGTACCTATGGATCGATTTAGGAGCTGGTCCTGTGGATTATGGACCATCATTGTCTGGCGATGGCGTTCTGCCCAGAGGCGAGTTTCATCCTCTCGCAACTATGCACGGACGACCCAAGTCCCAAAAAGCTCTGCTAGCTGACTTGGCTTCTTTGGTTTGGAGCTCATACCAGGTGATGTTAGTTCCCTCATTAAGAATACCTGTGCCTTACGAGAATTCCTTGATAATTCAATTTATACACATACATGGTGGCTCTTCTGGAGATAGTCCTGGGTTGAATTGGAAGTCAATTGAGACTACGTTTATGGATGAGGTTAACAATAAAGGACTGTTGTTAGGTGATCAGTCTTTGAGTTTTAGGAAATACAAGGTGAAGTATTTGGATTGTTCCATCTGTTCCTTCGCCATTTGGAGGGCGACTACTTCATATACCTCTAGATACCTTTTCGAAAATTATACTCTAATTGTTAGTGAGTATCTGGACTCAAAACGTTTACACCAGACAATTTCTCAGTCTACTGAAGAGTTCAGGAAGCTGGCAGGGCTTCCTGAGGAAGATTTTGCGAGGGTTCTTCCTGTGTATGTTTTTGATTTGGATGTCAATGGTATCTTGTTGCTTGATCGCTATCACCAGTCTGTTGCTTTCAAAGATATGGTTATTGCTGTCAGGACAAAGAATTCACACACTGTGAGTGATTATAATTGCAATGGTCGTCCTGTATTTGCACAGACTCGAGAACTTGAAAGACCTCTAGTGGGTTCTATATTGCAGAGCATGTGGGGTGTTTCGCCAACTCATTTGGTTTGGAGCTCTAGGCATAATGATACTCTGGTTGATTATACATGGAGCATTGGACAGACACCATTTGGACCTTTTTCAGAGACTTCCTCATTATCCTTTGTACAGAGGGATGCTGCTAGAAGGAACTTTCTCTTAACATCGTTGAATTACAGTATTACAAGTGCTATCGATGTTCTTGAATCTATTGCTGCACATGGTGGGGATGGAAAACTGCTCAGAAACAATCAGCAAAAGGAGTTCAGACAGCGGTGGCATTTGTTCAAGTATAAGCTTGACAAAGGCATTTCTGCTTTATCACATTTTGACTTTGAGATGGCTCTGTACTTTGTCAGATCATCGGACCATGATTTATATGCCATTCACTCACTGGTTTATCATGCTTCTCAAGATTTGGAGGCCTCACTTCTTTGTTTCAAGGACCCACCATTTCCCTGGGCATCATTCTGTATGTCTGTTGGTGTTTTCTTCACTCTCCTTTATGTGTATACAAAAAGAGAGAAATTATTTCAGAGCAAACGGAAACAGTTTTGAAATCTTTACATCACTTTGTATTCCTAGTTTTGAATTGATAGAACACTTGTATTTCCATAAGAAAGTTAAGGTGCAAGATCAAAATGCTCTCTTTTTCTCTAGAAAGAATTGCTGCAAAGATAATGAGACCTTTTACTTTTGCAATTTATTTATTAGCAGTTTCTTGTTAGTTATTTATTTGTCTATTTTATTTCTGCTTGACAATCATGTTATGTGATTTTGATTCTACTCTGTTTTTTTCCTAATGATTTGTTTCAAACTCTTCAACTGCGGTGGGCTGAGATGGATTGTATTTTGATTTGAGATTGTGATACAACTATGGGTATAAGCACCAATATCTGTTTAGGTGGAAATTATGATTTTGTTTCTTGAGATGTATTGGCAAATATTGAACATGTCAAGGCCCTTGTAGAAAGTTGTTTAATTGTAGAAGAATTAACAAATGCTATAACCAAAACGTTAAACTTGTTGTGGCCCTCGTGGAAAGTTGTTATTTGAACAAGTGGTTAAGAAGGGCCATGTAATTGGTTAATGTATTTGTCTGTTGTAGTTTCCTGCTATAGTTTAATTTGGATTTGTTGATTGTTTATGGGAACTCAATAGCACAAAAGGCATAAATTTTCTTGGCAATGTCAGAAAAACATTTCTTACGTTTCTGCTTTCTGTGAAAATAATCTCTACTTCTCCAGGATGACTGGAATTTAGTAAAAATATCCTTACCCTTTTGGATTGAGAAAATTTTAGGTGTTAAGAGAGGCATGATCTGAGCAGCTTTTGCAATGACTGAAAATTGTAAGTTGGCTTTGTTAAACAAATTGGGAATAGGGTGGTATTTTTTGGCTCTGAAACCAACTGGTGCTCTTTCTTTTATGGATTTACTTTGATAATTGTTCTCAGCCTTTTTCTTGTCTTATATAGATCAGTCATGTAATCCCTAGCTACCAGTACTTCAATTGTATATTCAGGCAGATGTTTCATGCTGTAATTTTAATTTAGCCTTAAGTAATTCATCTACTATAAATGATGATTCAATAATTAAGAAAAAAATGACATAGGAGGTGTAGATATGTTCAATTCTTTTCATTGCTCAGACTACTGGAGAGCCCCTCTTCATTTTCTTTCTAGCAGGTAACGATACAGATTACAATGCAGTTTCTAGAGGGTTTTCTAGACAATCATAATTAAAATAAAACTGATCCTGCATCCCGATGCCATACCAATTGGAAGAAAGTTCGAGTGGGAAATCCCCACTTTGGTCATCAAACAACCCAATGATATCTTCATTACTCGCCAGCTGTTCCTGATTTTTTCCATTTTCTCTATCATTCTCCTCTTCCAAGATGTGCGAGTTCTTCTTGACAAGTTCTCTAAAGATCGAAGATCGGAGGAGTAGACTTAGTGCAGTTGGTGAAGATGATTTGCTGCATGAGGCAACAGGTAGTTTTCTTTCATGAACTTCCTCATTTAGGCTTTCTTCCCCGAAGGAATTGGTTTGGAAGAAAAAGGATTGTGAATTCTCTGCATGGAAATCAATGGATGGCGCTGTCTGCAGGTCTTTGCCCAGCTTCAATACCTGAGGGGAAACTTGATTGTTTGTTCCTGGTTTTAACCATCTATTGTAAGCGCTCAAGTCAAAGTTGGTTACAGCATTTATTCCTCTGTACTCAATTGCAGCAATATCATAAGCTCGAGCTGCCTCTTCTTGGGTACCTGTGAAAGTTTTGCAACTTTAGTAATTGTATGGATGCTTGATTAATAGATCAGTGAACACCTGAAGCCTATTGCTCTGTTGATGACTTGGATCCCTCTTCAGTACTAATTTTCCTTGAGAATTACATTAGGTGTCATATTTATTTGCATATTGCTTAGGTAAGATTTTTTGGCTTTGACTTACTGTAAGTTCCCAGGTAGAGGTATTTATTCCCAAAAACTCTGCCTATCCTTGCTTCCCATCTTCCATTGTGATGGTGTCTGCAGAATTGCAGGAGAAAAAAAGAATTACTCAGAAAAGCTGCTATCTCATTTCCGGAATAGTTTGCATCCTCATTATGTGATATGGTGAGCCTACCTGGCAACCCCTCTGTATTTGGATACGCCTCTTGAAAAGCCACTGCTCTTCCTGCAACCAAGAAAATCAAGATGAAGGCAGTAATGAAAAACAAGCCACGAAAGAAAAGAGGGCATTACCGCCTTCCATAAAATTATAACTAGAAATACCTTCTGAGTGAAGCAAGATATTCTTCTTTTGTTACTGTCTGCATTATCTCTATTTCCTTCTCATAATCAGGGATCTGCAGAAATAGTTGGCAAGATTGAGTATAGTGAGGTTTTAGACGGTTAATTAGTTGTGATCTGAGAGATTTTCTGATACCGGAAAATTAGTGAAAGTGGATGTTCCCCAGTATTTGATTGCGGCTAAATCGTATGCCCTAGCTGCTGGTTCTTCTTCATCATAAGCTCCTGATGATTTTTTAGGGGAAAGGTACTTGTTTAGGTATACCAAGGTAATACAAGTTAAGGGAGTCAAAATACAACCAGAGAAGAAAGTATACTTAAGACAGATCAGTTAACTCACCAAGATAAACTGCTCCATCCCAAGGTTTCCCATTCCAGAAAGAACACATGAAATGAAAGATTCCAATATTGTATTAGAAGCCCCCATTTTAGGTAGAAACATTTGAAGAAAAAAAAAAAAAAAATCTTATCCAAATGAACCTTGTTTTCCTTTCTTCTTCTGTGTCACATTCCATGATAGCTTGTCCCACAAATGCGCTTCATATCGACCAGTCCATCGATGCCTGCTTACCCCTCTAAACCTGGAACTCCTCTTCACTGTTGTTGGGGTACAAGAAGTATCCACTTGCTCAGTCCGTTCTTGCGTTAATGCAGCAGGCAGATTAGTGTCTCTTCTGCGTCGTTTCGAGTTTCTTCCTTCAGGAGCTTCACCGTCCATGCACATCCTCCGTTTTCCAGTATTGTCTTCACTTTTCACCTTTGCCATTTTTGCACTTCTTTCTCAGGTATACCGTTCGAAGCATATTTATATATAATCTTCGTTCCTTTTGGTCTCATTATGTCTTTGTCTTTAGCTGTTACAACTGGCTTATGACAAAAGACAACAGAGGCGATGCAGGCAAAGATGAAAGATTTCTCTAAAATTGAAACTTCAAAACGAAAATGACTTGCCGCTGTCTGTTTAACAGCCCATTGAAGGAATTTTGGATTTCCATTCATGGCTTTCTTCTTCTTAATGTCGAATACAAGTAGGTTCCATTTTCTTGCTTTCTTCTTCTATTTTTTATTTTTAAATATATATATAAGTGAAGGTTAAATTTGTAGTCCATTTGTGACAGGGAATGAATCTGAAAATGATCGGAGGGAAAAAAAAATCTTCTTTTTTTTTTTGGTATTTTGTAGTATGAATCCTGCAATATGCGATCCAAATTTTCAAATATATTGTCTCTTATGCACTCTACAATGATAATGATATTATTCTATCTAAATTTTATATTTGGATTTGTTAAGCTCTCATCCCTCCATTTTTTTCTTCAATTTAATTCCTTTTGATTTTAAGCAATCAAACAAACATCATCATTTCTTTTCCTTATATCCTTAATCTAATCAATTCAACTAAAACTTTTAGAACCCATATTTGATTTAATTATTTCATTTATGAATGGCATTGGAAAAAAGAAAAATTCTGAAAGTTACATAAATATTAAGGTGTAAGAGTGGATGTGATTAGTAAAACAAGTAGAATACCTTATTTCTATTCTATGATGAAGGTTTTATGTTTTAAATTAATCAAAATTTAAATACAAATTGATATTATTATCAAAAATTATATGCAGTCAATTTTTTTTTATATTAAAGTTTATTGGATTTAGGAGGAGGTAGTAATATAAAAATTTGGACAGTTAACAGAAATGTGTAGAACATCCACAATCGTGTATCTGGTTTTTGAATTTTCCTTATCGGACTCATTGGGATTGTTATGTTTAAATCAAACTATAATTTAATCTCCAATATTTTTTTACAGTTATTATGGTCCTTCATCATATTATGATCAATCATTATAGTTCAAACTATCATCATTTGATTAACCAACCATTTTAAAAGGATAAAAATGTCAATTCTAACTTTCTCATCCGAAATTTAACCCTTAATATTAAAAAAGAAAAGAAAAGAAAATTCTAATACCTTAATATAAAGGTACAAACCAATTAACTAAACAATTCCAAATCGAAATTATGAGAGAATCTAAATTCTATCATAATCCAATTAGCCCTAAATTTAAAAGTAACAATTGACATTTTTACCCTCTAAAATTAGTCATCTAATAGTTTCGCTTGTGACCTATCAAAGAATACAAATATGGACTAGGATGAATAATTGTATCATAATAACGGTTCATAACGATTGAATGAAAAATTTGAGATCAATCTATAATTTAGCCTAAAACATGACTATCAATCGGCTAACTATCTTTGTTTTTCCTTTCCCCTTGCTTTCATTTTCCTGTTGACGTTCGAAGATGTTAGCAAAAATACTTCCCCGACCCTGCGCATTTCCTCGTATTGTACGTTCACCGAATTTAATAATTAAAGCCTCTTTTTTTTTTTCAATCCATTTTTGGGTGTGAAAATTTACCTTATTGCTTCTAAAGGCGATTTCTTCAATGGAATCAGAGACAAATATCACGCCTCCGTCAATGGCATACTATTAATTTGTTTGTATGTTGGGCTGCCTTTTTTTTTTCAAAAAAAAATAATAATAATAAAAAATAAACAAAAACCTTGCGGAGGAGAATGTAGTTTCCCTACGACTTGGGATAAAAAGTGCCAGGGGTATCTGAACTTTTCGATTTTTTGGTTTAGACCATTGAATTAAATTTGGATAAGTTTGAGTATTCAAACTTTAAAAAATTATCGAAGGAGGCACTTCCGTCCAATTTGGGCATTAACCTCTGACGGAATGCCCCCGCGTGCACACCACATTACATTTCTTAAGGGCATTTTCAAAACTTTGTCCAGACGAAACAGGTTCGCTTCTTCTTCCTTCATTCGGATTCGGTATCTCACCTTCCATCTTCCCCACGAACTCATCTCTCACTCTTTGCAAACCTTTCACAACGAAGCTCAAATTTTTCTTGCCAATCTTCTTTGCCCAAATATCTTTGAAACTCCATTGACAAGATACGAAGGAAGGGACTATAAATTGTTAACCCCATTCTTGAAATTTGAATTGAAGAAATATGCACCATGTGGAGTAGCAGTCACAATAGTGAGAAAGAACTTCAAAATCTTACTCGCAGAAGGGAGCTGATGATCAAGAGGCAAGACACAAAAGAAAATGGGGAGAAAAAACATGAAAAGGTGAAAGCTCTAACAAACCCGAAAAACTTGAAAAGCCAAAAGCCTGGGGAATAGTGACTATGTTGACCATTGTAGAACAAGTACTTGAAACAAATATGCCTCATGCTAAAATTTCTGGGTCATCTTGATGGAGATGAATACATGGTGTTCTGTTACCTAGAGCCTTGTGGGGACTTAGACAAGGGATTGAAGCCAATCTAATTTGATAAAGAAGTGAAAGAAATGTGTGAGCTTGTATAGAGGGTGAAGGTATTAGAATTTTTTGCTCATAATTCTACCAAGGCAGAGGTGAATGACTTTTATTTGACTGCACCAAATGAGAAAGTGAAGAGTAATGTCATCATTGAGCAGCCAAATGATGATCCACCTACTCCTCAGGTTGCAAAGATGAAAGGGAAAGGTAAGAAGATGAAACAGAGGCCTACATTACTGTTGGAATGGAGAGTTGAAGAAAAAAATGAGACTGAAAAAAAATGAGTGTGTAAAATAATGATTTTGAGTTTGATATGGTGTGTTCATCAAGAGGAGGAGCACCAATGGAGAGCCAAACTACATTTGATATGCCAGAATTTGAACAAATCGAGCCGAGGGTGGGGGGGGGGGGGGGGGGGTTGCAGAGAAGGGTGGATTGAAAGAATGCCTGCATTCAATGCCAAGCATTTAGATTTTCAGTTCGATGACATGGAATGGCAAGAAACATGGGGAATGGACTATGATATGCTCCAGGTCAACAAAAAGCATTGGAGCAGTTAACCAATTGAACGACATTATGAGAAAATGCTAGACGACATTGAGATGTTGCAGTTTAATACTCATCAACAAGATGACACTAAACAAGGTCAAGGGCATGAACAAGTTGGCACAAAAGTTGGGCATCAACAAGCTTAGATAGAACAAGGGAATGATAGAGTTGAAGTTAATGCTGTAGGCAACTCAAATGACCAAGACAAATTTGATGATATAATTGCATCCATCGATAAAGAAATATTACTAGAGATGTATGGGCCAACTGGAACTCAAATAAGCTCCATGATAATCAGAGACTTGATTCCACGTCAATTGGGGAAGAAGGGGAAGAAAAAGAGCAACAGAGAAGAGGAAGAGATGGTGCAGGGATAAGGACTATAATGCATGATGAAACTCAAACAATTGGATGGGGGGTCGAGTTATAGTTTCTGAAAACTCTACTGAACAGGGATTTGGGGTCCATGAGAGTGAGAGATTTGACGACAGTCAAGTTACACATAGTGATAGTGAAGAAACTGAGCATCCTAGAAGGGGGGATGGAACACAAGAAGGCAACAAGCTCAGATTGACATTGCTGCTGAAACTTCATCTTAGTTTGATGACTCATCAGATGAAGATTGCAATCCCGAGCACTTCATTGATGATGAAGATTTTGCAGAACATGACTACATGTTTCATGAAGAAGATGAATTAGGTAATAAAGATGGATCTAAAATGGTAGAGGGAAGTAATCAAGGAAGAATTGAAAGGGGAGAAGGAAGCAATCAGGAGAGAAGTTTGAGAGAAGAAACTGAAGAAGGGCAATCAATTGATGATCTGCATAGTGTTGAAGGTTCGGATGAAGAAGGGCAACACGGGAATAGATTCCATAATTTTGATCTATAGAGAGACATGGAGAAATCATCATTACAATTTTTATGAGCTTCACTAATGCACCAGAATTCAGAGATGCAGTGAAGAATTACCTCATCAAAGAAGGGAAATCTATGAAATTCAAACCGAAGGAGCTAAAGGGAGCTAGGGCTAAGTGCAAGAGCATTAACTACACCTGGATGGTATATGCAACAGTGGAAAAGACTACTAACACCTCAGATTTGGTTATCAAGACCATAAGGCTTAAGCATACAAACTGCGGTCACCAGTGGACGAATCCTCTTGTCACTACAAAATGGGATGGCAACAAGTATGTTGAAAGAATTAAAATCCAGAAAAACATGCCGGAAAAGTTGATTAGACAAGAGTACCAAATTGATATCAGCAAGTATAAAGCCTATACAACAGGGATAATTACAAGGGACATAATTTTAGGATCTAGTGAAAATCAACATGCTCTCCTATAGAGCTATGCAGTAGAGTCCTGACACTACAGTTGAAATATTTAATCAAAACTTCAGAGAGGCTGGTAGAATATCTAGATTTATAAGGATGTACTGCTACCTCGGTCCATTGAAGAAAGGATTTTTGGATTCTTGCAGGTTAATAATTAAGGTAGATGGATGCTTCTTAAAGGGGGCACATAGAGTGCCACCTTTATCTGCCGTTGGAATAGATGCGAATAATGGGTGGTGGCCCAGTGCCTATGCAGTTGTGGAGAAAGAGTTATTTGAACAATGGAAGTGGTTTTTTGAGCTCTTATTAGAGGACCTAGAAATACCAAATGACAGGTGGGGATAGACCTTTATTTTTTACAGACAGAAGGTACAACTAGAAACATTGCTACTTATTTAAAGCTTTGGTACTTTGATTGCTACTTAATTATACACTTTTCCTTTGTTTTTGTAAAATCCAGATGCAAAACTTCGTGATGTATTACCACTTTCATTGCATCGTTATTGTGTCCATCATTTGTATGCCAACTACAAGAAGCATCATAGCACTTAAAAACAGATTGTGAAAGATTGCAAATGCCACAAACAAACAGTTTCATGTAGCTGCAATGAAATAGTTGGAAACATTTGACAAGGATGTATATAGATGGATTGCAAATGGTCCAAATCCTAAGCATTGGTGTAGATCACACTTCTATGAAGAGACAAAGAGTGACATGCTCTGCAATAACATCAATGACTCCTTCAATGCATTCATACTGGAAGAACGTGATCAACCGATAATCACCATGATGGAGACTATCAGCGTATTGCTTATGGAAAAGATTTCAAGAAGGAGAACATCGATGGCAAAACAAGAACCGGGGACTTGTTGCCCCCGGATAAGAAATTTTGTTCATTAAACTATGCATGAATCAAGATCATGAAAACTAGTTTGGAATGGGTTAGATGGGTATCAAGTTAGTGGACCAAGAAATGAGCAATTTATTGTTGATTTAATTAAAATGGAATGCAACAGGGGGGTGGAAGGGGTGGAGTATTAGTGGAATTCCACGTGTTCATAGCATTTTTTGCTTGTCACAAAAATTAAATGGACCCATTTTTGATTGTGGACCCTGTGTACAGTACCAACCGCTTCATGACTTTGTACAACGTCCTTCAACTAATTAATGGAGAAAGTCAGTGGCTTGAGGCTGATGGAGTCACATTGGACACTCTAGTGGCATATAAGTAGCTTGGTAGAAATAAAAAGGTCAGGAGAAGGGCTTTCGAAGAGACACATGACAACACCATCAAAATTAGATGGAGAGTTGTCATTCACTGCACAAAGTGCCACCAAATTGGCCACAATAGAAAAACATTCAAGAATATTGCCAATGGTGAGCAACCACAAGGAGAGTAGCAACAAGCTCAATAGCTAGAAGCACAACAACATTAAGGTTCAAGTGGTCAAAGGGAAAAAAAAGGTACCACTAATAGATATGCAATTATGCTTCATTTAAATTAGTTATAAAGAATTTAATTAGATTGATTTTGGTTTATGTTTGTTATGAATAGAATGCAAGGAAGAGGCAAGCACCAACTTAAGAATCCCATGCTCCTGCTGAAAATGCTTCTCAAAGTGTAGCAAGATCAAGTGCTAGGAGAGGATGTAGATCATTTAATGATTTTGGAGCAGCATGATTAGGAGACATGAACCTAAATAACATATATTTAGCTGCAAGGGGAAGGGGAAGAGGAAGGCCAAGGAAGAGTTGAGAAGTGCTTTGAGTGTTTATTTTTTGGGCAAAAACGTATTTTGGTTAGGAGAATTGTAAATGGAGAAATTGAATAGTATATGGTGGTTTTTGTGTATGGATAGATAGTTGGTTTTTGTGCATGGTTAGATTGATAGTTTTTGTGGTGTTGGCACATCATGCAGAATTGGTTGTGTATGGTATATGATCTGGAAATGGCAAATGATATTTGTGAATTGGCAAGAACAAATTGATTCCTAATTGCTTTTGATTGAACAAATTAGTTCTTCTGTAATTGTTGTGTATGGTATATGATCTGGAATTGGTTTTATGTATTATGGGTAATAAGTAAATGATATTTGCGCATTGGTTCTTCTATAATTGGTTTTGAGTGTGGTTGGAACAATTGGTTCTTGTGTAATGGTTTTAACAAAGTATTGTCATGCATTCTTGCAAATTTTGCTTGTCTCGAAATATAACTTTGTATTCACTTCTTATTCTGAATTGTTGTTAAATAAGGTGATTTTTATTGACTTATTTGTTCTTACATCAATGTCACGACCTCAGATTAATAGTTTAAAAAAAGGTCAAAAAATGTGAAACTTCTAATTTAACAAGGCCAAGGGCTTCCTGTTTCAATTCTAAGGTCAAACAAGAAACAGATAACATGCCATTAAACAAAGCCAAGGGCTCTCTGTTTCAATTCCACATTTCCCTTCTTTGTTACACCAGTTGATTCTTTGATAATGAAAAGAAGGAGAAACAATAGGAGTGAAAATAGAAGACATTTCACTTTTAACTTTAGTTTCTTGTTGACAACAATTGGGTTTTGATTCTTCATCTTCAAATCATCAATTCTTCAATTTTTCGACACCAAGCTGAATGTCAATCTCCATCCTCCTAATGCTCCTCAGCATCTCCGGAATCACTTCTACTGCTTTATCACACATCCTTGGATCCAGCCATTCAAAGAAGTCACAACATTCACCCTGTGAAGGATAGATCTATATTAGATGAAAAGAAATCAACATTTCACACGAAATGGATTTCTTTCAAGCAAAAAGGTAAGAACTTTTTCACCTAGTGAAGGGTGCAAGTTTTCTGTCCAAGAACTCCTTGATCTACAAGATTTTTCACAATAGCATTTTGGCAGGTATGACTACCCTTGACCACTTTGCGACACTGTTGAGGATAAAGAGAGAAGATAAACATGTTTTTTAGGAGAGTTTAGTTATGTATAGAGGTGGTTTTTTTTCCGGTTATATAGGGAGGGAAACTTTGGCTCCTAGACATGGTTGGGCAAAGTACCGAAAATGCCCTTAAGAAGGGTCACATGGTGTGCACGTGGGGGCATTCCGTCAAAGGATAAATGCCCAAATTGGATGAAAGTGCTCCTTTGAAAATTTTGAAAGTTCGAGTGCTTAGACTTGCCAAAATTTAATCTGAGTGTTTAAACCAAAAAAATTGGAAAGTTCAGGTGCTCTTGACACTTTTACCCTTAAAGTTATGTCTTGTGTTGTTGATCCACCTTATAAATAAATACTCTCTCCTATTTATAAGTTAATTATATTGATTTTGACAATATTATTATGAAGTTTTCTGTCTCAAAATATCCCTATGGAGAAAAATATTAAGAAAGGAAGAAAGAGCCCCTTTAAAGACATCCCAGTGGATCTCAAGTTTGAATCTTATTTAACATCCTATTGGGTTTCGCCCAGAGTGCATCCAACGATAGTGGTTGCAGGCTCAAGAAATAAAGAGAAAAGTCTTATATAAAGATAATGAATAATATTGAAAAAAATGAGCAAAATATTCATTGAACTATCAACAATAATTTATATTTAGGATAAGAAGAATGAGCATAAATGACTTATAAATAAATATGGAAAGAGAAACGAAAAATTTTATGTCAATCCACCATTATATTCATGGCTAAATTACATGTTGTAACTGAACTTCTCACCGATGAACAAAAACAACCCCAAACTTTAAAACAACCATATCACAACCCTTTAAAAAAATTACTCTATCATAATCTTTCATTCAAAATAGACGTATGTCATGGCTTCAAGTCTTCTAGCTTTTCTTTTGTATTATCTTTTACACCATCAATGATAAATATATGTGTATGCTTTTGTAGATATATTTTATTAATTAATAAAAACTCTAAAACGATATATTAACCTTAGGGATACTTTATTTAAATCAAATAATATATTTTTTTTATTTAGTGGTATAGAAGATAGAGTAAACGAGCACGAGCCTTAAGTCACTAACAAAATGTTAGGGTAAAGCGAGTTTCAAAAGTTTAGAGTTAAGGGGGTAAGTTACCAATTATTATTATAGAAATGAAATAATTTTTTTTTTTTTCTAATTTTTTTAAAGAATTCTCATATTTTACATGTTTCATGTTTTAGCATAAAATACCCATTCCATCCATAAATAAACGTTCCATTGTATAAATTAGTTAAAATTTTATAAAGAATTTGATATTGCAATATTAAAAAAGAAATAGGTCAAATTTCTTTTTGAAAAACAATTTTGTGCATGTTAAAATGAGACGATGAGAGTATCAGTTTAAAAGAAATTATTTATGTAAAATATGAAATTTCATTAGAAAATATTAATCTTATTTCATTTTTTAATTATTCTATTGAAAATTAAATAATAATAATAATAATTTGATAAATTATCCCTCATAACCTTGAACTTTAACTATTATCCAAAAATAACTTTGAACTTTCAAAACTTGCTCTGCTATAACCTAACAAAAGATTACAGGCTAAACTAATAATGCAGCCATTGACGTAGTTAAATTTTTTCAGAGTTTGGCTATTAACTATAAAATCAGACAATTTAACCATTATATATTGTGATTCAAGACATTTTAACCACTCTATGATTGTTTGATTGAATAACCACCACAAATATAATCAATCTTCATTAGTAATATCATGTGGCTTGACATATCACTAGAATTTAGAATTTTATTTATTGGCTGAATTAAATGTAAAATTTTACTTCGTGACGTTCAAATTATCTTTCTATAAAAATTAGAAGATTAATTGAAAATTCCGTTCAAATTAACGAATGTTCTCTAAGTCAATATGAAAAATTTTGATGACATGAAATGCCAAATAACATTATCACTGAAGATTAACTACATTCTTGACTATTATTTAGCAGAACACCGTAAAATGAATAAATTGTTCAAAAATGCAAATTATAATAGTTAAATTAACTGGTTATATAGTTCAATGGTCAAAGTGAAAAATAGTGACAACTTCAATAACCACATTATTGATTAAGCCAAAGATTATGCAAAGCAAGTTTTGAAAGTTGTTGCTTATGGTAGAATCATTTTAAAGTTTGAAGTTATTTGCAGGTATTGGAGGGAAGTTTAGGGTTATAAGAGACAATTTACCCTAAATTCCATTTTATGGGATCCATTAAAAAGATGTTGAATATAATAATTATTAAAAAATTATATGAATGCTCTGCATTGTGCTGTGTATATTATATTATTTAAGTTAAATATATTGATTTATAATTTATTATCATAACATTTTTTTAATAGATACAATAATATTTTGCTCCAGATATTATCAATTTTTATTTATTTATTTTTGAAATAAAATTTTAAAATATATTAATGATGCATATAAATATTCATGATTGTAAATCCTTTAGTTGAACATTTGAAGCATAGTATATATATTAAAAACTCTTTGACGAAGCAATATTTAAAATACTCGTGATCATAATTTTTTTTTCTATTAAGATCATGCTTTTTTATTCTGAATTATAATATAAGCAATTAAATTATTCTTCTTAAAATCGTGGAGAAAAAAAAATCATAACTATTTTAAAAATATTTATTAATAAATAGTACCTTCAAATTCTAGAAAATAAATTGTTGCATGTTTTAATATAAAAATTCTCATCATATTCGGAAAATAGATAGTCTTTGCAGGCTTTCTCCATAATTTCCTGTCACTATGAATAATTTTGTTATCTCAACTTTAAATTCTATTTATAAATATTTGTATTATTAATTTTTTTTCTAAAAAAATTACGCTTGAAGAATTTAAACAATAACCATTAGGGTTAATTATCCACCATAACCCTGAATATATTTAGAATACTCACATATGATTTTTTATTATTTTTCAACACACCCATAATCTATATCTCTCAAACCATCCCGTTCATATACTTCTGATAATCGAAACTGTAAAGTCACTGATGATCCAACCCATAACCCATGTGTCATTCCTGTGATCTTTTTGAGAACATTTTTATCCAAAAATTTTTTAAAACTCAACCTAGCTATTTTCTCTCTCTCTTTCTTTCTTTCTTCTCTTCTTTATTCCTTACCTGTCAACAGGTTCTTCTCCTTCTTCCTTCTCTCCCTTCGGTCAAACAGATCTAACTTAAATTATTCTAAGAAAGACACAGGTCACAGGTAGCGGTGGCTAGGGGTGTTTGAAGAAAGTTGCAGAGAGCTGCCTGAGAAGAGTGGTAGATCCGCCCCGGTTGTGGGAGGGACCAAAACAGCAGCGGCGACGAAAGAAGTTCCGGCAAATCGTGGATAGACTAGAACAGTCATGGAGAAAGTAGACTGACGAGAGCAGAGGCAGATCTGGAATTTTTTTTTTTTTGAGCTTCAACAAACAGTAAAAATGAAGTGATGAAAATGCCGTTCTGAACAGCACGTGGATGCCTCCATCAGTGAGTTAAGAAGTTAGTTGACGAAACTGTACGAGAAAATAAGTTTAAGAGATCGGTTATGAGATATCGAGAAAAATAAATGATCCTTTCTGAATATTCGAAATAAGTTTAGGTGGGTAATTAATGCTAATTAGTATTATATTTTTAGTTATGATATTTTGTTTTTTAAAATAATTATTAAATTTTATGGAGAAACCAAATAGTCTAAAGGAAATTTAAGAGTTAACAGATAGGTTAAGATTTTTTTTTTTATTAAAAAAAAGGATCTTAGATTTATCTTGTGCCTGCAAATCACGTAAATACATGATTTGGAGAATTCTTGTGGATTGATTTGTCAGCTTATAAGAAGATATCTATACTTTTATATATTACCAGCATATGACCTGCGAGATTTGTGAAAAGTATACTAATGTAAAAAGATAACAAAAAATTATACATATAATGGTGATGGGGCTCAAGAGTGAGTTTTGGATCACTTAAAATCGTGATGACGTCAATGACTACAACTTAAGAAGAGAGTAGAGTTAGTCATTGGAGGTGGGCCGTGTCTGGGGAAGAGTGCCGATGCCAAATTCTCCTTTCTCTTTTTGTCTGTAGATTGATTATCATTTGATGATATAGAAAAGAATTCATTACCTCCTCGATTAGGACTCTGTTTTACATAACAGTAGGCAATTAAGATAATTGTGAGAACATAGAATCCCGCCAATGGCTCCTAGAATCATGGAGTTTCCCTTGGTTGGGATATCTTGCCATTCACGTCTCTATTGAGAGCTACGAGCTTGCTAACCGACCTCTAGACCAACTTTGGGACCTGTCCGAGGAAGTCGAGAGTCTCAACTGTCTGTTCTAGGAGGTCGCCTCGAGTGATCGCAAGCTCATGGGGGTTGCTAGGAGTCGTGCATGGTTTGTTGCAGCATGGAAGATTTATGAGACGAGTTGGGAATTACTAGATCGAGGTTCGAGGTCCGAGGTTCAGCGGCACCTCTCTCGAGCTCATTTAGGAAGTCGGTGACCTTGGAGGTCGATGGGAGTAGGTCACTGCCCACCTGTCCTTATTGACTTTGTGAGTCTGAATTGCTAGTATTGAAGGTTATGGCCTTGGGCTCATTTAGGTTGACTTTTGTTCGGGTCCTGCCCGTTTATGTTAACTTGTTCGGGTTGTACCCGTTTCTCCCATTATTACCCCCCTTTAGGATCAGCAAGCTCAGAGGTCATGGTGCCGAAATTATCATCTTGAGGTCCCTTTGAGAGGTCACATCGTTTCATTATACAACGGCTAGCTGTGAGATCATAGAATCCCGCCAACTACTTCTGGAATCGTGGAGTTTTCCTTGCTTGGAATATCTTACCATTCACGTCTCTATCGAGAGCTACCTAATCGACAACTTTGTGACCTGTTTGAGGACGTCAAGAGTCTCGACTGTCTCTTCTGGGAGGTCGCGTTGAGTGATCGCAGGAGTCGTGCACGATTGGCCGTGACACGGATGATGTATGAGGCGAGTTGGGAGTTACTAGGTCGTGGTTCGAGGTCTAGCGGTACCTCTCTCGAACTTATTTAGAAGGTTGGTGACCTTGGAGATCGATGGTAGTATGTCACTGCCCACCTATCCTCTTTGATTTTGTGAGTCTGACTTTCACGTATTGAAGGTCGAGGCCTTGGGCCCATTTAGGTTCACTTTTGTCTGAGTCTTACCTGTTTATGTTGACTTGTCCAGGTCGTACCCGTTTCTCCCATCATTATGCCTTTTTAGGCATTGCAAGCTCCGAGGTCATGGTGCCTAAATTATCGTCTTGAAGTCATGACTTTTGAGAGGTTGCGCCGTTTCATTTTGCAACGGCTAGCTTTGGGGTACCTTGTCATTCTCGTCTCTAGTTGAGAGTTGCAACCTTGCTAACAACTTTTCGGCCTTAGGTGGCGTGTTAGGATTTGCACACACTTGGTTGGGGCATGGAAGGTATATGAGACAAATTGGGAGTTACCAGGTCGTGGACCGAGGTCGGTGGCACCTCTTTTGTGCTTATGTTGTAGGTTGGTGCCCTAGGAGGTCGATGGTAGCAGGTCGCTATCCACCTATCCTTGTTGACTTGAGTCTGACTTTCAGTTAGGAATTACCATCTCCAAGTTGGAGGTCTGACTTTTAGGTATTAGGAATTACCTTCTCCAAGTCAAGATCCTTGAAAGGCCAAACCGTTTCACTCTATAACAACTATTTTTGGATTTTGGAGGGAGTGTGCCTTTTCAATTTTAGGAAGTAGAATTGTCCAACTTCAGGAAACTGATCCTCTTATTTTTGGAAAGTTGCTTAGCCTCGGTTTCAAAGAGACCCATTCCAGATTTGGAAAGGTTGCCCCATTTTGCTTTCGGAATTTGCTACGCCTCGATTTCAATGAGTAATGACCCATTCCAGATTTGGAAAGATCACCCCATTTCGATTTTGGAAGGTTGCTGTGCTTGGTATCCTAAGAGACTACTTATCCTATATAAATTAGAAATCTTCAACTCTCAGAACTTACTCAAATTTTCGATCAAGCCAGTTACTTAGGACAACTTCCCTTCTCATCTCAAGGATCTTTATTGAATGAGTCTTCTTAATTTTTCCTTTGAAAAACTTCATCTTTTTCTAGTAAACTGAGATGTCTACTGTATCGACTTCAACGTCTTCTACTTTTAATACTCCATCCCTACATTCTGGAGGGGTAGCTCCCTCCCCTTCTCCTGTTGATTTGGAGAATGGGGTTTTCTATTCTTCCACGGTTTCCGTCAAAGCCCCTTATGTTAAGAGTGAAACTTATGAGTTCTCCGAGATAGGGCTGGAGAAAGGCGAAATAGTCGCCGCCATGAAGGATGGGCTCTCTTACAATAGGCGCAATGGACTTTATCTTTCTAGCCTCGGGGGAGGCATCCTCCTTCCTTTCATTCACAGTCTATTCCTTGACATTATCCACCTCTGTGGTATTCCTTTAGCTTAAATCGTCCCAAACTCCCTTTGAATCATGGTCGCATCTTTACAAAGCTCCAGTCTCCCTGAAGCTCTTTAGGAGTTTTTGTAAGTTAGGTATCTCTTCAGTCTCTAAAGCTTCCAAGGGGTATCTTCAATTTATCCTCCGGTACAAGTTGGTCGGTCCCTTCCAGTCCTCCGTAGGGGAGTGGAAGCCTTTCTTCTTCTTTGCCCATCTTCCAAACCATTTAATTAGATCCAAGCCTTACCAGGATTGGAACCTGAACCACACCTTTTTCAAGGAGCTCCCCATTTTGTGTATTGAGCAGTTGATGCATAGGGACTTTTTGATTGACCTGGCTAGGTTTGATAGAGTCAAGGTTGAGTGTACTACCCCCACCTGGCTTGCTACTTTCCTTTGTCCTGCTGTGCTGGGCTAAAGAGCCCAGCAAAGCTCGACCTCCTTTTGGTCAGGGGAGCTTTGGGGATATCCCCCCTCGATAGGGAGTTTTCTTGTCTCTAACTGACTTTTGCTATTAACTGCTCATGATTTTATACTGACGGCTCTCTCTCTCTCTCTCTCTCTCTCTCTCTTTTTTGGTAGAAATGAGGGCCATATCCTGGATTTTCAAGTCTACACCCTCTCAGGCCCCTAATGGTGGAGCTCGGGGCACTATCGGTGCTTCTTCTACTGCAGCTCCTGCTGCCAAAATTCCTGTTAACCAGGGCAAGGGGAGATAGGTTGTGGCGGAGAGGACTTGCGGTGCCTCTAAGCGAGGCTCGAGGGTTGCCAGGATGACACCTTCTGATAGGCCTATCAAAATTTCAACCTCATCTTCTTTACCTTCCTCTTAGCCGGCGAAGAAGATTCCTCCGAGTTCTGCTGCTAAGGGGAAGACTCCAATAACCTCGGGATCCAAACCTATATTCCAGAGCTGTGCCATTGAAGCGGTTGTAGACACTTTTAAGAGGTTGGGGGGTGCTGCCCTGGCCACTCATTCTGCCAAGGGGGCTGCGAGATGGGTTCCTGATCTCGCCATGGAGTGCACTCCTTTAGTTGATAGAGAAATTTGTCGGCAACTGACCGATGAAGAGATTGACCAAGTTAGTGTGTCCCTCCATATTGTAGTGAGTTCCCACAACCTTCTGCAAACTTGCAATTGGTCTTGTCTCATTTTTTATTTTGATATTGACCTCTTTTCTTTTTTGTAGAATCACATCCTCCTTGGCAAGCGCCTGAGAAGACCAAAGAGGATCAGGAGTTCGCCTCTCTTATTTCTGAGCTCCAGGACGCAAGGCTCACCTAGAGAAGGAAAATGCTGAGCTTGTGGTTTCTACTAGGGAGGCCAACACCTCTGCTAACAAGTTAACCAGACTTCTCTCTGAGTGCAAAAAATGAAACTAATGCTAACAACCTAGCCATGTTTGAGACTCTGGAGGCTCATAAGAGGAATTTGGAACTGATTGACTTCGGCACCTAGCAAAAGGAGTGTGTTAAAAAGCTTCAAGCCAAACTGGAGGAGTTCCAAGCCCTCTGTGATGAAAATGGCAACCTCATGGACAGTCTTTGATGTCACATCATGCAAGTCTTTCTTGTTACTCTTCAGTTATAGTCGATGATGCATCTCTAAGTGTTGAAGCCTCAACTCTTTGCCTAAATGAGTTGAAAGTGTTACATGGGAAAATCAAGGAAATAAATATTCAAAAGAATGTCCTCTCCCAATCGGTTAGCAAACATTTGAAAGAAACTACAAGTGTATGCAATCCTGTGCAAATGAGAGCAAAAGGTTGTGGAAAAAGGCATGAATCTTTAAAAGAAAAGGGAATTGATAAGCAAAGACTTTGTCGAAGTTGTGGACTTCAAGGACAGTCATATTACAAAAGAAATTATCCTAAATTGAATGAAAAGTACACTCATAATTTACTTATTTAATATTTAACTAAACTAATATTTTACCTTTTATAAATAATAGAGGGTGCTAAACTTTTCTTTTCATTTTAGATCTACATTAGAAGACAAAAGTATCAATTCCGTATCATCTAATGAAGAAGAAATGGAATCTCAAGCAGGTATTGTCTTTATTTGAAAAATATGTTGTTTATTTCGTATAATATTTTCATTGTTTAATCTCATGCATGATCGAATGTATTGGGTCTAACAAAAAGAATATAGTCAAGCGGTTCTATTTTTAAGCTTTTGAGAGAAGAATTACACTAAAGTAAGTTTTTATTTCATTTGCTTAATCATCTATTCAACCAAATTTTTATTTATAGTATTGATTTATCATGTGAATATACAGGAAATACTATAAGTGCTTGGTTGAAGGATGTGCAGTAAAGAAAAGAGTTGAAGGAATCACACTGGTCCAATTCAATATTTTCTTTTTAGATGTTTTGGCCATCTTGTAATCCTGCCTGTGTAGTAACCCAACAGAAAGCAATGGTTCCAGAAATAAAAAATTGTATTTTGGCAGGTTCTTTGATTCTACTCTTGGCAGGTTTTTTATATTTTCCAAAGTGTACAAAGCTCCTAAATTGAATTGGATATATATATATATTTATTTATGCTAGTCAATTTTTGAATTTATTTATCTATTTGCAATCTGTCGTGAGTGTAGAGGACTAATTATGCATGAGATTTGATTATTTGGAGCAGAGAAATGAAGATTTTCGATGCCTGAGATGTACAGCTTCATTAGCCTTCCCCTAATGCAGATGTATGATGGATATCTTTCTTTGAACTCAAGAGCTAATATAAAATTAGACTGTCCATCATATTGATTCTTATCAAATGTTTAGATAACATTTTCAAGCATCTTATACAATAATTTCATAAACATTACACGAAAACAGCTACAATTTAAACAACAATTCTAATGTAGATTAACATCCTAAACGTTACATTCTACATTAAAATTTTCAAACATAAAATCACTCCTAAAAAAACTACAAATACACAAAAATAATAAAATAATTTTTCTACAATCTTAAGAATCATCTCAACATTGCACTTCAACTCTTTCACGTTCCAATTTAGGTCCTGAGATTGTAGTTTATCATCCTAGTAAAAGTTTACACAGCACAATCCATCCTGTGCAGTAGCAGAAAAGTTTGGAAGTAAAATTTGGATTGTTTTTTTCAGAATGGGATATCTTCAACCTCATATAGCCACCACATTTGCATTTTGGGGCAAAAGAATGTCATTTGTACTCGGCGTTGACATTGTAACTAAATGAATGTGGTAAGATTCATTACCAAAAACAAACTTGTTGACATTTATTTGGTCATAAGAAAAAAAGAAAAAGAAAAAGAACATAAAGAGCACTCACATCCACAAATTCCAGGGGACGTGGAAGAAAGTATTGAAGACAATGTATACTATTCGACATAGAATCAGTTCTTTACTAAGGAGAGTGCAGAAGAGGGATGGTAAGTTCATGATCTCTTTTAGGGGTTACATATGCATATTGCCAATTTCAGTCAAAATCTGTAACCATATAGTGTTTTTTCCCAAAATAAATGTTAAAAGACCAGTATAGAGTATTTATGAAACCAGATACTCCCATGACTTATTCTGATCTTATCTCATATACTCTCACATTCATCAGTCAGAAAAGGTGTCAAATATGTAACAGAGTTTGGGAGATTCAAGTGAGTGCATGAATTTCAATCTGATGTGTCTAACAAAGAAACTTGAATCAAGTAAAAGAAAGAAAGAAAAAGGGTGAAAACGACTCAAAAATGAAGAAACTCATTTGAAACTTAAGACCCAAATGCTAATGAAAAGTTTTGCAAAAAGCTTGTTCAGTAGCTTCTAAAGTTCGAAAATTCTACTCTTAACAAAGAAACTCAAATTGAAAAAAAGAAAAAAACAATAAAAGGAGAAGAAAAAAAATCTGATGCGTGATGTGTCTAACAAAGAAACAAATTCAAACAAAGAAATGCGAATCAAATAAAAGAAAGGAAAAGACCGGTGAAAACAATTCAAAAACATAGAAACTCATTTGAAACATAAGACCCAAATGCTAATGAATAAGTTATGCAAAGAGCTGCCCCTAGAGGCACAGATGGATTGGCAAGAGTATTGTTCCGAGTTGATTTGGTAAGTGACTGTCTCGGTAAGGGTAATGTCTCGAGCTGACAGCCTACTCTTTACGTACTTTCCGCCTATCTCTATCAGTTCGTGCACATCCTCGATTTACACCCTATTCACATAAGAGGCCTTTGTGATCAGTGGGAGAGATATCGCCCCGTAGTGGACTTTCCCCTTAAACCAAAGTTATGCAAAGAGCTTGTTTAGGCATCTTCTAAAGCTTGTAAATTCAGCTCTTAACAAAGAAACCCAAATTGGAAAAGAAAAAAAGGAAAAAAGGGTGAAAATGACAAGTGGAAGTTAATATGTGGCAGGTCCAGACAGGAAAATTCTCCAATGAACATCTCCTATAAATTACCTGTTTTACCATAACTCAGCTCCTCATCCCACAACTTCCTTCCTTTTCTAATTAACTCGATCATTATATATAATTGTTGTTCTTATTATTTTCTTTCTTCAGTAATATTCTTTCAAACATGGTAGAACAGTGAGGCAAAACTAGTCTGAAACCTGAGGATATCCTCCAACCCGTGCATTACCCAACCTTAAGCAATACAAGAAACCACCTGGAATTAATTAATTGAGGCTTCCAACGAGTGAAAATAACAAAGGAGAAAAAATATCGCACCTACCGTCTATTAGATATGTTGCGAACAGAGAATTAGATCAGAAGGAAATCATCAAATTAATGATCATCATAGGTCTTAACCAATAGTAGTTAAAATATTCAAACATTCGAACTCAGAAGATGCGTGAATGGGTGGAAAAAGACCCAAAAAAATTCAAATCAGATTTCTCAAATATCCTAGGCGTCAGGATAGAACGCAAACTGAGATTTGGGATTCTCCTTCTCTCCTTTCTTGATTACTTCGGAACTCTTGGCCTTCGATGGAGATTTTAGACTCCGGTTGGATTGAGAGACGGAAGAATTACGATCGGTAGGGCTTCAGTTTGGAAGAGAACAAATTTTTTTTCCTGACGGATTGAAATCTGTGAAGAAGTCAGGGAGAAAAACGACGTCATTTCCGTTACCCAACTTTAAAACTTTTAACGTTGGTGTCGGCGAACGGTTAGTTCGCGTTTTATAATTTGTACTAGATCGCACTCTCTATCCGTCCTCAGACCTTGGGTATATGTATACGTAGGTATACATTCACATGGACTATTTATACGTAAACTTTAAATTTTATGGGGGAATTTTCATAAAATCCATTTTCCTACCTTATTTTTTTTTTCTACTTAATTAATCAGAAACCTTCAATTTATATGAAAGTATCTTTATATCAATAAAGATCTTCAACAAAACATTCTCAAAGATTTTATAAATCCCTTAAAGGCATGAATTCAAATCTCACTCTTAAACCTATCTAATTTTTGGAATAATCTTGATTTAGAACAATGTTCTTTCAAATCTTTTTGAAACCTTTCCTTAAAAGGGAAATTTTTAAAGATATAAATCCAACTTCAAGGGAAATTTTTATCATGTATTTCTCCATTTTCTAGATTTGAAACTTTCAATGTTATATGGGTTTCTTAGTCCTATTTCAAATTCATTTTTGAAAAAGAGTTGAATCAAAATGGATTTATTCCACGCTTTTGAATTTAGTGATCAATGCTCCACCGAAACCTTTGATATGAGATCGAGTCATGTCCGAGATTTTAGACTCCAGTTGATTTTAGATTTTAATGGGATAATGGACATATATCTAAACTTGATGTATTTGATTTTTTTTTTTTGTTTTTTTGGCCTACAAACCAAGCTATAATTTTGTAGTTTTCAATTCATGAATTTCTTTTATCTTTGTATAAGACCCTACCTTAAATACTCTCCCTCTAATTAAGTAAGTCCGATACCGTAAAAGAAATCTGACATGCCTACGAGATAGTGGGGTTTGGTCATTGACTCATGGTTACAATTACATTTTGTTTTTTATATTTTTCTTGGTGAAAAGAAAAAAATCATTTAGATATCATGTAATTTTTAAAAAAATAAAACCTCAACTTATTTAAACAAAGTCCCTTTGGAGACATCTCAGTGAACGGAGTGGTGAACTAGTAAATCATAGATTTTGAATCTCACCAACATTCTCCTGAATAAGCAGAATAAAAATAATAGTAATAACACATTATCAAAAATGCTTTAAAATATAATGACTCATAAAAGGTACACTTAGCATTAAATATAATTATAAAAATATAAATATAATAAACAATAGTATAAAATTTAAAAAGAAAAAATTAAACAATATGAATTTAATTAATTTTTTTTTATAAAACGTATCTAAAAATTAAACAAAAGTATTTCTTATTCTTAAATTTTTAATTGCAGAAAAGATATTAATTTAAATTTATGTTGAGTCACACATTAAATTAACTTTTTTTTTTGTCCCAATTATATTTTTAATTTTAATTTTAATTTTATTATTGATACTTCATACAAACAGTAATCAATGACTTCCCACATATTACGTTGATTTTTATCCTTGTTTTCTTAAAATTCATATAAATCAAAATGAGATATTCAATATTTGATGGAAGAAGTAATAATTAGAAAGTACGAATAAAATTTTTATTAATATTTTATTAATATAATAAGAAAGTGACATGAAAATAGATAGTCGAGATCGAGACCCAATTAAAAGTGTCATCCTTAATGTGATCAAAGCACAAAATACACACACTTTATTACTAAATCAGCTTAATTTGAATTAAGTGTTCCATTTTTCACCAATCATATCATTAAGTCCCTTAATGCCAAACAGCACTAAAATGGACACGTGCAAGGTCACACGGTCCTTCGACCTTCCCTGCAGAGTCGGTTTTTAAGGAGCAGGACAATCGGCAACGGCCAGAGTAAAAATCGAAAGATCACACCCAATTTCGCGCCACAGCGTCGGGCTGCCCCGCGAAGTTCCTATAAATTTAGGGGAAATTCTTATTCTTACTTTCATTTATTGGACTGGGAAATAGAAACCATGGCCGACGGTCACTTGTTCAACAATATCTCTCTTGGAGGCCGTGGAGGCACCGTCAGTACTTCCTTATCTTTCTGTTCTTCATCTCCTCCGTTTTTTTGCTGTCTGTGATTTTATGTTTTAGTCTCAATTTGAAGTTTCAAATTAGTCGATTTGCGTTACAGTTTCATTTATTCATTGTTTCCAAAACCCTAGCCCTAGTTCTTATTATGTCGGTATAGGTGTTACCGACTGGAACCCCTATGTTTTTCTTCACCTTACCCCCGCCCCCTTTTGAGTGTTGATTCTGTTCTGGTGTTTATTCTTGAATTTGTACGGATGCTTTTACTCCAAAATGATTTGGCTATCATTTAATCTCGATTTTTTAAAAGGGAGAAGAAAGTGTAGGGTTTTGATGGTTTGGGGGTTTGCAGCATGCATCAAACATAACATTTCCTTCTTTTCTTTTTCATGGTTTTAATCAATATTGTTATTTTAAACATTGTGATTGTCTGGAAAAAACCTGCAGAATCCAGGACAGCTTAGGGTTCATTCTGGGGGTATTCTGTGGAAGAAACAAGGGGGTGGTAAGGCGGTGGAAGTGGATAAGTCTGATATGGTGGGACTTACCTGGATGAAAGTCCCTCGAAGTAATCAGCTTGGAGTTCGCATTAGAGATGGTCTTTTCTACAAATTTACGGGCTTTCGTGACCAGGTAGCTTTTTCTCTGCCACATTTGCCTTATTTTTTTTCCTCAACTAAATCGTATTTATTGATGAAGTTCAATACTCAGCTTCACATCTTTAAGGACAAAGCTGAAGGGGTGAGTAGAATGTCTCAGGTGTTTAATATGCTAGTTAGAAGTAGGGAGGGGAAAGCTATAGCAAAATCTTTTCCTATGCATTTAAATGTGGATTTTTTTTGACATTTCTGAGGATTTTGTGTTCATTTATCTAGACAATTTTGGACTCACAACTATTAATTCTGGAAAAAAAAAAGACCCTTTGAGATGATTACTTTTGCATCTTTGCTATAGAAGAAATAATTTCCTATATTGTGTAACACTATACTGTTTGGACATGCAATATTTAACAGGCAGAAGTTCTAATGTTTTATTTATGGTGGTATGTTCTTTAAACTCATCGTTTTTATGCTGTCATTTCCTGAGTTATTTTATCAACTGGCAACTATAATATGCATATAAGTGGTATCTTATCTGAAAGCATCTGTCTTTGCTAATCTTTAGTTTGTAATTGTTGTTTCTGTTTTTTCAAATGTATTTATTCTTTCCGATGTTTCTCATTCTTACACTGAATGATATGATTCTTCTGCAGGATGTTGGCAGTTTGACTAGTTTTTTCCAATCTACTTGTGGTGTAACACCAGAAGAGAAGCAGCTCTCTGTAAGTGGGAAAAACTGGGGGGAAGTCGATTTGAATGGTTAGTGAATTGCTTCTGCTTGGCATTCTTTTCCTGTTTCTTCAGTACTGCTCCCTTTCATAATAATAGCCACTTGTCAATTTAGTAAATAATAAAGTATTTATTACTCCTTTCTCAATTTGTCCCCTTAATTCCTTATTCATCTATGTAACTGCATGTGTTGAGTTCAAATATAGAATCATTTAGTCTTCTCCCCTAATTCCTGTGTAAAATTGAAATGAGAATATTATCATATGGAATGGAGGTATTATTACGTCCTTTTGACCCTTGTGCTAACTACTGGTGGCTTTTTTATGACAAACATCAGTTTCTCTTATGATTAGTTAATCATACATCAGTCTGTGTATGAAGGCATTTTGCTTGATTTATAGACTTGTTATGTTTTGCATATGAGCGATAGATTGTTGTTACCCAGCCAAGTGTTCTCTCAATTCAGTTGATTTCAATCATAACTTTTAATGTGTTAACTAGTTGGTTTCTTGTTACAACATAAATTCTTTGCATATGGTTGTTTATTTCCTTCCCTAGCTAATCTCCTTGTCGAATTATGTGCACATTGTTCAAATGGCTACCTTTTTATGTAGCATGGGATGACCCATCATAGCATGACTGGCTTATCTATTGGTTTATTTTTTATTTTTTTTAAAATTTTGTTGGAGTACCTACTTTTTCAAGTTCTGGTTTGAAGGCTATCATGTTGTGATAAGTTGAAATATTTTTTGCATATTGCTTTATGCAATAAACTGTATGTGGATTTTTTTTGTTCATCTTTGTGTGTATGCTGTCTTTGCAGGAAATATGCTTACATTTCTTGTTGGTTCTAAGCAAGCATTTGAAGTATCTTTAGCAGATGTTGCACAAACACAACTTCAAGGGAAAAATGATGTTATGTTAGAGTTTCATGTAGATGATACAACTGGAGCGAATGAGGTTTGATTTTATTGCAACCTATCTTGTATTCTTTTCTGGTTCATGATCAGAATCAAAGCACGCCTTTTGAGAAGCAGCTTGTCTATGCATTTGGTGCATAATTTAAGTCATATTCTTGACTTGACTTGTACTACTGCAGAAAGACTCACTGATGGAAATAAGTTTTCATATTCCGAACTCAAACTCACAGTTTGTTGGTGATGAAGCTCGTCCTCCTGCACAAGTACTGTTTATTCTGATTTTTCTTCTTTAATTAAGCTTCTTCATGTTCGCTTAATCCACACTACTGTGTTGTTGCTTGATATGATTGGTATTTCATGTTAGGTCTTCCGTGACAAAATCATGTCAATGGCAGATGTTGGAGCTGGAGGTGAGGAAGCTGTTGTTACATTTGAGGGCATTGCCATTCTTACACCTAGGTATATAACTCAACTCAATCAGTTTAGTCAAGTGTCTTGTCGTTATCTTTGGTTCAGCATATTTAACTTTTTCTTGGCAGGGGCCGGTATAATGTGGAGCTTCATCTTTCATTTTTGCGTCTGCAAGGACAAGCCAACGATTTCAAAATCCAGTACAGCAGTGTTGTTCGCCTCTTTCTATTGCCGAAGGTTGTCCATATTTTTCCTGCTCTTGCGTTACACTCTTCAGTCATTTCTCAGTACCTGACTTACACATTTTGTTGTAGCAAAAAGGTCTTTATTAAGTTATGCTCTCTTTTCCAACTGCAGTCTAACCAACCACATACCTTTGTTGTTGTCACTCTTGATCCACCCATCCGAAAAGGTCAAACTCTGTATCCACATATCGTGTTGCAGGTATAGATTGCCCCCTTTTTTTTGCTGGGTGTGTGCTTTTCTTTTGGGGGGGGGGGGGTATTTTGCTGTCGGCTCAAAAATATGGAGCTCTTATCTCGTTCCCCATGATGCAGTTTGAAACAGATTATGTTGTGGATAGCTCCCTCTCAATTGGTGAAGATCTCCTTAACACAAAGTACAAGGACAAGCTCGAACCAGCATATAAGGTAATCAGATTGGATCATAAATTTACATTTCAAATGTGTTCTTTTTCTTCTATTAATTTTTTTTGTTCTATACCGATGTATTAGAATATGAGGGTTTTTTAGGCAGTCTTGACATGTTACTTATGTCCGGGTGACTGTTGTCACATCAGGGACTCATTCATGAAGTATTCACTATGATTCTTCGTGGCTTATCTGGTGCCAAAGTCACTAGACCAGGGAAGTTCCGTAGCTGTCAAGATGGTTATGCTGTGAAGTCATCACTGAAAGCTGAAGATGGGGTTCTCTATCCCCTTGAAAAGAGCTTTTTCTTTTTGCCCAAGCCTCCCACTCTTATTCTTCATGAAGAGGTATAGTCATATTTCTTCTCAACATCATGCCTTGGGTGGCTTCACTCTCTCCTTACTAAGGCATTCCATGTCTTGGTTGTTAGGTCAGAAAGTTTGACTTTTGACTACATGTACAGATTGATTATGTGGAATTTGAGAGGCATGCTGCTGGAGGTTCCAATATGCATTATTTCGATCTTCTAATAAGACTCAAAACTGAGCAAGAGCATCTCTTCCGAAATATTCAGAGAAATGAATACCACAATCTTTTTGACTTCATCAGGTTAGCTTTAGCCTCTTTCAAATCTTCCTAGTTCTGAAAGCAAAATATGGACTTCCTGATAATTTCCACCTTTTGCAGCTCGAAAGGCCTCAAAATTATGAACCTTGGTGATATGAAGACCACAGATGCAATTGCATCTGTGTTGCAGGAGGATGATGATGATGCTGTTGACCCACACCTTGAGCGCATTAAGAATGAAGCTGGTGGAGATGAGAGTGATGAAGAGGTAATTTTGATAGCAGCCCTCTATTGGTGTCCTGTTGATTGAAGTACTTTTAAGTTCATCCATTCCTATGTATCCTGATGGTAGGATGTGGTAGGAGGGGTCTAGTTATCAAACTTTCAAGACATGTTGGGATATGATTATATTTTCCTCACTAGATAAGCATAACTAAGGTAGAATGTTGGAGTGGGATCAATTTGTTTCTACCATAGTGGGGCTGGAACTGGAAGGTTATCAGTTGCTTGCTAATGGGCTACTAATTTGCTGATCCTTCACAGGATGAAGATTTTGTTATCGACAAAGATGATGGGGGATCCCCAACAGATGATTCTGGTGAAGGAGAAACTGATGCCAGTGACAGTGGAAATGAGGAGGTAAGAAATACTTTTCTCCTTAATTGCCAGCATGGGAGGGGGATAATGTTATGTGGTTCATGACATACATCTACTCTGAATTCAGATACCTGCAAAAAAGAAACCTAAAAAGGAGGTCTCTATTTCAAAGGCAGCACTAAATAGGAAAAAAGCTGGTGATGAAGATAATACAAAGAAGAAGAAGCAAAAGAAGAAAAAGGATCCAAATGCTCCAAAGAGAGCAATCAGTGCGTTCATGTTTTTCTCACAGACTGAAAGAGAGGTCCGTATCTTCTTTTTTGTTTTGGTTATTTTTTAAATTAATTTTTGTATTGTGCCTTGTTTTCTGCTGTCGATCTGGGGGGAAGTTGGTAAATCTTTTGTATCTCACTGGTACTTGATTTTTTCAGTGCCATTGCATTGAGAGTGAAGTTTTATTCTTCAGAATATTCCTTATTTTGTTTATTTTTCTTTATTAGTATTTCTTTTTGGTTAAGAGTTATTGATGGTATTTTGACGTTGTGATTTTATATTTGGCTTAAGTACCAATTTGGCCACTAAATTTGTACTTTTTTTTTCAATATAACCGTTAAATTTCTAATTGAGTCAATTTAATCATTTTACTTTGCAGGAATAGTCAATTTGACCATTGAACTCTAATTGAGTCAATTTAACTATTTTACTTTGCGGAAATTGTCAATTTGACCACTGAACTCTAATTGAGTCAATTTAACCATTTTACTTTGCGAAAATTGTCAATTTGACCACTGTATTTTTAATTTAAGCTAAAAAAAATTGGTTACAATATTCCTATAATTCTATTCCATTTGTGTCTCATTTCAACTTTTGTTATAATCTTTTTTTTAAAGTTTGATTTAACTTTTTTTTACTTAAAAATGTTATTTTTTTAAAATAAAATTTTAATTAATTTAAAAGTAAAACATGTTGTTCACCTTTAAAAAAAAATAAGAACATTAATTTTTGAATGAAATAAATGTATAATATATATTTTTTTTATTCAAAACCAAAGTTGTACCTTTTAAATTTATATAAAAAATTTTCAAAATTTTTTTAGCTTAAATTTGAAGTTCAATGGTCAAATTGACTATTTTAGCAAAGTAAGATGGTTAAATTGACTCAATTAGAAGCTCAGGGGTCAAATTGATCATTCCAACAAAGTAAAATGGTTAAATTGATTAGAAGTTCAGTGGTTAAATTTAAAAAAACGTACAAGTTTAGTGATCAAATTGATACTTAAACCTTTTATATTTATACACACAGTACACGATGCTGCATAAATCTTCATAATAATTCTAGGACCCATTGTTAAAAGAAGATTAGCATTGATATTAAAGGGAGACTGATTTGAATATGTGGGATGTTTATGAACTTGCTCAAGTTTTTATTAGAATGAGATTCCTTGGAGAAAAATACCTTTTTTTAATCCAACTACCCTGGCTTTTTTTCATTTTTTGTGGTGTGTTTTGATTTTGCCCAACTAGGTGATTCCGTTTTTTTTTTCCATTTCTTTTGCATCCACGTGCTCTTGGCTTTGATTTATTAGAATTTTCAGCTCAGATTTATTTACAACAAGATTTGTTCCTCTTCCTGCTTCTCTCACAGAATGTCAAGAAAAGTAATCCAGGTATAGCGTTCACTGATGTGGGGAAGGTTCTTGGAGATAGATGGAATAAGATGTCAGGTATGCCATTCTTGACAGAAGCTTGATAAATTGTATAGGTGGATTGTGTCATCGCTGAGTAGGAAGTAACTTTCTGAAATGTTCGGACAATTTGATCTTACAGCTGAGGAAAAAGCACCCTATGAAGCAAAGGCTCGTGCAGACAAGAAACGCTATAATGATGAGATTAGTGGGTACAAAAATCCCCAACCTGGGAATGTAGATTCAGGACATGAGTCTGACAGTGCTTAAGCCCATAACTAGGTTTTTAACTATTGGGAATCGTAAGGATATGACGATGTACATGGTATTGCCGGAGCCATCCTTAATTATCTTTCGTTCAAGAAGTTATCTCTATCCCTAGCTGTTTTTCTTGTTGCATGATGGATGATGATGATGTTAGTTTTTTGGTTGGCTTTGCTTCTTGTAGTCCTTTTGTTCCGGTTGGGAAGTAAAATGAGACGAAGCTATGTAACTGGGTCTACCCGGGCAATAGAGAGTAATTTGCTCCATTTTAGTTGCGAGTACAATGGAAGCTCTAAAAAATGAAAGCGTACCATCCAACTGTCCACCTTTGTACTTCATCTTTTCTTTTCTTTTCTTTGGCTCCTGTGAAGTTGATCTTTGCGTTCATCAACTATGAATCTATACATTTGGGATAAAACTTTTTATTATGCATTGTGGATTTCGTCTTCCTTACTCTGTAATTCCTACTACTTTTGTTTTAAAATATAAGTTATTTTAGGATTGTTTTATAATACAAGTTTTATTATAATTATCAATATATCATGATGATGGTTAACATTTTACATTTTGTGAGACAAAGTAAGTATCTATTTTAAATTCTTTTCTTTTGGTTTAAAATTAAATTTTTAATTGAGCTTAAAAATTTGAAGGAGTTATGATAAAATTATCACTTCATTCTTTCTACTAATGTAATGATTGTTAGGGCAAATTCTTTTATTATTATTGGATGTAACTCCTTGAATTAAGGTGATTGTCAGTAAAATTTTAAATTAAATATTGATTAATTTTTAAAAATTAAATGTGTATTTTTAAAAATTTCAAAATAATTACTCTACTCACCATATATAATAATTATTATTTTATTAATTAAAGTATAATTTCACTTTGATAAAACTAATAAGGTTTATGATACAAAATTTTAATCATGTTTTAAATCAAGTATATATATTATTTAAGTTTTCGTACATTACATATCTCAAACATTATTAAAATTAATTTTATAAATAATGATTAGAAATTGTTTGATTGATAAAAAATCATGTACATAATAGTAGTTTGAGTTTGTTGCATTAGACTAAAAACTTTCTTTAAACAATATTTTAAAGAATTATCTTACTAAATCTAAATTGAAGTAATAAAAAATAAATCATTTATGTTTTATTTATCTTTTTATGTATAATAAACATAACATATTCGTTTTGTGAGAAAAAAACATATTACATGTTATTAATAATTTAGTTAAGCACTAATTATTTTATAAAAATATAAGTAACAAATAGTATATGCCATTAATATTTTAAAAGTAAAATATTATTTTGTATGTAAATTATAATTTGTTCATAGTGTTTAAACATACATGAATACATACAAAAAAACAGACAATCCAATCTGTCATCTCTAGAAAGCAACATTTAGGGTTGGTGATTTTGTCTTTTTGTGTTTATTCCATTTTTAGACCTCAAATTGAGAGGAGTGGAAAAGCGACAAGTGAAATGGAAAAGAAGAAAAAATAACAATAATAATTCCACTCAAATCCAATCCAAATTAGTCTTATTAAAAGTGAAGAGCTCTAAATATATATAAAAAAAAAAAATTAGAAAACACAAATACAAAAATGCATGCAAATTGGGGACAATTTCTATTGATGCAAAATGGAAGAAGACAAGAGTGCAGCAAATATACAATTGTCTTCAGGAATTGAAATCTGCATCAGCTCTCTCTAATTGAGACGAGACACCACGAAAGTGTGAATTACAAGACGGGCAAAATAGCAACTGCAAACACAATTATTTAGCGGGTTTCATAATTAATGCCTTTGCCTCTGATTTAGCAAGGTTTTCCTGGCGTGCAAGAAAGTGCACCAGAGAACCTGGTGAGTCTCCCCACTTTCGTTGCAGGAGCCGGTTTGATCAGTTCCAATGCGGCGTATGTCTTAGCCCCATTCAGATCTCCTGATGGTGTAAAGAAAGCTCCGTTCTGGAAAATATCTCCATCCGAAACCCAAGTCCACCGTTTCCAGTCATCGCTTGGATTCCTGTGTGTAATCTCCACCATGGACTGAAATACATATATATCAATTAATATTAAGATTCTAATTAATTAAGCTTGAACTTAAAAAATTAATACCTTTCTGTCAGCAGGGAGATTTGGTGGAGCAATGAACCGGTTGCCCTGGCTTATAATTGTTGCATGATGGCTTCCGCCGATGGCATACATTTCCCAGTGAGTATAGTCATTGTTGACAAGGTGGAAGAATCCGGATCGGCATCTCGGCATTCTCTGTACCAGTCTCTTCCCGAAGTGGTTGAAGGCAACCGTGATCTGCATCTTGTCGTCCACGTCGGTGTAGTCACTGGCACCGAACAGCATCACCTTGTCGTGATCCGTGAAATGGTTATTCGAAATTGTAATTCCGGTGGATCCTTGAACGGCATCTATGAGGCCATCCGCGCAGTGAGACATGGAGAGATGATCCAGCCAGACATCCCTGGATCCAAAGATGGAAATTCCGTCCCCTTCGTTGTGAGTCCTGAAACCAACATGGTTTACGGAATCTCTAATCATGCCGCCGCTGGTCTGGCTGATGTGGTGGATGTGGAGGTTAGTGATGATGATATTACGTACGAATTGGACTGTGATACCAGCGCCGTAAGCGATGTGGACGTTGGCTCCGCGGCCGTCGATGGTCTTGTGACTCGTCACGATCAATTCCTGTTTCAGTCTAATTGTCATGCTTCGCGCAAATATGATCCACAATGGCTGCAATTGGATCACCGCATGACGGAGGGTCCCTTTCTTTGGATTCACAAGGTCATTGTCGGAAGGATCCGTGACCACGTAGATTCGCCCATTCTTGCCCCCCGTAGCCTTTGCTCCAAAGCCCCGGGCGCAATCTGCAAGCTTCATTCTGTTACGAGCCCAGTTTGGGTCGCATCTCCAGCACCTGTCAAGAGGGTTGGTGGCCACACAGGGTCCCCGGTACCGTTTTCCACGTAGTCCTCTTCTGGTGCTGTTGTCGCTTGCCCTTAGTGCGGCTGCTAATTTTGACCTACAATATTGAAATGAAATCACATTGGTTATTTTGTCTTAGCGAGATAAAAAAGAGAGAAAATAATAATAATAATATTTATTAATTACTCACCTTTTTTGTGTTATCTCGGACTTGGCCTTCAACGTTGCGTTGGCTCCGGCATTGGCCAAGATTTTAGCCTTGGCCTTTGCCTGCAACTTTCCGCTGGGGTCAGCCTTGGCTCTGGCATCGGACAACTTCTTTTTCAGGGCCTCAGCCTCACCAGGTCTTTCATTAAAGATTTTCTTGGCTACTTGTTCGGCTTCAGCTTTTCGTTGGAGCCAATCATCATCCCAGTTAGCAGTGAGGGTGGGAATAGTCGAAGCCAATGCAAAGAATAACAGAAGAAACCAAGCAATATTAATAGATGACCCCATTTTTGTTTGGGGTATCTCTTTCTGGAAAGGGCTAACCAAACCAAAAGTAAGGATTTTTCTTTATTTATTTTATTTTTTATGTTGGCAATGGCCTAGCTAGGAGAGCCAGACCCCTTTCTCGGTTCTGGGATCGGACCTTTCTAGATTCTAGACCAGCCAGAAAATTTAAACTCAGGATGGTCCTGTGCAAGCCAACTTATTAGAATCAGAAACTTGACATTTTTAAAGAATACTTTTTGATCTTTAAATACCAGGTTTGAGATGCTTTAGTTTACTTCAAACCATCCCATGAAAATCTCCAACAAATGGTAGAAAATCAGGATGTATTCATTTTAATCCCATTCAAACCTATGTTTCAGGTTTTCCATTCCCTTTTTATTTTTTACTGTATCCACCGTTAAAAACTCATGACCATTTGAATTATTTTGAAGGATGGAGGACGTTACATGATTCCTTTTTCAAAATTGCACCTTATTTTTTTCCAAAATATTTCTATCCATTCATCTTCCTGAGAGACTTTCCGATAAACAAAATTATCTAAAAGTAAATTAATCGCCCAATTTAATTTCCTAACATCTATGTTTTGATTATATATATATATATATATATATATACGGATTTGCTAAGACGCGCTTTGCGGGCTCCAACCGTTACCGTAACGGAATTCTTGCTCCGCTTGGTTGGCTGCATGAGCACTGTAGCAAGAATTCCGTTACGGTAACGGTTGAAGCGCGTAGTGTAGCACGATATATATATTATCGTGATTTTTTTAGTAGATTGATTTAAATGAAATGGCAAAGAATTGTTCAAAATTAATTTTTTCAAAAAAAAAAAAATTAAAAAAAGGTTTTTGTTTATCCATTTTAGAAGAAAAATGACTGTAATATTTTTAATTCAATTAATTAAATTTGCATTATTTCATTTGAATTATAAATCATGTTAAATATTTTTATATTTTTCCATTTATGTTTAAAATACATGAAAATAATATGTCTAATCACTGAATATTTGATGATTTACTTTATACAAATTCAAAATTCATTTCATTAAATAAGTAATCAAAGTAGTTATTAAATAATATTTCTAATAACAATATTTATAATTTATTGCAATTATTCGTTATTATTTTTTATGTTCACCTAATTCATAGAAATCAAGTGCATTTTAACAAATTTATAAATCAGACATCTCTTATATTTTGATACAATTGTTACACAGTTACTTATATTTATTTGAGGGTAAAAGATTTACGAAAATCTAAACTTTTAAAAAATTTAAGTTTTGTCCTTAAATTATAAAATTCGTTATCATAACCACAAACTTTTATAAGTAAGTCTTTTGTAACCTTTCTATAAAGATTAAGAAAATTTTTTTTTTCCTAGAATACCCTTTTGCTTTGAAAACTTAGAAAATGATTACTCCAAAATTTTTTCTTCTCCATTAAAGACATCTCTTTATCTTTTGGGCGAGAAATTTTAAAATTTCCCCATTCTTCCAAAACACTACAATAAAACTCAAAATAACGACTGTTTCCATCCAAAGAAAGTTCCTCCATTAATCAAATACATACATCAACTCAACCCCTCCTCCACCACCGCTAACAATCCAATTAAAGAGATTTACAAGGCAGAGGAAAGTTTAAAAACAAATTATCCGATTGTCGTTATTCTCACCGGAACTAGTACCAAAAATCCAGAGCTCAAAAAGAAGAAGAAGAAGAAGACAAAGAGCATCCCCAAAGTCACCAACTTTAAATTCCAAAGAAAAAAAAACATGTAAATGGTGGTCGGCCATTCGTCAGCGCTGCTGCAAGTAATAGTCGCATCTCAGCCCAAATGGTTGCAAAAGTACCAGCAATTAGTTTGTTGCTCGGCAAACAACGGCCAACATATCATTGGCAAATTAATTTATCCCCATAAATGTGAAATGGTTAACCCTTCAGTATTGTATATCCCTTCTCAACTCTGGTACGATAATGGAGATATGCCATAACACCAGCAGCACCATTAGTCCAGAAAAGAACCTTAGGGATTCCAACTTCTTTAACGACCAAACCAAGCAGCAAAGGTTAGGAGAAAAGAGGGGTTTTCTCTATTATTTTTTCTGACCGGCCGAAAGGGTTTGTTTCTGTTCTGTTTTGATTTAGAAGATGGAGCAGAGGGATGGAAGAGAGACATTGAGAGGGATAAAAGTTAAGATTAGGGTTGATTTGAAGAGAATGGATGAGGAGCTCGATAGACATTTTGAGAAAGCGTAGCCATCGGAGAAGAATAATGAAGAAGTAAAAGATTTGGAAAGATTTTCGAGGATTAAATCTGAAAAACAAGGTAAAAAGTAAATGGGCTTGAGGATGATACAGGGAGTTTATCACAAAATATATCTAAAAATTAGTAGAATGATTTATAAAAAGGGACAAGTTCAATCCCCTTTAACATCTTATAAAAAGGGACAGAGGAGTATAATAAATTCTACTATCCAATCCGTTTTAGAGCTAATAGAATTTATTTATGAAATATTTTTATCCAACTTTTACCCTTATACTTTATTATTATTCAATTTTTATCCCGCTAGATTTTATTGTTATCTTACTTTTGCTTCTTACTAAATGTCTTGTCATGCTATACATTGTTTATGTATATAATACATGAAATATGTTATTTTGTAAATTTTAATGAATTAGTGATATACAATTCAGTTTAACTCCTCGATAACTAATTTATTGTGTATCACTTCATTTTCGTGAGTAGACTTAAAATAAAAGCTAATTGGATACCCATATTGCAACATCTAGAAATCCATATTCACTATAAATTGATCTTTTTTTTTTTTTTTTGTGTGTGTGTGTTAAGAAGAATTTCATTTATTGAAGAAAAATGAAATGATAGAGCATAAAATAGTTATTGAGGAGTTAGGTTGAATTGCATATCACTAATTTATTAAAATATACAAAATAACACATATCATATATTATTTTCGAAAATGTATCACATTCAATAGAGGGTAAAAGTTAGACAATACTAAAGTCTAAGGGTAAAAGTTGAATAGTAATAACGTATAAGGGTAAAAGTTGGACAAATAAATGTTTCATAAATGAATTCTGTTAACTCTAACGGACGGAAAGAAATATTGTATACGTTTTGAAAATTTGAGATTATAACAGACAAATTTTAAAATTTAAATGTAAAAGATGAATTTTAAAAAAGTTGAGGGTTATAATGCCTTTAAATGATATATATTCTCATTGAACATCTTTCATTTAACAAATTTAACTGATTTTCCTTTATATACTATGAATACAAATGCCATATCAGAGTTGGCATGTTTCAACGGAACATAATTCGGCATAATAAACAAATATGAGTGATGAGAGAAACGGGTAGGACCTGAACTAGTCAACATAAATGGGTAGGACCCGATCAATATTTGAAAGTTAGATCCACTTAAATCAATAAAGGATAGGTGGACAACGACCTGCTTCCACCAACCTCCTAAATGAGCCCGTGAAAGGCACCATCAAACCTCGACCTATGACCTGGTACTCCTAACTCGTCTCATAAATCTTCCATGCCACGACCAAGGGTAACCAACTTCTAATCACTCTTAGGAGCCAAGTATCACTCGGTGCGACCTCACCAAAAGAGATGTTCGGGACTTTCAACATCCATAAGGAAGTCAAGAAGTTGGTCTAAAGGTCGGTTAGTGAGCTCGTAGCTCTCAATAGAGATGTGAATGGCAAGCTCTCTTGTCTCGGGAAAACTCCATGATTCTAGGAGCAATTGATGGGATTCAATAGAATCTCACAATTATCCTAATTGCTTACTGTTACGGAAGGTGGAGCTTAATTGGGAAGGTAATTGATTTTCTCTCTCCAGTTAACCAAAAACACATAATCAGTATGAGGATAGGGAACTAAGGTAGTCGGAACACGACAGTCTTTTTGAGAAATGTCTTTACCTTCAATTCCCGGGCACTGGAGCTCTTTCCCGGGCAACAATTCCCTCCGATGACCATTTTCTCAGGCTGCTGACCGCGGAGCTTCATCATGATTTATGGGGTGACCCGATGCTCACTTTTGAGCTCCATCACTTCTGACGTTGTTTGTGGGAAACGCTGAAGCAAAAAGCCTAACCTTTTTCTCCCATAAAAACAAACAAAAACAATCCTAATGGCTTAGTCTTAGCCTTCACGTGTTCAACTGCCACGCCATGGCAGACCGCCTACCAGATTGCGCGCTGGTGAAACAATGCCTGAAGCACCAACACCGGCACAAGCCCACGAAAATAATGATCCGGGACCTAGCACTCAAGAGGATCACATCCCGAAGGGCCCCAACCGGCCTTCTGCCGCTGCAAGAAATTTTGAAGCAGGGACTTCCAGATCCCATTACCAATGACAACAGTCCCAGGCTGCAGAGATCTGTTAGGACTTAGGTATTGATGCCGATTGACCTTATGAATCGAATGGTGATAGCCTTGGAAAGGGTGTCCAACAGACAAGTTTATATGTCCATTAGACCCACTCCGAAGCCATCCTGGAGAAGTTCACAACCATTCTGAGGCTAGATAGAAAGGGCACAGCCCAGCCAGCCTCCGCCCTTGGAGATGAGGAATCATTCTCGACCTCATGAAACACGTAAGGAAACAAGTCGACAACAAGAAAGGCCACAGACGGGAGCAACCCAGCCATTTACCGACCTCAGAGAAACCTTGAACCATGGAAGGGGTTACGACTTTAGAGACAGGCTTAACCAAGTAGCCATGTCACGCAGTCAAGGATAGGATGCCGTTCCTGAAGCGCAGGGGAGCTCACTACGAACTCCTCTTGGAGCAAGGATGCCTCCTCATCGTAGCCTGATCAAAATGATAGGCGAAATTGTGAGAGGGGTAGCCCCTAACCCACTGAGAAGAGCAGCTCCCCCAGCCAATCAGAAGCTACAGAGCATTGTGGACCTTACCGAGCCTTCGCCGTTTGTTCATACCATTCCAACAGCCAGGATGCCACCAGGCTTTAAAGCTCCACAATTGGAGAAAAAGTATGATTCTATTGAGAGCCACAACAAGACATTGATGAGTACGTCTCCTATATGGAGATGTTTGAGCACCCTGATCAAGTCAAGTTCGTAGCTTTTTGGTCGACACCGACCAAAAAGGCCCAGTCCTGGTTCAAGGGCATTCTAGAGGCAAGCAAGGGTTGTAAAGGGGGTACGTAGCCCTTAGATTGGCCGAGGAGCCAGTAAAAATAATCAAGAAGTTACAGATGCTCCTAGTAAAACTAATCAAGGCTGAGGAATAGTGATTCGGAAGAAGATCCCTGGCAGCCACTGAAAGAGACAATAGAGGGCAACTGAGGAGTCCTCAAAAATCAAAACGGGATAGGAAAGACCCTCACCCCAAAGGAGGGACCTTAGAAAAGAGGAGAAAAACCATCCCTGACCTCGTAACCACTCCTCTGAAGACGTTAGCAGTAGAAATCATGGTGGTCATAGAGAAAAGAGGTCTCTTGAAGCCGCCTAGGCCTCTCAAGAGTCTTGTGGCCAAAAGAGATCCAACAAAATTTTGCCACTACCACAAGGATCACGGTCACCTCACGGAGGATTGCTTCAACCTCAAACGTGAGATTGAAAGGCTGATAAAGGAGAGCCACTTGCAAGAGTTTTTGGCTAAGAATGCAGGCCCTGCAAATCCATCACCAGTAGCCCCCCACAACTTGAGACTTCCAGTTAGCGAGATAAATGTCATCGAAAAGAGGTCCAACCAAGCTCGAGTGGGAAATTCGGAACCCCTGATAATGTCACTCTAGATTGACGACTTCCTGGTGAGAAAAATTTTGGTAGACATAGGGAGTGCTGTTAATGTCCTGTATTGCAAAGCTTTCGATCAGATGGGAATTGATAAAAGACTCACTGATGAAGTCAGACACAGCTCTGACCAACTTCAACGGTAGTACAACGTATGCCAATGGAGTCCTAAGAGTCCCAACCACGGTCCGTGTGGACGACAAGGAAATCACCGAGTTGATGGATCAGATAGTTGTGTACAACCCCGGATCTTACAATGCCATCTTGGGCCGAAGGGGTTCATGGACCTAAGAGCAGAAATCTCCCTGCTCAATTACAACATGAGAATCTAGGTCTGAGACACTTGGATCGGCCTTGAAGAAGATAGACAAGCTGCTGCCGAATGTTACCTAGCTGACGGTAACGAGGGAAGCTCGCCAAAGTTCATGCAGGAGGAATGTATCGACCTTGCAAGGGAGGATGATCACCTTAGAATCCAAGCAACAGGTAGAGGAGAGAAAGTCTTCCTCAACCCCACATTCCTTGAGAAAGGGATCAAAATTGGAAAGCTCTTAGCTTCAAAAATCAAAGGCAAATTGGTGGATTCCCTTGAAGAAGACTAGAAGGTCTTCGCCTGGCAGCCCAGTGACCTTGACACAGTTGACCGAGCAATTGCTGAACATAGGGTCGGGCTCAAGTCAGGACTCAAACCGGTGAAACATAGGAAGAGGACCTTCGGCCCTAAGCTCAGCAATTACTAAACACTGGGTCGAGCTCAAGCCAGGACTCAAATCGATGAAACAAAAGAAGAGGACCTTCGACCTCGAGTGCTATGAGGTCAGAGCTTGAGAAGTCCAAACTCTTCTTGACGCTGGAATTCTAAAGGAAGTAGTATACCATGAATGGCCGGCCAACCCAGTTGTGGTCCTAAAAAAGGAAGGGACACGGAGGATGTACGTGGACTTCACCACACTCAACAAGTACTCGCAAAAGGACTCCTACCCCCTTCCTAGCATAGACCAGATGGTGGACTCAACAGTCGGGTACCACTGGCTATGTTTTTTGGATGCTTACAAAGGGTACCATCAAATCTCGATAGCCATTAAGGACATGGAAAAGACTTCCTTCATCACAGAGGTTGGGACCTATTGTTACACCAAGATGCCCTTTGGCCTGAAAAACGTAGGAGTTGAATTCCTCTGGGCAATGCATAAAGTCTTCAAGAAACAACTCGGGCGAAACATTGATGTCTATATGGATGACATAGTGATCAAGTCCAAGACCTCAGAGGATTTTATTGAAGACATCAGGGAAACTTTTCAGACCTTGAAAGCTGCTATGAAGCTTAATTCGAAGAAGTGCACCTTTGGAGTTTCTGCAGGTAAATTCCTTGGTTTTGTGATCTCAGAGAGAGGCATTGATGGCAACCCAGACAAGATCAAAGCTCTACTAGATATGGAACCTCCCAAAAACCTCAAAAAGGCAGAAAGCTTGGCAAGAAAGATGGTGACACTAAGGCGCTTCATTAGCAAACTGGAGAACAATGGGGAGAAATTCTATGACGCCAAAAAGAAGCCGAAGGACTTCTAGTGGACCGATGAATGCCAGGCTGCGTTCGCCAGGCTAAAGGATTTTGCTGGGAAAACCCCATCAGCTCGTCTTTCTGAGGTCTGGAGAAGAAATCTGCATGTACCTAACTGCAACTGAGAAGGCAGTCAATTCAGTCCTATTAGTAGAAAGGTCAAGTCAATAGTTCCCTATCTACTATGTTAGTCATTTGCTTCGAGGTCCAGAGACTAGATATTTGGACCTCGAGAAGTTCTTGCACCCCATCATTATTACTTCAAGAAAACTAAAGCCATATTTTGAGGGTTATCCGATAAGAGTCCAAACCAACGTACCCTTGAAACAAGCTTTGGCGAAGCCTGAATTATCAGGTAGAACAATGATGTGGTCTCTCGAGCTCTCAGAATATCAAATCCAATTTGAGCCAAGGAAGGCCATCAAAACTTAAGCTCTATTAGACATCATAGAAGAATGTACCAAAGTTCCACTGGAGCTTGTCAACACTTGTGAGGACAGTATCTGGACTATGTACATAGATGGTTCACTGAGAAAGAAAATTTAGGTGCAGGAATTGTGCTGACCAGCCCTGACGGAGTAAGAATCCCTTACTCTGTGAAGTACAACTTCCCAACCTCGAACAACGAATCCGATTATGAAGCTCTCTTAGCATGTCTAAGACTTATAAGAGTTCTCATAGTGCAGAAGCTGCACGACAAAATAGATTCACGAGTCATAGAAAACCAAGTCGATGGAAAATACAACGTAAGAGAAGACAACATGACCAAATATCTCAAAAGAGTAAGGGATATAGTGTCTAAACTTGACTACTTCCTATCGAACAAGTTCCCAGAGAACAAAATTCAGTTGTAAGCTCACTATCCAAAATATACCGAGAAGTGGTTGGAACAAACGTCGAGCTACCCGTGGGATAATTACATTCTCCCAACATAGCTCATGAGGAGGGTTTGGTCATTGTAGATCAGGTAGACTGGAGATATCCAATCTACAGATTCTTTAAACATGGTGATCTCCTGCAAGACCCAAAAGAAGCTCGCCAAGTGCAAAGATGGGCATCTCATTACGTGCTAATAGGAGATGATGAAGTATACAGAAGGTCATACACTTGGCCACTACTCAGATGCTTAAGCAAGGAAGAAGGACAATATGTCATTCGACAGATACACAACGGAATATGTGGATCACACATAGGGGCTAAAACTACTGCCAAGAAAATATTGAGGACAGGATATTATTGGAGCTCAATGGTTTCAAACATTGAGGAGGTCACACAGAAATGCACGAGCTGCTAATTGCACGGGAATAAGTCACATCTGCCACCTATGAAATACCAGTCAATCAACATATCAATGCCTTTCGATATATATCGCATTGATATCCTGGGACCTCTCCTGAAAGGAGTGGGGGGTGTGAAGTTCCTCATTATTACTGTGGAATATTTCACCTAATAGGTTAAAACAGAGCCAATGGTTGTAATTTCATCTCCAAAAGTCCAGCCATTCATATGGAGAAACATTGTTTGTAGATTTGGCATTCCTCGTGCTATCATATCAGACAATAGGTGACAATTCATTGGTGACCCATTCAAGACCTTCTGCAAAAATCTCAACATTGAACAAAGGCTGACCTCTATAGCTCATCCCCAAGCTAATGGCTTAACTGAGGTCACGAATAAGACCATCCTGGAAGGACTCAAGAAGAGACTCACCGCGCTCGAGAAAGAAGGTCACAAGACTGACTATGGGCTTATACAACCACACTAAGAAAGGCTACTGGAGAAATGCTTTTCAGCTTGTGTTTTGGAACAAAGGCGGTAATGCCAGTTGAGGTTGGAAAATCTTTAAGACTGACCAAGAAAGGCAGACCTCGACCTCTTCGAAGAGGTTAGGAACAAAGCAATGGAAGCAGATAGAACTTATAAAAGGCAGGTAACAAATTTTTTCAACAAAAAGTGAAAGAAAGACATTTCATAGTTGGAGAAATGGTCCTCAAAAGATCAGATGTCGGCAAACAAGGGCAACTGACCAAGCTACAAGAAAGTTGGGAAGGACTTTACATAATCTAAGAGGTACACAAAGGAGGGAGCTACAAGCTTGTTGACCTTGAAGGAAGACAACTCCTAAGGCCTTGGAATGCTTGCCATCTAAAGAAGTTCTAAGCCTAAAGGTCATCTAAGAGCTTAGGAAGACCAGCCAAAAGGACCTCTCCAAGCTTGATAACAACCTCAACAATTCAGATTCAACAAAGCACGGTTTTAAGGCTAAGTTTTCAAGGCCTATATGGATGTCATACCTATGTTATTTGCCCTAGTGCCAAGGCTTATATGGATATTATGCCTATGTTATTTGCTATTGTGCCAAAACAAGTTCAAATACATTGGGAAATTATTGAAAAGATCACAAGTGAAATGCAAGTATGAAGCTCAAGGCATTGGCAAAAGGAATGAAGCAATTATATATAAAAACACAGTAGGCAAAGATTAAAAGGTCCTATTCTATTACAAAATCTCCTCGGTTGACTACGAAGACGAGTAGGACCTTGAGCTCGAGATCTCTATTGGGGAGCCTGGAGAAGGACTCCTGAGCATCTTAGCTATCTTAACCATGCGTTGGGACATTGCCCAAGTCCTGTGAGCCACGGATAGCCCTTCCCCGACATGGCTTGACCCTGCCCCATCATGGCCCAATCCCCTTCCACCATGGCTTGACCCTCCTCTGCCTTGTTGGGAAGCAGCATGAGTCCTACGACCACCCCGGCAAGGAGGAACAAAAGGCCCAGCAGGAGCCTTGAGGGCCGGAATCGGAGCAAATCCCACAGACGAGGAAACTGTAGGGAGGTTGGCAGCACCTGCTCCAAAGAACCACTTAACCCCTGGTCCGTTGAGGGCAATCCCGAAGAGCCAGTAGGGGTCCCTCAAGAGAAAACCGTTAATGCAAAAAAAAAAGAAGAAGAAGGAATAAAGTTCAGGAGAGCTGCTTACTAGAATAGGTTATCCTCAGGCCCATCCTTTCTCCCCAAGCTAGTAGCATTCAGGAACGACCTTAGCCAGACCAAGGAAGTGCACCCAACCTTAGGCTAGTTGGAAGTAGCTAACGCCAGCAAGAAATTCTTATGCTACCTTAAGTCGAGGGGGCAAAATTGAAGCTCGTTGTAGAAGATCCGGTTCAAATTAAAGTCCAGATACCTCTCCATTAGGCTAGGTGAGAGATGAGCGAAAAAGAAGTGGGATCTCCATTCCCCCACTACAGACGGGAAAGGGCCCACCAACCGGTGTCGAGGAACAAGCCTGAGGTACCTCCTGGAGGAGCTAAAGACTGATGGAGCCTCTAGCTTGAAGAAGCACTTGAAGAAGTCCAGGGACATCGGAATTTTGTAGAGATGACAGGTCACTATGAAAGCGACTATTATTCGAATGGAGTTGGGGACGAATTAAGCCAAGGGCACACCCCAGTAGGAGACTATGCTCAGAAATAAAGGATGAAGGAAGGGGAAAAGAATCCCCCCCCCCTTCCAAAGGCTGGAGCAATAGAGGGCTATACGCCCAACACGTTTACTATAGGGGCCCTTAGCCCCAGTGGCAGTGGCGATGTCACTGGTTTCCAGCTCCATCTCTATGCGAATCCCGGTGATATCAGTAGGACCCAAAGAAGAAGACTAGGAACTGATCTCGACCTCAGTTAGGTCATAAGCCAGATTGAGCGTAGGAAGAGCTTAAGGAAAAAGAGGGGCATCATAGAAAATCCCATTTTCTAGTTCCTTGAGTTGGAAGGTTGAAGTGTTAGAGATGGTAGACATTTTTCAGCAGAAAAAAGCTCAATCAAAGACGAGGAAGCACGGGAGAAGCAGAAGGGAAAAGGCTGATGCAAGAAAGTAAAGAAATTGCATAAGAGTTCAAAAGTTTCAAAGGGCTTCTAATATAAATGACTTCAGAGGCCTATTGAAATTCTAGGTAGAAACTGATGAGCCAGAAATGGTTCATTTTAGCCAGAAACAAGTGGTGCGACCTTTCCAAAAACAAAGAACTCTTCGTCTTCCCTCTAACAAGTTGAACTGGGTCAATCTTCCCAAATATGGAACGGGTAGCTAGTACAGAACTCGAAAGCGCTTCGGCCTCTGATTCTCAAAATAAACCTGGGGTGCTTCTTCGAACCTGAAACGAGTTGGATATTGCCAAAACTGGAATGGAGTGACTCCCCAGCTTAGACTGCCCGTCGGTCTTCCAGGGAATTGAGGAGGTGCATCTTCTTCCAGAAATGGCTTTTGCGAGAAAACATCACAGTCTTTCAAGAGCCACGACCTCAAAATGGTAACTCTCAATACCTGAAGGTTAGCCTTACGAGCAGTTGCAAGAAAACAGCTCGACCCTTCAAGGGTCGCGACTTAGAGATGGCAACTCTTGATGCCTGAAAGTTAGATCCACGACTTGAAGATGGTACTTCATAATACCTGAAAGTCAACCCCACGACTTAGATATGGCAATCCTTAATGCCTGAAGGAAAGGCCCTCGACCTGGAGATAGCGATCCCTAATGCCTGAAGGTCAGACTTGTGACTTGGAGACGGTAATTCTCAATACCTGAAGGTTAGATTGGCGAGTCCCAAGGTACAAGTGGGTAGGGATCTCTTACCACTAACCTCACAAGTCATGAACTTAGAGGTCACCGACCTCCAGATGAGCACAACAGAGGCCTCACTAGACCACGACCTACGACCTTATGGTTCCCACCCCTACTCATGAGCCTTTCATGCCAGGGCTAGGCGTGAGCAACTTTACTTGAAGCCGAAAAATAACTAGCTAGCGTGCAGCTCTCAACTAGAGATGCGAATGGAAAGGTACCCCCTAAGCTAGTTGTTACGAGGAATTGGTGATCCCAATAGCTGCTGTAACTTGAAGATGGTAATTTAGGCATCAACGGAATCTAAGCTCACTAGGTCTAAAGGGGTTATGATGGGAGAAATGAGTACGACGTGAAAAAGTCAACACAAATGGGTAGGATACAGACAAAAGTCAACCTAAATGGCCCAAGGCCCCATACCTTCGATACCTAAAAGTTAGACCCATTAAAGTCAATAAAGGATAGGTGAACAGCGACTTGCTTCCATCGACCTCCGAGATTATCGACCGCCTAAATGAGTTCGAGAGAGGCACCACCAGACCTCGGTCTATGACCTGGTAACTCCCAACTCATCTCATTAATCTTCCATGCCATGAAAAAAGGTGCACTACTTCTAATCACTCTCAGGAGCCAAGGATCACTCGGCACGACTTCACCATAAGAGATGTTCGAGACTCTAAGCATCCATGGGGAGGTCGTGAAGTTGGTCTGAAGGTCGGTTAACAAGCTCGTAGCTCTCAACAAACGACGTGGATGGCAAGATCTCTTGTCCCAGGGAAACTCCATAATTCTAGGAGCAATTGAGGGGATTCAACAAAAATCCCACAGCTATCCTAATCGCTTATTGTTACAGAAGGTAGAGCTTAATTGGGAAGGTAACTGATTTTCTCTTTCTACTTAACAAAAATCACACAATCAATCTGAGGGCAGGGAACTAAGGCAATCGGAACATGACAGTCTTTCTGAGAATCGTTTTTACCTTCAATTAAAACTGGCAAGAAAATTTTATTAAAAATTGGCTTGTTAATGTTAGAATGATTTAAATCAAATTCCTTTTTAGTCTTTCTTTAAGTTATATGAGAAATTTAATTTCAAATAAAAGGATTGCATAATAATTTAGGCCCTCAATTTGGTATAATCTTCCTATTAATTCTTGAACCTTTTTTTTTTTTGTTTCAATTTATTGAGACTCTCTTACTTAGTACTAAACTTTTTATTGAACCGTGGACTTTTATTTTAATTCATTGAGTAGTTGTTATTGCTCAAATCATTTACATAAACCATCTACACAATTAATTCATGCGAAGTGATCAACACACCTTAACAGTGAAATAAACATTGCCATGATCTTATTTCTAAAATTTTATGCAAGTCAAAATATATATGATATTCTTCAAAATTTGAAGAGGAAGGAGTATACTTTTTGTCATTCATTTACTTTACAGAATTGAATTTGTAGTAATTATATTGAGGCGAATAGGTTGTTTCCTTCGTGTTAACGAATTGTGGGAATTCGTAAAATCAATCAAATATTGACAAGGAATAGAGACCATGCATGAACGTACGCATTTGACAAAACTTATTACAAAATTTCAAAGGACTAACATGGTCTTGGTTTTGAAAAAGTTTAGTCGCGCTATAAAAAAGTAACTACAAAAGAGACATCCAAAGTCTAAACGTACTAAACAGCCTCTTAAAAAAAAAAGTTTAAAAAAAAATCAAAAGTTAAAAACAACACATTGTCACTAATCAACACCATAATTAGAACAAATTAAGAAAATTCAAATCTGCAGAATTTTGTAATTTCCATATGTTTTTCCCCTTGGTATGGATGTCTGGAACCTTACAAAAACTAGAATTAAGAAAATTGTCTCGTGCTGGATGAAGCGATCGAATGTCAATGATATATAATTTCCCTGCATTTTTTTCTTTTCCTTTAGCATGGCTTTCCCACCACGCAGGCAATTGCACCTGCAAACCTCGTTATCCACGTAACATCGGAACTAGGTGCTGGCGATATGCCGTCGTAAAGTTGCGGGTGCTTACTGGAATATTTAGGATCCCCGGATGGAACAAAGAATGCTCCATTCATGAAGAGGTCTCCCTCTGATCTCCAGTTCCAGTTCTTCCATACATTTGGGGCTGAATATTCCCTCTTGGTCACCTGTAATATTCCAAATTAAATTTTAGTTTCTTATTAATTTGCTTTGCAATATATAAAAGAAAATATTAACGAATTTTTTTAGTACTACGCATGAAACGGACGTACCTCCTTCTTAAAGATGTCTGGAGGAGCAATGAAGCGGTTACCCTGGCTTATGATTGTAGGATGTTGGCTACCACCAATGGCATACATGTTCCAGTGAGTGTAATCGTTGTTGACCACGTGAATATATCCAAATCGGCATCGAGGCATTCTTTGTACTAACCTCTTCCCAAAATGGTTAAAAGCAACCGTGATTTGCATTATTTCATCTTTTGTGGAACTATCTCTTGCACCAAACAACATCACCTAAAGTGACATGTTATAAATCATAAGATATATGTGTAGAGACATGAACCAAGTTTTAATTATAACAACAGACTTCATTTATATGTATTGACATATAGCTACCTCATTGTGGTCGGTGAAGTGGCCATTAGAGATGGTGATAGCAGTGGATCCTTCAATTGCATCAATGAGGCCATCTTTGCAATGCCACATGGAGACGTGATCGATCCAAACATTGGTAGACCCAAAGATGGAAATTCCATCTCCGTCGCTTGCTGTTCTCAACCCAAAATGACCAACCGAGTCTCTGATGAGACCTCCATTCCCTGGATGGATGTCGTGTACGTGAATACCGTGAATGATCACATTATTGATGAACTGAATGGTGATGCCAGCGCCATTGGCAATGTGTACATTTGCACCCCTCCCATCGATTGTCTTGTTACTCGTCATGATCAACTCTTCCGTCAGCCTGATCCACATATTTCGAGCAAATATGATCCACAGAGGTTCGTTTTGTATGACGGCATGCCGGAGGGTTCCTGGCTTGGGATTCATAACATCGTCAGAATTATCTGTGACTACGTAGATTCGTCCATTTTTCCCTCCGGTAGTCTTACGGCCGAAACCCAGGCCACAATCAGCCAGCCGGAACCGGTTTTTAGCCCAATTTGATTGGCACCTCCAGCACTTATCAATGGGATTGGCAGCCGTGCATGCTCCTTTCCATTTTTTCCCTCTAAGCTGCCTCCGTGTGGTGTTGGATTTCGACACGTCATCCCAGAATTCCCTTAGCGCCCTAAGTTGTAATAAATAATTAAAATAAAATAAAGGAAGAAGTATTATTATTATTAATTAATTAATACTACTGTAATACATTCATTAAATATATACATACCTGTTTGCATGTTTATTCACTTCCTGGGTAACCTTCTCTGGGTTAGGCTCGTATGCCCTGAGGGTGTTGTTCCATGCTTCTTCTTCTCTCCTTTTCCAGTACGCTTCATCCGACTCGTTAATATGGGCCGGCAGAGTCGGCAATACAACCCCTAAACTAATAAACAGGAAAAAAACAATTCTGGGGTGAGCACCAACCATCTTGGCTGCCATTTCTTTTTCTTTTTCTTTTTCTTTTCTTGGGCTCAGCAGTTCTGGATAACCCCTCGCACACTGGTCCAGACTATCTCTGGACCGAACTGAACCGTAAATGTATGGCTGATTACCTTGGAGGCTCTCTTCTGGTTCTGCATGATGTCCTTTAAATACTTTCTCATTAGGAGCAATTCTGATTCTATTTTTGGAAAGGGAGGTTTTTACCTACTACGTAAAAGGAGGATAACCATTTCTTTACAAGGAATGCGGATCTGAATCATAGGTTAACATTAACAACGAAAAAGTCTCTACCATTAGAAAATATCTTTATGAAAGTTATTCTATTTGTTTTAATGACAAACTATATAAATATATATATATATATATATATATATATATATATATATACAGGATTGCTATAAAACGCAACTGGCGGAGCGCAATTGCCAAACGACGTC
>JAOXNR010000028.1:2957148-2971335 GCA_028571225.1 Parsonsia alboflavescens | reverse complement strand
CCCCCCCCCCCCCCAGGCCTAAAATTTGACTTGAGTCTAAAATATTTTCATTTTAGGGGCTGAGAAAACTAACCTAAGATGTTTAAAATGTTGATCAATATCTTGTGAGGATATCAAAATATCATCCATATAAACTATTATAAAGTCTGAATATGGTTTGAATAAATCATTCACAATATGTTGAAACTTCGAAGGAGCATTCTTCAATCCAAAAGACATTTCATTCCATTCCATTCATAATGTCCATTAGGAGCTATGAAGGCAGTTTTATTTCTGAATTGTTCCTTAATATGAATTTGCCAAGATTTAGATTTTAAATCAAACTTTGAATATATCAAAACTTTATTTAATCTATCTAACAAATATTTTTTTGTTAGGGATAGGATACTTGATCCATTTCAGGACTTTATTTAATGATTTATAATTTATAACCGATCTTGGAACCCCTCTCTCCTTCTCTGCATGTTTCTTTACATAGAAGGCGATACCGCTCCAAGGAGAGTTTGAAGTTCTAATTAACTTCTCATCCAAAAGACTTTTAATTTGAGCAACACCAAGCCCCTAGAGGAACATAGACTCAACTTCACCTTCAGATTTCTTGATTTGTAATATTTTCTCAGCTTCAACCTTTTCATTTGCAGCAACCCTCATTCTAGTGGCTGCAAGTTCATCCCAGATATATTGTAAAAACAATAGAAGCACTAAATGGTGCTGAGACAAAATGGTAATATGTCTATGCGAAAGACTTTTTTTTTAAAAGCAAATCTAGAAAAAGATTTTCAAACATTTCTAAAGTTTTCCTTTAACTAACACATGAAGCTTTAAGTTTTTCATGAAAATTTAAAATGCATTGCAAATTTTGTAATGAGGACACACCGTGTAATCTACACTAGTAAAAGAATGCAGTACGGGAATTTAAGACAAGGTCGATCCACCATTAATTCAACCTATCTATACTAACAAGAACTCACCTGCCTTAATCTCATTCATGGCTCTCTTTACAGGAACATCTAGTTCTATGTTCACAATGAGAGTTTGAACAACTTCAAAACCACAGTTAGGCATTGCCTACAAAATAGTAAATCCAAGAAACCATATTCAAAAGTTGATGTTGACAGTGGATGATATTCAGAAATATATCAGTTATAATTACCTTTTCAAGTTCTTCCTCCACAGCCTTGGCTATCTCATTTTTCTATTCAAAGACAGCATCTAATTATATCCTTGGCACACTTGCCCTGATGACTTTACACACCAATTGAAGTATCGCCCATTAGTAAGAACATAAAATAGGTTGGCTGATTGGTTGAGGAAATGACAAATAAAAGATGAGAAATTGGAATTGTAACAGATCCAGAAGAAGTCAGAGAATAGGAGAGGAAAACTTTAATTTAATTCTCGATGAAAATAAACTTTGACTCGTTCAGTTAACAGATAAAAATATGCAAGATAGATACAGGAAAAAGCTGATAGCTTTTCTTTCATCAACAACAACACATCCAATTGGTATGGAAATCCTATGAATACAAACATTATAAGTTACTTATTTTCAAGACTCTTCACCACATACCATCGGAAACGTAATCTTGGATCTGTGACTTGGTATTTGTGAGTTCATGGAATGCATCAGCAGCCTTTTTTGCCATGGCACAGTATTGAATGGAAGCAACCACGATGACAAAAACAGTGTCCTGAAGCAGAAAGATCAATCCAAGTATAATAAATGAGGCTTCCACTTTATTAATTAATTTTCCCTTTATAGGGGAAATGCTTGTTTGAGGTTGCAAGGATAAGTTAAGTTAGGGATTCAGCTGTCAAATTCACCCTGAGGGAAAAAATCCTATAATTTTTCCATGTGAAAGGGGAAAGTTCATTGCAGAAAGTTCACATGCAAGTACACAATCCAAAACTATAAATACACATCTCTTCTCTGAATTTGTTGTACAAATTTTGCATGATGTTCAAAGGAATTGCATAAAATAAAGATTAATTGAATGGGAAAAGAAAAGGTGACTGCATAAAAGCAAAAAAAAAATGAAATAAAGCACTCCAAAGTAGCATAAATAAAGAAAGAAATCCCAGACCTTAGTCTTCGTTTCACAAACGAACATCAAGTTGTTGTACACATAAAGATAGTGCACCAACCAACTTACAGCCTACACACCAAGGTAAGCAGTGGCATCCAGGCTCAAGCACAGCATTAAACTTGCCAAATTGTTCCTTTACAGCAACAGTTGATTCTTCAACTTGAACACATCCAAATGTTTGCCCCATTGTTAAAACCTGGAAACACAACAGATAGAGAGGGAGGGAAAGGAAGAGAAACAAAACTTGGTTCTTCCATATAAAATTTATTCGGAGAAATAAACAAATTTCTGGCTGGTGATAATTTAGTAATTGACTATTTAACTATAAGTAAAATCCTCTCAGTAATTTCTGATCCAGAAAGAAGTGAGGACTTTTTGATGGATTGTCCATAAAAGAATGAAAAATCCAAATATATGCATATCTCAAGCAAATATCACCAAGACAAAAATCTGAAGCAAGAAGGAGAAAAGGAACAAAGCAAAAAGGCCATCTTTATTAAGCAATCACTTAGCCCTCACGAGACCATCACTGCAAAGACAGAGTATCACACATACGCCAAAGCCCTAAATTTCAAAATTTCTCAAAAAAAAAATGATCTAACACCAAAAAGTTATGCGAAAACTTCAACATATGACTAAGGTTGCAGATTGAGAGTTGGTTCCGAATGCCTGCACATGTGGATGGTAAAAGTCACGTAACTTTGATAGTTGGTTATGACCTTCTTATATAGACTTGTGACAAAGCAGGTAGTCTTTGGAAGTTCGATGCGGGATGTGTAATACTGGACTGATCAACGGCTCCTTTGTGGTGTATTCGATCGAGTTATTTTTGGGAGGAGATTTCTCTCTCGTTATTAATCCTCTTAGCTTGTGTAATATATCAAATTAAAGCTCTGAGTATATAGATTAAGCTTAATATTTGATTTGTTATTAACTATCAAGTTATTATGGTAGAAAATGTAGTCAAAGTATTGATTTTGGTATATGATATACACCGTATGCCCTTTCAAAAAAAGAATATCGTACAATCTTGTTAATATGGCATATGCCCCCTCGACAAAATGAATTGTTATCTCGATCAATAGTTGTTGCCTTTATTTCCACGTCTGTGTTTCGTCCATCAGAAGAATGGATTGATGATCAAATCCTCGATTCAACCATCAAGAAGATGGATCTATGGTCGAAAGGTATTGCCTTTACAGCCACATCTTTGTTTCGCCCATCAAAAGAATGGACTGATGACCTAATTGGTGATTCAGCTGCAAGAAGATGGATCTATGGCCGAAAGGTATTGCCTTTACTGCCACATCCGTGTTTTGTCCATCAGAAGAATGGACTGATGACCGAATCCGGGGTTTGGCCATCAAGAAGATGGAGGTATGGCCGGAAGGTATTGCCTTTATGGCCACATCTTTGTTTCGTCCATCAAAAGAATAGACTGATGGATTCGGCCAGCAAGAAGATGGATCTATGGTTGAAAGGTATTGCCTTTATGGCCACATCTTTGTTTTTCCATGAGAAGAATGGACTGAAGAACGAATCCGTGATTCGGGCAGCAAGAAGATGGATCTACGGTCAAAAGGTTTCGCCTTAACAGCCACATTCGTGTTTTGTACATCAAAAGAATGGACTGATGTCCGAATCCATGGTTCGACCATCAAGAAGATAGAGGTATGGCCAAAAGGTATTGCCTTTATGGTCACATCTTTGTTTCATCCATCGGAAGAATATACTGATGACTGAATCCGTGATTCGGCCAACAAGAAGATCGATCTATGGCCAAAATTTATTGTCTTTACTGCCATATTTGTGTTTCGTCCATCATAAGGAGCGATTTGACAATTTTATGTAAGTGTTGAATATTAGTTACGTTGTCAGTGGATTCAGCTGCTAGTTCCATGTGCATGGCTAAGATTGCCTTGGCACTCATGTCCGGAGAAAAGGCTCTTGCTTTTCATTTCAAAAAGGTAGAAAAGAATTGAATAGAAAGGTAGATTTGAAAAGAGGAGGGCTTTTGACTTTTCTTTTTTTAAAAAAGGCAAGTTTTGTTTTTATCTTCACTTTACCTTCGTCAACTTTCATAAGCTTTCCTTGCATCTTTTCTTTCTACTATTCCGTTTGTGAGTAGCAGCAATGAAAAATTTTCAAATTGCTCTCGTGATGTGAATTTCTGCTATTGTTTTTACATTTGTTGATTAATACTTTGTATACCTGACCTAAAGCTGCCTTTTTTTGTATTTAGGTGTTAATTTCTGGGTAAAGTTTCCAGCTTTTGGCGTTTAGTTTTCGTGTTCTTTATGTTCTACATCAAATTAATTTCATTGATTGCAGGTACTTACTTTGATCCTTTCTTTCTTTTGTCTTGTTTTTTTGTTCCAAGGATACTTGTTGTGCCGCTATATCTGAATCCTAGATTGTATCGAAGGGGTCTGTTTCAAAAGGTTATTTGGGATGGGTTAGCTTTGCCGTGATTGTTACGCGGTATAGGGTTGAACCTAGGGTTTAGGTTTCTAATGATGCAATTTCTGCATTTGATGAAGTCATTAGGATTAGAGAGTTTAGCAATATGTCACTTCAGGGTATTTAACTCATGTCATCCGATACGGGGTAGGGGACATAAGTATTGATTTCCCATGATGTGATGAGAGTGATAATAACTTAGCTAATGAGTATCGGAGTCTAATCTAGGTGCGGGTAGCCTCTCATGGGGATACTTCAGTACTAGGGTGTAAGGAGTCTGAGAATCCTGTTACACTACAATATTGTTAAGCGATCAGTAACTTTGAGGATTTAGAGGGGTTTCGGCAGGAATTTGGCATTCCTGCAAAATTTGAAATTGATCTTCTGGGGGAGGAAGATAGGATTCATCTACCTTCTCCTGGCTGTGTCATATGTTTCGGTGCACAATTTAGAGTAGTGTTAAGGTTTCCACTTTACCATTTATTTTTAGACATTTTAAAATTTTATAGAATTCAGTTAGGTCAACTGAGTCCCAATTTTGTTCGGTGCACCATTGCCTTGATTTTATTTAATGGGGTTTTGTGGTGCAACCCTTAGTCTAGAACTATGGATGACCTTTTTTTTATTGTCGGCCAAAAACAAAAAGCCCTCGAAACAAGGGGCTTCTTCTTTACAATTCGACGGAGGGGCAATCCCGAATTGATAGAATGTCCTAGATCAGTTCAAAAGTGGAAAAATGAGTATTTCTATGTTAGACATTCTAGTTTCAGGGAGATATCATTCCCTTGGAACACCTGTAAGTCTATAAATAACAAGTAGTGAACTAGATAGCTATGATACTGAATTGAGTAAGATTGCTTAGTTTGGATTTGAAGCGAAGGTGGGCGAACATTGGAGCTCAGACCGGCTGATATTCGACAGAATCAGTAATCAAATCGAATTTAATATAATGTCCTTGAGTATGTGTTCTTATTATACTCTTTGCGTGTTATTATTTTTCTAATTGTGACTTGCATTTGATCTATTTTGTTTAATTGCAGGAAAATCCTTTGCAATGACCTTGGGAGCATCTTTGACGAAGTTTAGTAAGCTGAAGAAAACTGTTCCAGTTAAGATTCCTGCTCATGAGATAGTCACGGAAGATCTCATTAACAAATTTTATAACTTTGTTACAGGTATGAATGGTTTATTTTACATTCCGGGTCAATTTGCAGAGAAAGATGATCTGGCCAAAAAAGATGATGTGGCAAAGAAAGTAGCATCTAAAGCTGGAGGGAGCAAAGTTAGTGGATCAAAGGCTACCCTCCCAAAGAAGGTTCCGGCCAAGCAGTTTGCAACAGAGAAAATTCAGCTGCTGCCAAAGCCGATATAGAAAAAGGCTTGCCCGAAACCCCAGGGGCTGATGGCTTGACAATTCCTACGGCTGGTGATACCACTCTTAAAAGGAAGTGGGATCACCTTGAAGAGGAAAGACTGAAATGGCAAAAAGGAGTCCAGGGCACTTCGGTTGATGTGGAGGTGCTTCAACCTGTGGTCCAAGATAAGGGGCTAATACATGTTCCGAACTGGAACGTTAGGGAAAACGAATGGATGTTCAGCAGCACAAAGGCCTTTGAGCTCTTTCAGAACTTGTTGCCTCCGAGGGAGCAGGATCACGTCTATTCTCTGTCGATGGAGGACTTAAAGCATAATGCAATACATCACAGCTTCCTAGTATCGGCCATTGTATCTTTTGACCAATTTTTCCTTCAACTATACTTCATGGTTTTTTGTTGTTCCTTGTCTTATCTTTTGTTTGTTGTTTGTTTTAATCCGTAATGTTCAACTTTAAGTTACATCGCAGGACAGGGCAATTAGAAGTCCAATGCGACACATTGGATGTGAATTGAAAAGATGCGAATGCTCGGATTGTAGTCACTGAGTGTAAGGCAGCTGAAGCCAAAAAAGAAATAAAAGTCTTAATGGATGAGTTGTTCGCAAAAGGTACGGAGGTCCAATAGCTTAAGCTTAAAAACAAAAAGGCTTCAGCCTAATTAGCTGTTGAAACCCAAGATAAAGCTAAACTTGAAGTAACGCTGGATGCCTTGAAAAGGCAATATGAGGATGGGGAAGGTAACTTGAACCCCGCCATGGAAAAGGAAGTGTTAGGGAACTTCTTCAAACATGAGAAGTTTCGTAACATGTGGTCAAGGCTGGTGACAGATGATTTAAAAGAGAAAAACATCCCGTATCAACTGTCTACTGACATTGAATCAATCATGGAGGATCCATCTGATTATCCTTTACCTTGGGATGCGGCCTTCCAGATTCTCGATATGTGCCGCACCTTCCCTTCTCCAGAACTAGACTCTGATGCAGATGAGGCTGCCGAAGGAACTAGGGCTGGGTTTGATCCCAGTAGTATTTTACTCTGGAAGCAATACTTAATCTGGTAACTTCATCAAAACTTCTGTTGAATGAAGAAAATCCAAATCGGACATAGATTTGTAGTTTTTTGTTTTGTTTTGATGGTGAGCTGCACCTGTTTAGTTTAATTTTTGTATACCGGATATTTTGGAATATCTTGTTGATATATATTGAATGACAAACTTTTGTAAAGGTTTTAGTTTCATTTTGACGATTGCCAAGGCATGAATGAAATTAATTAAAGTAATGAGAGTAACAACTCTGTGGAAACTTGAAAATTTTTCTTGAACTTATATTTGAGAATCAGCCTGTGTGTTTTAGATTTGGCCTATCTTTTCTATTCGGCCTATGCATTTCAGCCTTGTGTAAATTTGAACTTTAAACTTAAGAATCAGTCTTGTGCGAGTGGGACCTTAAAAATTAAGAATCGGCCAGTATTTCGATTCAGCCTATGTCTCGGCCTTGAATTTCGTTTTGATGTCTGTCAAGGCATAAATGGAATTAATTAAAATGATGAGAGTAAAAACTCTAAGAACTTAATTTCATTGAACAAAATGGATTGTGGAATCCATAACGTTACAGAATGTATCTGGAATTATGTACCAGTTTCACAGAAAAGGAAAAAACTTATACAAAAAATTTTCTCAAATTCATTGTGTTCCAGGTTCTAGCTACATCATTGCCTTCCATGTCCCGCAATCTGTAGCTTCCATTCTGGTTGTTAGTCACAATGAGATATGGGCCTTCCCAAGTCAAATCTAGTTTCCAGTTTGTGTCTTGTCAATTTACTTCATTTTTCCAAAGAACCAAATCACCGACTTTGAGTTGTTTCCTTGAAACCTTCTTGTTGTAATAACTTGCCAATTTCCTCCTGTAGACCATTTCCCAGAGAGCAACACGATTTCGTGTTGCTTCCAAAAGGTTTAAGTTTTTGGCCAACTTTTGATCATTCCATTCCGCATTGAATGCCTTAATGCGGGGGAAGAGATTCTAATTTCCACAGGGATTAGAGCATTTATGTCAAAACATAAGGTGAATGGTGATTCTTTGGTTCGGGCATTCTAAGTTGTCTGGTGTGACCAAAGGATGTTGTGCAGTTCATTCACCCATTTTCCTTTTGCATCGTCAAGTCTTTTTTTCAAACCTTGGAGAATGCTTTGGTTTGATATTTTTGCTAGTCCATTGGTTTGTGGGTGACCCACAAAAGTGAAACAGTGATCGATTTGTAGTTCGAAACAGAAGTCCTGAAATTCTTTTGCTTCGAATTGTTTTCCGTTGTCTGTAATGAGTATTTGGGGTATTTCGAACCGAACAATAACATCCTCCTAGAAAAACTCTTAAACCTTTCGAGCAGTGTTGGATGCCAAGGTTCTTGCTTCGATCCATTTTGTAAAATAGTCCATCGCAACCATAAAGAATTCTCTTCCCCCGGATGCCTTTGGAAAGGGTCCTAAAAGATCCATCCAAAATTGATTAAACGAAATTAGGTTGCTCAAGGAATGCAACTCAGTTCTTGGAAGATGATATATGTTATCATGAATTTGGCATTTTCGGCATGTTTTTACTAGATTGACAGCATCCTCATCCAGACTTGACAAAAAATATCCTGTTCTCATGACCTTTTGGGAAAGTGATTTGGCTCTGATATGAGAACCACAAATTCCTTCATGGACCTCCCTCAACACATAGTTTCCTTCAACCAATGCGATGCACTTTAGTAACTGCCATGAATATGCTCTCCTGAAAAGTTATCCATCCACGATGACATTTTGAGATGACGTGGTCCGAACTTTTTGGCTTAGCCGGATCTTCGGGTAGAATTCCATCGGCTATCTATTGATGTATCGGCACCATCCAAGTTGGTTCGGCCTTAGCATTCATGATCTGTGAAAGGTTAATGCTCTTCCTTCTAAGGGTTCAATCCATGTTCCTTGCATTTGTGTTCCTTACTTAACCTTCGAAAGGAAGTTAGCTTCTACATTGTCCTTGCTCGGTACATGTTCTACTTTGATGTACCTAAACTTCTGAAAGAACTTTTGTGTTTCGGCTAATTATTGTTGCATGTTTTCTTCTCTTGCTTCATACTCGCCATTGACATGTCCGGCTAGGAGCTGTGAGTCAGTTTTGGCAATGAGATTCGGAATGTGGAGGGTTTTTGCAACTCTCAATCCTGCTAGGAAGGCCTCATATACAGATTCTTTATTGCTTCTGGGAAAGTTATATTTTAGTGCAATGGCAAACCTGGTTCCTTCGGGACTTATTAGCATGAACTTGGCTCCTTCAGCCGATCTGTCTGTGTGCAACGTCCAACAATCCTGAGGAGGAGTTTTTGAATTTAGTTTTGGATTTTGGTTAGAACTTGGCACTGTGCATTTGAGAACAAAGTCTGAGAATACCTAACCTTTTATTGCTTTTCAGTGTGAGTATTACATGTCATATTCAGAAAGTTTTATTGCCCATTTCATAAGCCTTCCAGCCATATCGGGCTTGTCAAGTATTTGCCTGATAGGAGCATTTTTTAGTAATTGTATAGAATGAGCTTGAGAGTACGATTTTAACTTTTGCGCCGTAACTAAAAAAGCTAATGCATGTTTTTCTAAAGTAGAATATTGAGTTTCGAGTCCTTGGAGGACATGGCTGATGTAGTATGCCGGTTCTATGCTTAAACGCCATAAGATGCATAAAACGGAACTCACCACATAAAATGATATAGATAAATATGTACATAATGTTTCGGCCGAAATGGGAGAAACGATAATCAAGGGGGAACCCAAAGACTGTTTAAGCTTTGTGAAAACCACATCACATTCTGGAGTCGATTTGAAATTTTTTGTGTTGCAGATCACCTAATAGAATGGGATTGACTTCTCTCATGCCTTCGACAAAAATCGATTTAAGGCCTCCTTGATGGATATAGGTGGCTTAATGTCCATTAGCGCTTGGATTTTTCTCGGGATTGCTTCAATTCCTCTTCGGGAAACCAGGTACCCCAAAAATTTCCCTGCTTCTACCCCAAAAAAGCATTTCGGGATCTTAAAACTTTCCTCCAGATCCACAAAGAATTCTTGCTGAGTTGGGGATTTTACAAGTAGATTGTCTATATAAGCTTCCATGTTGCGCTATTTAGAAAACATCCTGTTGATCATGTCTTAAAAATCTGCTCCGAAGTCCTTTAACCCGAATGGAATTCTCCTGTAACAGAATAATCTGTGTGGTGTTACAAAGGAAGTTTTCGCCTCATCTTGGATTTGATGATAACCCTTGTATGCATCCATTAAACAAAGGCATAAGAATCCTGTAGTTGTGTACACCGGTTGGTCAATTCGGGGAGTCGGTAATGGTTTATTTGGAATCGCCTTGTTGAGTAAAGTGAAGTCAATGCAGATTCTCCATGAATGATATGGTTTCAAGACTACAATCGGATTGGATAGCCCTTTTGGAAATTTCACTCTCCTTATAATTCCAGCTGAAAGCAGGTCCACAACCTGTACTTTTATGGTTTCTTTTTTCTCTAGAATGTATAATCTCTTCTCTTGCCATATCGGATTGCAGCTTTTGGGGATTCCCAGCCGATGCTCAACAAATTCTCTTGGAATCATCCCCACGTCTTTGGTGGACCATGCAAAGACATTTTGGTATTTCGTCAAAAGATTGAGAAGTTCATGTTTCATCCGATCGGGGTAATGCCTTCCCGATGGTCATCTTTTGGTCATTGTGCTGCATATATCTGATATTCTTCGAGCTCTGCTACTGGCTCAATCTGATTCTCCTCCAAGTCTGAGATCTCCTTCTCCTTATTCTTTTGTTCCGGCTTTGCTCTGGAAATCGCCACCTTGTAACAAGTGTGGGTGGCTTTGATGTCTCTCATTAGAACAAATTGTGTTACTTCATATGGTATGATGATCGAGTTCTGGAAAGTATTGACTTGTGCTCTCATCATGTTCGAACCCGCTCTTCCCCATATGCAGTTATATACTGATGGCGAATTGACAATGATAAACTCACATATCTACTTGATAGGCTTCAATTCAAGCCCCCATTGAACCTCAAGAGATGCAGTTCCCAATGCATATGTGGTCTCTCTGGAAAAACCCAACTAGCAAAATGCGATTTGACTTGACTAGCTTATCTTTGAGGTCCATATTTTGGAATGCTTCATAATGCAAGATGTTGGCCAAACTTCCCATATCTACGAGGATTCTCTTCACCAAGCAATCTGCAATCATCATTGACACCACCAAGGAGATGTCATCATTCACCACCGCAACCGAAGCTATTTTCATTTTTTTTCTCCAGAGGTTCCAGACAATCCAAATTGACACTGGATATCATCTCAATGACCCTTGGTGCCGCTTATTGTTGCCGAGTGCTGGGTTGGATGATATGTACTGTACTGGTGAATTGATAGAGCAAAACTCATTGTACTGCACTCTCAATCTCCCTCTTCAGTTGGTAGCAATCCCCTGTGTAATGTCCCATATCTCGATAAAAATTGCAATAGCGGTCTTGAGCCCACTTCTCCATGGGAGCGTTCATAGGCTTTGGGGGTGTCAAAATGCCCAAACTTTCTATTTTCTGCAAAATGGCTACTTTAGAGATGTTTAGCTTTGTGTAATTTGGGTTGTTTGATGCCCCCTTCCGCTGCATCATATGTGGTTGTTCTTTGAACTGATCATGGGAAGAAGGGTTACCCTGAAACTGTTTTCCCGGTGCTTTGGTTGCATCTTGCATAGGCTTAGCAGTGGCTGTAGCCAAAACTGACTGTGGTTAGGTTGTAGGATATGAATTGGGTTTTGTGGGTTTCGGCTCGTTTCCCAGGTTTCGACTGCCTTAGCCTTGATATTGGCCGAATCTCTACTTCTTGTTGTTTCAGCTGTTGAGATTCAATTTTGGCTATTCTCCCATCTCACCCTGCCAATTTGTGCATCTCGGCTTCCACTCAATCTACCCTCTGTTCCAATTTGTGCAACTTTGTTTGCAGCTCTAGAGGGATCCATTGTGTTGCAGTGGATTGTTTTCTCTATGGAGTTGTGGTCAGAGGGTGTGGAACTTTGGAACTTCTTGCCTACTAGGCTTATGTCTTATGGATTGCACTTCTCCATTATCGAGGTCTTGTTCAAAGGTTTCGGTTTGACGTTCCGACTACCTTATTTGCTTGTCCAGTGAGATAGTTGTTTTGTTGTAAGAATATTTGGAAAGCCTCTCATAGTGATCAATCGCCAGCTTCATCTTGTCCACCTTAAAAATCGCTGCGGTTTGTTGTCTGACTCCTCTGGGCATGTTTTCCACCAACCTATTGTTGTAGGTATTAGTCTTGGTTCTGGATTTCTAAGGGTTTGGGAACTGCATTGAGGTATACGGTCTTCGGAGATCACCGATCAATGCTTCAATGGGATTAATGACATCCTGAGTCGCATCCTTGGGCAGTGCAGTATCGACCTAAGGGATGTGTTCATTATTGTTCATTTGGGGATTCTAATCTTTATGTTGTCCCATTTTTTTTTTTTTTTTTGATGTAGCCAGTCCTGGTCGTGTTTGCATGTTGTTTTTTATGTTCTTTTTGGAGATGTAATGTTCAAGTCGTGCAAAGGCACGATGGGAGCCAAATGATGTTGTGGATAGATTTATTAGGTTCCGGATGACTGAGGTTGCGGGAGCTAGTTCTAGATGCTTGCACAGTAAAATTAATCAGATTTGCGAGGTGTATCCCAAAACTCCTCCGATACTGAAGTTAGAAACTTGTTTAAGCAATGCACATGTAAGAGTTGTATATTTGTGGATAGTAAAAATCATGTACCTTTAATAGTTGGTCATTACCTTCTTATATAAACTTGTGACTATGCGGATAGTCTTTGGAAGTTCGATGTGGGATGTGTAATGAACAGTTCCTGACTAATCAAGAGTGTCGATGTTGTGTATTCGATCGAGCTGTCTTTGAGATAAGATTTCTTTCTTGTTATTAATTGTCTTAGCTCGCTAAAGCTCTCAGTACATAGATTAAGTTTAGTATTTGATTTGTTATTAACTACCAAGTTATCATGGTAGAAAATGTAGTCAAAGTATTGACTTCAATGTATGGTATGCACCATATGCCTTTTCGAAAAAAGAATGTCGTGTGATCTTACCAATATGGCACCAACTAATCAACCAAATATTAAGAATATGCAAAGGAAAAATCCCTTCATTTTTAAATTATTGCAAAACAAAATCAGACTCAAGAAATTTAAAAAGAAAAAAAAAATCTTAACAAAGCAACCATATGCATAAATATCGCCAAGAGGAAAAAGAAGAACCTTGCAGGGCGATGACAATAGTTATTGTAGTTAGAGTTTGCGATGAGCAAAGATATAAATGGGATTTGAAAGGGATTAAGAGTAGACTCGCATGCTAATTCATTGATAGAAATGTCTATGCAAGCCGTGCATGAACTTTGAGAAGAAGGGAGCACTGGAGCTTATTGCCTAATACCGTAAATTACTCATATTACTTTTTTTCTACATTAGGTAATTTACTTCCTACTGTAACGGGGGACCAACGGGGGACCATAACTAATTGGGCTTGTCAATATGGTCACATAAGCCCACTCAAAATGGACCCAATAAGGCCTATACCCATTTTTGTATTAAAATCCATTTAAATTTCTTTAAATTTATGGTCTCTATATATTTTTAAAATATTTTAATTTATCAAGTGTGAGTTCCATCCACTGTGAGTCAAAAATCCACCCACACGCTTGATGGGCCAACAATTCTCGCTGCGGTGCCCAACCATGTGTCTCCTTTGCTTTGTTCCTTCCGACAGCTCTATCGGAATTCCAGTCTTCCAATCTTTCTTGGCAACGGAGTCCGGCCTCCTTACCCACAAGAAGGTAATCCCACAGTTCACTAACCACAACATAGTTCCAGAAACTGGGCTTCATTTGGAGAAGCTGTACTGCCAAAACTTACATAAATCACAGATTTCAAGGGCTGTGAATCTAGCTAGGGAATGTAACCCTTCTCTTCTTTTCTTAAATAGCTGGAAGTCCATCTCACCTTTTGTTTGGGTAATTTTAAGAAAACTGAAGTCTCAAAAGAAAACGGGAGCCAAAAGACATTTTGAAAAGATCTAAGAATAGGAATTATCTTTGCAAAAAGTTTTGTCTCCGATGCAAATTATGGTAGATCTAGAATTTCCGGCCAGTGTGAGTTGCGGGTGCCAAAGGTGAAAGCTGCCGGTGGGAGTGGAATTTGGG
>JAOXNR010000028.1:2945434-2957048 GCA_028571225.1 Parsonsia alboflavescens | reverse complement strand
AAATGAAATGTTTATAGAAAGTGGGTAAAATTGAAATTGGGTGAATCAATTTGGATATATTTGGAAATTAATTGCATTTTCATTTGTATGCGCAACATCTATCAATAAAAAAATACCAATCCAAGTCATCACGAGACCCAAAGCAGCCCATAGCTCAGCGCCCGCCAACGTGATCAATGTTGAGTCCACAACTTGCCCAAGACTTTTCGTATAAAATCACCACTCTCTTTTTGACCCCACCAAAATCGGGAAAATGATAAAATCAGCGAATTCCTAGGTGCCCTTTCGGTGTCCAAACGACCAATAGACCCCCATAAAACGACAACTCCTTCCGGCCGCCTATATTTGGAGGTCCTTGTGGAAAACAGATCCATTGCTGGCTCTTTCTCGTTTTCCTATCTTCGAGCTCTCTAGCGGAGAAGGACGGATCAGACTTGATATTTTTGTTCTTCCTTCTTTTGCCTTTCTGGGTAGATTAGAAACCCTCAAATGGCTATCTCGAGCTGTGTTAGGGCTTTTCCGTCTTTCGAGTGTCGTTCGGATCCCGACTTCTCCGGTGGTATTCCCCGTCAGGAGATCCCCACTTCTGGCGGACGATTTACCTCCAAGGTCAACTTGGTCACCCGCGGTTTGTCTGCTCATGTTCTTTCTTCGTCTTTGATCTATAGGTTCCCGCCGAACTTCGTTAGGCAGCTTAGCAACAAGGCTAGGAGGAATTGCGGCAACATCGGTGTCGCTCAAGTCGTCGCTGCTTCGTGGTCTAACAATCAGCTGCCATCTTCTTCCTCCACCCCGGTTGCTAAGGCCGTCGATGCCGCCTTTTCAGCTGTCTCAGTCCCGGTTGATATTCCGACTGGCGTTGAGGAGGAGATGACTGCTGGGGTGGAAAGTGGTGATTCTGTTGATAAAAGTGTACAGTTTGAGGGTTTGGCCAATGCCAAATACTCTTCATTTTTGGCCTCCGATGGTAGCGTCGCCATTCATGCTGGTATGTATGAGCCATATTCTTCTAGAGACTTGGCATTTATTTATTTGTGTATACGTTGTTACCGGATCTGCCCTACTTTATGCCTTAGCTTTATTCAAGGTGGGAATGCTGTTGGGACTCGGACGCAACACCTTAATAAGCGTTTCATTTCTCCAGTCGCGCGTGTAAAGATTCTCGTCTTGCAACAAAAATAGATACTACTTCTATAATAATTATACTTCTGTTTCTCTAGAATATTACAATAAATGAAATGGAGTATATCAATGTAGGTTAAAAATGGAAAAAAACATCATAATAACTGTGCATTATATTGTGCCACAAATAAAATTTCAACACTTATATTTTGGGATGGAGATGGAGGGAGTTCTTGTCTCGTGAATACAATCAGGTTATTACTTGTTTTCTGGAAAATATATCTGCATTCCATTCGTGTTCCAGCTCCAAACTCCTGTCCAAAGGACCAAAGGTTGAGTTTTTTGACTAGTTATTTTTGAAACTGAAGTCATTTAGCATTTACTTCTGAAACATCAAATTATGTATCAAGAATCTGGGAAAATACCATAAATCCAAATTAACTTCTGTTCTACTTTTTCTGTGAAATTGCAGAGATAAGTGGAAGTATTTAAGAGTTCTAATTGAATTCGTTATACATTACAAGTTTCTTTTTCACTAGAATTGCTGGGATGCTCACCCCTGCCTCCCTCCCCTTCCTGACTATTCCCTTGCTATGATCTAATGAAGAGTTTATTGAAGGAGATTGCTACGATCTAATTGTTTTGCTTTGTTTGGCTAGGTGAAAGATTGGGTCGTGGGATTGTTACTGATGCTATTACTACTCCAGTTGTCAACACATCTGCTTACTTCTTCAACAAAACATCTGAGTTGATTGATTTCAAGGTATTTTGCATGAGGTGCATCTACCATTTCTTCAGTATTATTGATGTAGCCATTGGCAAGTATGATGGGATTGAAGGGATGCAAAGAGAACCTTGCATCATAAAACTGAAAACTTCTCTTTAACTTAATTATCACTGGCTTTGGGAGAGTTGAAGTGTGAGTCTGTTCTATGTTAGGGGGCTAATACCGAATTGAATATTTTGAGTTTTTTGAAGTTCTTGTTGTTTAAAGTACCTATTACTCGGTTTTTCTTACTTTTTTATGTTGTTTCATTGAGATTTTGATATGGATAATCTATATTCTCTTGTACTGTAGGAGAAGCGACGTGCAAGTTTTGAATATGGGCGATATGGAAATCCTACAACTGTTGTTTTAGAGGAGAAAATAAGGTAGATTTTCTTCTTATTTTTGGTTTCTGCTTGTTTTGTCTGTGGTTTTGGTTAATGTTAAGCAATGTGTTCTCTGAAATGGAACAGTGCTCTGGAGGGAGCTGAATCAACTCTTTTGTTGGCATCTGGAATGTGTGCTGGCACTGTCATGCTGATGGCACTAGTGCCTGCTGGGGGGCACATTGTGACAACCACAGATTGCTATAGGAAGACTAGGATATTTATTGAGACTATACTGCCCAAAATGGGGATTACGGTATGACTTCATCAAATAATATTTTGTGTTTCATTTCTAATGTAGTTTGTTTCCCCCAATGTTGACAACATACCGTTTCTGTTTTATGGGGAAGGGGATTAGATTGAATGACATTTGAAACATTGTTCATCTTGATTTCTTCATAATGCGGATAGTCACTGTCGCCAATCCTCCTGTAGGCTACAACATACCGTTTCTGTTTTATGGGGAAGGGGATTAGATTGAATGTCATTTGAAACATTGTTCATCTTGATTTCTTCATAATGCGGATATTCACTGTCGCCAATCCTCCTGTAGGCTACAGTGATTGACCCTGCTGATATAGGAGCTTTGGAATCTGTATTGAATGAGAAGAAAGTAAGCAATCAATTCTTTGCATGCATTGGATACTAAAGCGACAATTTAAATGAATTGTAAAACTTTTCAATGCAGGTGTCCCTTTTCTTCACTGAGTCTCCAACAAATCCATTTTTGAGATGTGTTGATATTGAGTTGGTTTCGAAGCTTTGTCATGAAAAGGGGACTTTGGTGTGCATTGATGGAACCTTTGCAACCCCTCTTAACCAGAAGGCCCTTGCTTTGGGTGCTGATATTGTTTTGCATTCTGCAACAAAATATATTGCTGGCCACAATGATGTATGTCAGGGTCTCCTTATTGATGCTTATTCGTTGAATGCTTAGAAGTATCAACATCTAGGAAGTTACTATGTCAAATTGAGCAATAAAAGAATTCAACTCTCTGCTGCAGGTCCTTGCAGGTTGCATCAGTGGTCCTGATAAGTTGATCTCAGTAGTTCGTAACTTGCACCACATTCTGGGCGGTGCTCTGAATCCTGTAAGTATGACTTGCCAAAGTATGGCATATGTTTCAATCTTATTAGGATTTTGGTGTACAGCTCAAAGTATGATAGTGGACAGGATTCTAACTTTGGTCACAACTTGTCATGTATCATGGATGGGCTCTTGATTTGCATTGTGCAGCTTGAACTTGTAATGTATTTAACACTTTTCTGTCTCTGTTCAGAATGCTGCTTATCTGATCATCCGAGGCATGAAAACGCTACATCTTCGTGTACAGCAACAAAATTCAACAGCATTGAGGATGGCCGAGATTTTAGAGGCACATCCCAAGGTATTCTTCCATTCCTTTAAAAAAAGGAAAATTCAAAGAAAAAGTTCAGAATGAAATTGCATATGCAAGGCAATTGCTAACTCTTGTGCTGACACGGTACTTCTGGTAATTTTCTGAGTAATCATGCATGAGATAACCTACTTTGTTTGGAGCTCTGTTTTCCACCCTTTTTATGATAACTGGTGATTGCCATATGTACCAACAGCAACCGTATACAGATAATCAATCCTTTACTTGCCAGCCTTTTAAAGTGAACTGTAACTTGTGGGAGACAGCATTTCTTTCCAAACCCCACCCCCTTCATAAGGAACTGCACATCATTCTTATGCTCCACATTGGTCTGTCGTCCTTTTTACCTTGCTCATATATGAACACTGCTTAGGTGCTTAGGTTTTCACATTTCTATATTTGGCTTCCAATAATTGATCTCTTTTCGTTTCTCTCTACCATTTTTTATTGGCTTCAGATGTGTTATCCTATTCTTAAGCTGAAAATTATGCAACGCAGGTTAGGCGAGTCTATTATCCGGGCTTGCCAAGTCATCCAGAGCATGAACTTGCAAAGAAACAAATGACTGGTTTTGGTGGCGTTGTTAGTTTTGAGGTCTGTATTTTTATGTCCTTACAAGATTGCAAATTTTTTCATGGTTGAACCTTTTGGAATCTCTTTTAAAATTTTAACAATTGATCTGCTTTCTTACCAGGTTGATGGAGACTTATTGACCACTGCAAAATTTGTCGATGCATTGAAGATTCCATATATTGCCCCATCCTTTGGAGGATGTGAGAGCATTGTGGATCAACCAGCAATAATGTCCTATTGGTATGTTATTTTTTCGGTCTGTTTGCTGGTTTTTAAGTTTATTTGTTTTGTGAGATCTCTCTGCAGACGTGTGTGATTGTTATTATTGCAAGTTAGATGTTCTGTCAACTTTACCAGCCCTGTTGCTGATTTTAGCCCATTTAAGTTTTGGATCTGCACAGTGGGATGTTAATAAATGGGGATCCCTTTACTGGGGACAAAAAATTGGGAAACCATTCTAGTATTTTGTTTTGATTAATTATTGCTTTTAGCCCATTATGTAGTGGTGTTGGTGGTGTGGCATTCCTTTGATGCGTGAACATACCGTATGCTTCAATATCAGGTTGTTTGATAGGATCTCTCCTGTGTCTCTGTGTGTGTTGTGCCAATTCTCCCCGTTTGTGTTCTTGCCACGTGGAATACCACGTACGACAAATCACTGATGCTATGTTTTTGGGTCCATTCTTTTGGAACCAGGGATCTTTGCCAGGCAGATAGGGCCAAGTATGGAATTCTGGACAACTTGATCCGATTCAGCTTTGGAGCTGAAGACTTTGGAGATGTAAAGGCTGATGTCCTTCAGGCTCTGGAGGTTATATAGACCGTCGGACCCACTGCATGATTTTTGCAGTTGCTGTTACTTTAGTTACAAATTTTCATTTACTGGACTTTGGCTTTTACATTCGTCTGCTAATCAGGCAATGTACTGATCTACTGACATTGAAGATTGCCAATGCTAATAATATTTTGTATCATCATTATGCTTTCTTTCTATGTATTGGACACGTGTGTATGTTCTTGAGGAGAATGATTCGAATAATTTCTGTTATTAGTGTTAGCTGTTTCCAGTTTTCTACCTAAATCTGTCGTGTGTTCATGATCTTAGTGTACCTTGGACCATTAAGGGTCTGTAGCCTCTGGATTCTATGCCTTGATCGGTGTAACTTGTTATTTGAAACTTAGCTTTGCAGCGGCTTAAAGTATCCTATCTGACCATTAAACTTTTACTTTTTTTTCCAATTTAATCATTAAATTTTTAATTGAATCAATTTAATCATTTTACATTATTGGAATGGTTAATTTGATGATTGAACTTTTAATATAGTTAATTTAATAATTTTATTTTGTTGGAATGATCAATTTGATCATTGAACTTTTAATTTAAGTTAAAAAATTTTTTGAAAATTTTTTTAATACAAATTTAAAAGTTACAACTTTGATTTTGAATAAATAAAAAATAATAATATAATTTCATTTAAAAATTAATTTCTTATTTCTTTAAGGTTGAACAAAATGTTTTACTTTTAAACTAATTAAAATTTTATTTAAAAAATAACATTTTTAAGTAAAAAATAAGTTAAATCAAACTTTTTTTTGGAAAAGGATTATATTTCAAAAATTAAAATGAGATACATATAGAATATAATCATAAGAATATTATGAATATAATTTTACTTTTTAGTGATATTCATTAAAAAAAAAAATCATTTTTAGTTTAAATTAGAAATTTAGTAGTTAAATTGATCATTTTTATACAGTAAAATAATTAAATTGACTCAATTAAAAATTTAATTGTTAAATTGAAAAAAAAAAGTATAAATTTAATGATCAAATTAATACTTAATCCGACTTGTAGCATTTGAAACTTGGATTTATCCCTGTTGAGCTCTAAGAATATTGGGGAGGGGTTCGAATGTATTATGAAACTTGTATATGAATGAAGAAATCATTGCAACATTTGCATGGTGTTATTACTGATTTTGGGATCTTCATTCAATTAAAATAGGCGAATAGACTTTGCTAATCTTGCTGCCGGCAGCGTGGAATCTTCTGCCTTTGTCCTTCAGAAGATGCTGTGCTGCAATGCATGCTTCTAATTTATTTTATTTTATTTTATTTTTTTATCACATTCACAAATGCTATTATATAATTACAATCCCTAGGTGGAAGTGCATCACAAGCGGAACCAGATCATCGAGCCCCTAATGTGAATCTGAATTGCATATTCTACCATGCACATCTCAACGAAATGCAAAGCTACTGAAATAATAATAATAATAAGGAAAAATAGTTAAAAGTACATATTAATTATTTATAATATCTATAAATTTTGATTTTATTTTTTTATATACATAATTAAGTATTCATTTATTTATATACATAATTAAGTCACATGTCTTTATTTATCTCCTATCATCACACTCGCGATGGAATCAGGACACTTTGTTTTACGTAAGAAATATATGTTTATTGTTAAAAGGAAAAATACAAATTCTATATCTATTCCCAAAAAAAAAAAAAAAAAATCCTGTGAAGTTAATTGGTCAAACTCACATCAAGAAGAACTATTTCATAAACTCACTCATTTTAGTTTTTATTTATTTATTTATGATATTAATGGATTTAAAAGGATTATTTTGAGTTTGAACCATAAGCACATATCTTTCAAGTGAGACAGAATGATCTGATTTCGTCGTGGGAGTACGGTAGTAGATAAAAAATAAAGATAAGTAAATTAATTATGTATATAAATAGATGAAAAAAAGTTTATGAATATTATGAGTGAATCGTAAACGATTAATATGTAATTTATATTATTTTTCCTAATAATAATATGGATCGGAAATGTTACTCACTAAATTAATCTTATCATAAACCCTCTTTAGCCAAGTGAAATGAATTCTCAACTGCAATTATTATGATCATCAATAGTAATAATAATCGTTATCTTTTGTTCCTTTTCGTCCTCCCGCACCTCCAAAAAAACCAAAGTCTCTTTCAACCACCAACCCAATACTGGTCTGCAGGCTGCAACTGCTATTTTACTAGTACTGTTTTATTCTAAATTTCAAACCATTAATGTGAAATGAAATGGAAATGGGGAGAATGGCTGACCAGTCGATACCAATATCAATGTGCGCCCCATCCTTTTCATGTCTATCGTGAAACGCAGAGAAGGTTTCGTTTAGTACTCTACTTTTGTCTTCAACTAAGCTGTATAGATTCTGTTAATGCCCAAAAGCAAAATTCTCTCTTTTCTTGGTTTTATTCTTTCTCAACTTTCAGAGTACTTGCATTTATAAATTCCTATATTAACATCAACGTAAACTTTGTACAGTTCCTAAATAGATTTTCATCGTAAGCATCGATCGTTTCTTTTCTCTCTCTGTCTTTGTCCCTGCTTCTTCGTCGGGTAATTTAATTCTCTTTCTGATACCTTTCAGTTTTGATGTTCTGAGAGTTCTAATTTTGTGCAGTTAAATGAGATGAAATTTGGGAAGGAGTTCAAAACCCATTTGGAAGAGACTCTTCCCGAGTGGAGGGACAAGTACTTGTGTTACAAACCCTTGAAGAAGCTTCTCAAACATATCCAAAATCCCACTATGGCGGATTCAGCTCTCAATCCGCCGCCCGCTGATGCGGACGACCCTGTTGCCCATTTGACTGAGCTGCACGACTGGTTCATCAATATTCTAAACCTCGAGCTTGAAAAGTTTAACGATTTTTTCGTTGATAAAGAGGAGGAATTCATCATCCGTCTACAGGTCTCTCTTTTTCCTTCTACAATGGTGCTTCGTCTGTTCTTACATTTTAAATTTTACTCTTTTGACCTTTTTGAAGCGCTTGAAGGTGGTCTGGATTTTAGGGTATTTCAAGAATTTGATCTTTTCTGTCTTTCTCTTTTTTGTCCCTTATCAAACATGTGATCAGAATCTTCAACTTTTAGATTAATTTGGTTCAAGATGAGGAAAATCGAATACCATTGCAGCTTTCTTAACTGGAGTCGAATGAGAAGATAGGCTTGTGGGGATGGATTATTATTCTAAAGTTGGCCTCCTTTGGGGGTTATCTTTTGATCCGTAAAGTGAAGGCATAACGGGGCTCTTTTCTTTTTCGTTTTCCTTTACTTCTTTGATTTCTGTGGGGATGCGTTGGACTGGATGTCACTTATTGTTGGATGGTTTTTTCATTTTTGCCTTGAGATAACTATTCCCTTCTTCAAAGAATGGAAATGAGAATCTCTCTCCTCTGATTAACTACTATTAGACATTTTGAGGGTAATGAGAATTCAAGTTATGTTGATGGGCGGCTGTGTGGATTATGGTTAGAAAAGGGGTACAAGATCGTCTATTAATTAGAATTAGAGGAGGCGCTCTGAGAAGACCCATGACATAAAAAACATTTTCTCATCTCTCATAGTAAACAAGAAAACATATTATTCCTTTAGGTTGGTTTTGTACATACGACAAAACTAGGATAATGGATTGTAGCTCTATTTTCCTATTTATGTCTCTTTTAGCAAACTTTGGTTTGCCATTTTAATGTGCAAATGTAATCATGTTTAATCACATTAGCACAGAAATTGGGTATCCTTTGCCTTTGTTGGTTGAAATGATTGACATCAGCAGTGTGGTTGATGGTTAGGCTACATAAATCACATTTAGTTGTATGATTCTGGGTTAAGCTGTGATGGAACTTTAAAAGGTTAAGCTGGTCAGATCCCCCATTTATTGGACTGGTCTAAAGTTTGCTTGACTTATTAGGTTACCTCTTGTTAAGAAGATATCAAGTTTCAGTCTCATGTATGGTATATTCTTGTCAGATCCTTGCAGCAATTATTCCACAAGTTACAAACCTTGAAATAATAAACCCAACTAAAATTTCTTTGCAGCAATTATTCTTTCTGTGATTCTGTTTAATCGGCTCAATATTCCATTTGAGCACTTAGAAACCCTTTGATGATACCTCATGTATATCAGAAGATATAGAATACTTCAGTAACTGTGTAAATTATCTTTTACTGACTTCATTAATCTGAAAACAAGAATGGTTTGGCTGGTATTCCAAATATGGCAGGGAAAGTATGATTGTCTTTGTAATTATATTAAAATCACAGTTATAAGGATATGATATGTACTTATTAATTAGAAATCTTGAACAAAGTAAGCATAAATGAAGGTTAACACCTAAAAGTGATTGGGGAAATATGAAGAAATGTACTCTTATGTAATAATTCTACAAAACAGAAATGCATTGGTCCAAATATTTTCTGATGAACTGCAAAACTAAAACACATTGAACAGAGTGAATAGGAATGCTTAAAAGGTGCTACTTATGTATATTTCATTTTTGAATGCAGTGCCTTGTACTTGGGATGATCTTGATTGGCTTCAATAACTAATAAAACAAATGTGTTTTCTTTTCCTCCTTTCCTTCAACTCCCGAGTTGTAATGTCATGTGGTGATGTCTGTTTTGTGGTATGGTTCTAAAGATGTATTTCTATTAGATATTCATTGAGTTTGTCAGTATCACCTTTAGAAAGGAGGCACACAGTCAAACTGCCTCATCGTGAGCTAAGCTGATTGTTAATTTATATTCTGGTAGGAATTGAAGGAAAGGATTGAACGGCTTAAGGACAAGGGCAGCAAAGATGGGATGCTAACATCAGAAAGTGAATTCAGTAAAGAGATTATGGATATACGCAAGGACTTTGTTTCCATACATGGGGAAATGGTCTTACTAAAAAACTATAGCTCCCTAAATTTTGCAGGTATCTGATAGCCCTTCTTTCTTTGACTCTTTAATTGGAGATATTGCAGTTTCTGTGAGAAATCAATAAATGATGTTTAAAAAGTTATGTAGTGTAACAATCACAGATGATTGGTTTCTTTCAATTTAAATTATATTTGTTCTCGACCTAAGTCCACAATTGTTGCATGTCCAGGTCTTGTTAAGATTCTGAAGAAATATGACAAAAGAACAGGTGAATTGCTCCGTTTACCTTTCACTCAGCTTGCTCTCCATCAGCCTTTCTTCACAACTGAACCCCTCACGAGACTGGTCCATGAATGTGAGGCAAATCTTGAACTTCTCTTTCCCTTGGAAGCAGAAGTCATTGAATCGACCGCTACTCCACAAGATCAAACTGGAGAAACATCTCATGATACATCAAATGTTTCTGCAGAGACAACATTGCCAGTAGGTGAGGATACTGTAGACATATATCGGAGCACCCTAGCAGCCATAAGAACTATACAAGGTCTAAAAAGGGCAAGCTCTACCTATAATCCTTTGTCCTTTTCAGCACTCTTTGGGAACCGGGACAATGACAGTACAGGTGATGTAACGGCAGAAGATTCTGCCGACTCTTTAGCCACTTTGCAGAATGGGGAGGAGACAAATGTTGAAACTGCCCACTCTCCCAAGTAAGTGCTGTAATCCTGGTTTCCATACTCAATTCTTAGTTTTGGTTATTTTGTCATCAGTCAGTAAGCTAAATGACAACCTTCTCTTTACGGCCGAATGTACTATAGGTTTGCATGCAATAAGGTGCCAACCAAATGTAACGAGTTTTGTTGGCACTTACTGTCATACCTTTTCTCTAGTATAGTAGTATATAAAGGTTTTTGATTAAACTTTCAAGCTTTCTAGTAAATCCTTTCCTTTTCCAGTTACGTCGTACTTCTGTTTTGATTGATTGTCCTCGATATCAAAGATTCAACATTTTCACAGACACATTCTTGTCCAGGGGCATATTTAAAATGTTCATCATCCTTTTCTTTTATTCTTTTTCTCTTTAATAAAAAAAAAAAAAGGTATCTTTTCCTCTTTATAGGCTTGGTTACAAAATGAATGACCTAATGACTAAGAAAGCAGGAGGCTGCTGTGATGTGTGTAAATATATATATATATATATACAAGAAAGAAATAGACCTAATCTAAACACTCTGGTCTTCGTCATAGTAAAAAGGCAGAGGAATTGATTTAAACGCCCGGTAATTCTCAACGTTGTTCAAGTGCTCATTTTCCATCCTGTACAAATTAGAAACGAAGTTGAAATCAGGATCCAGTTTAGTGAACGAACACTTTCTTGGAAATGGACGACAAAGGAATCATACCTGAAGAACTTCCATATGCCTCGGCGGAGGATTTCCAGAGATGCCACCACTGCACTAAGGCCTCTCCTATGGAGGAAAGGCATTTCTTGAAAGTCAAGAATAAGTTGCATCCATACAAGCCTTAGGATCACATTGATTATCTGTATGTATTTTGAATATTATAAAAATTATATGTCAGTCGAACAATAAATTCGGTGAAGAATGTAAACAAACAATGGGCTTTGTTGCTTACAATAGCCACAAAGTAAACG
>JAOXNR010000028.1:2932130-2945334 GCA_028571225.1 Parsonsia alboflavescens | reverse complement strand
GACATAAGCCTTGGATGACTCAAAGCGAACTTTAAGTTCAATGACCTCTTTCTCCAAGCGAACTTTGGCATCTTGCAACTCAGAAAGCAAGAAGGCAAATTCTTGATCCTTCTTGGGCCTCATCACCCCCCTTCTCATTCGCTCAACAAAAACAACATGGCCCTGCAAAGGAAGAAGAAAAAGAGGCAAATAGCATACTCATAATAGAACAATGTCAGACATAGGAAGACAGAAAGGGAGCAAAAAACTCACTACAGCAAGAAATGAGGTGCTAAACCTGTCGAGCTCCTTGTCTATGAGTTGCCGGCAAATTTCCTAGTCAATTGATGGAGTGCATTCCATAAAAAGGATTGAGGGTGGGGCCATTGCAGCAAAGAGTCCGATGCTTACCATCACTTATTTATGATTTTTCATTAATTTGTTAATAATCAATATCATTAAAAAGTTCCTTCGGTCTTGAGTTTGAATCTCTCTCACATAAATTCACAGAATGTCAAGTTTACGTGTAAATTGATCTGAACACTACTAAAATATATTTAATATATATATATATATATATAGATATATCTCATTAAAAAATAATTCTAGTAGTATAATTTAACAATAATTATAGTAGTATATATTTCTAACTCTAATGACCCACATGTATGAAATATTATTGTTAATTTTGTAAAAGGCTTAATAGGTTATTAAATAATAATAATTAAGAAATATATTATTATTAATATTAATTAATTACACCATATTAGTAGGAACAACTTGAGCAACTGGCACACTCCTTCAATCGTGAAATTACATCGGGACGAAAAAAAGTTTAGAAAAATCATAATTACTGTCCACATTTGTACTTGTGTTAAATCAATTATTTCTTTTAATCCAATAAACAAATGATAAGCCAATAAACAAATGAAACCAACTTGAATTCACACTCCCCCCTCCCCCAACTAATCACAATAGTAGGGTGTGAATTTAACTCAATCTAGAGTATACAGTAATGTCGATTCGGACTCATAATCTGCGTTATACAGGTTTCACCTTCGAACCACTCGACCACATCCTTGGATACTCATGACTCATATGCTCAATTGTTAAGTTAATGGTTCCATAAATAGCAATTAAATTCTAGTTAATCTGAATCATAATTATCAAGTCCTTGTCTAGAAACGTATTGCAAAGCACAACCAAAGGTTTGAATTAATTGTTTATGATAGTTATTACCAACTCAAGCTATAATTAATAATTATAACCCATATCTATAAGGTTTGATGAATACACGTACAATAAAGTGAGAGTCTCTTCCAAATTTACTTAGGAGCAGTCGGGCGTAAGTCATGTTTATGCAGGTGCAAGAAGAGAATCCTAACATGACCAATTGAGGTAACATAAAACATCTTTCAGAAGCAACTATGAATAATGCGCATTATTAGTGAACACAGGATGTTACAGTAGCTAACAATTTGCGCGTCTTAATGTGCGCTCCAACCGTTATCGTAACGAAATTTTTGCTCCGCTTGGTTGGCTGCATGAGTACTGTAGCAAAAATTCCGTTACGGTAACGGTTGAAGCGCGCCTTAATGCGCGCTCCGGCAAAACCACCCGATTATATATCTATGCAATTATATATATATATATATATGCACATATTTATTATACAGTACACCTATGTAAATGTACATAAAATTTGACCGGGTACGTACATTACATCTGCACTCTATAGATTTAGTTGATAGCTAAGGCATTTGATGCTTATAGCATCATCCTTAAATATATATACATGACTCAATTTTTATATAATGCATATAATATACGCCTTCCAATTGTCATATCAAGTTTAGAATTTCCTTTGATGAATAAATTTTAAATATAATTTGTAAATTGTTATGATTTTTACCTAATAATAATAATTTATTTATCATGTTAAATTTTATTGACAAATTAATGTTATATTCAACATATTTATATATCCAAATAACCTTCATGAGATAGGAACGGAGCCTTAAGTATTACGGACAACTTAATTAATTGGATGGGTGAGTCTAATATTTGTTAATTGATCGGAGTCGGAAAACAGGTTTTAGAAGCAAAGGAAACTGAGGATAGCAATCTCAATAGAAAATTTAAAGAATCAAAGCGTGAAGAACATAGGCAAGGAATGACTTACAACGTCGACAGATGAGAGTAGCTGAAGAGCTTATGAACAGGACAGGTATTAACCATCATCAACTACAAATCCTCTCCGTAATCATAAGATGAATTATCACATTATTATTATCTATAATAAAAAGACCTTATTGGAAAAGATTTCTTTACTTTAAAGACATTACTAGTTATAAAAATATATAATCCTTTTGATATCAAATATTTTGGGCATTTTATTATTTTTATTATTATTATTAAAAAAAAAGGTACTTTTATTTAACTATTAACTGAATTACTACTTGTGTAAATTTATATCGTGAACTCTGATCTCATCCGGGTCATTCATTAACAGCATGTTAAAAGACAAGAAGTAGTTCCGGTTGAGTTTTTTCATAGATCAAGAATTTCTGTTGCTAATGTTCCATTCAGATTCCTTTCTTTCTTTCTTTTCTTTTTCTTTTTTTTTTATTTACACCTGATTTCTTGGTATGGATACGGATCTCTGTTATATATTTATGTATCATTCCTTATTATACTACTAAAAATTTAACACGTGTTACTAAGAGATTAAGAATTTATAAAGTTTAGTTTATCTTTTTCGAGATTAATATATAAAATATATTAAAAAATAATAATAATAAAAGTCTATGTATAAGATTTTTATATATTCTCTCCGTCACTAAATATAAGCCACTAGTCGTCAATTTGCAAAAACTAAGATACCCTTTTTTTTCATCTGATCACCCTTTCAAAAATTTGAACACTATTTCATTGTACAACATTAGAGGAGTAATATAGAAAAAATACCATCAAATACCAAATTAACTAACAATAATAACTTATAATTAGTAACAAGAAAAATTAGTTAAAATGACTTATATTTAGTGATAAAGGAAGTAATATTTTATTAGTGTAACAGGAAATGACACGCAAATGTATAATTATAAATCATTATTACTATCTTATTAAATATTTTACTGATTTTTTTACCATATTGCACTTGTCTCTTTCTCTTAGTCACTATTATCCCATCCATCACTATTTATATATCATTTGAATTAATTTTTCTCGTAATTAAATATAAATTATTTTTTTGTTTATTAAGTTTTTTACTAATTTTTATTACATTACTATTGTCTCTTTCTGTTTCCTAATTAATGCTGTCAATTTGATTAAAATCATAAATAGAGAAATTTTAGGAAGAAAAAAAAATACCTTAATTTTATCAAAATGATGGCTAATGAGTTATAAATAATGTTGAAAAGAATATTAATTTAATTAGAATCATAAATAAAGATATTTTAAGAAAAAAAATATATTTTCTTAAGTAAAAAAAAAGTACAGATGACTTGTAAATAATGATAAAGGAAGTAACTACTAACTCCATAGTTTAACGTTTTACATACAAATTAATGAGATCAATTAATGAAATGACAGATCATGTGAACCATTGTACTCTATAAAAAATGACATAAAAGGGAATAGAGTATATGTTTAGAAAATTTATATTTTAAAGAATTTTTGGTACTACATTTTATTCAACATTTCCTATATTACCCTTGAACTAATAACATCAGATGAGTCCATTATATTATTATTATTATTATTTTAGGATAGTCCCACAGGTTTGGGCAAAATTATTTTTCTTCGTTGTGAGAGTAATCAACAAGTGGTGGATTAGATCATTTCGATTACTCATCAAAACATGAGAGATTGTTAATTTAGAGCTGTCAATTGGGATTGACCCGACTCCAATGCCAAAGGGTTAGACCATGTGAAGGGTAGGGATGGGCCGACTCTTTTTCCTGAAGGGCCACCGAAACTTTAATCCAACCCTAACCCCACAAAGTCGAGAGCTGGGACGGGCCGATAATTGGGGATAGAGGTTTTTTTTTTTTTTTTATAAATGAAATATGACCTCAAGCCCTCAATCCAAAGACTTTCTTTTACAAAACTTACAAACCAAATAAATTTTTGTTTCCAATTCATAAATAAAAATGCAACCCGAAGGGATTCTTGTTCGTAAATTTTGTTTTTATTTTTGTTTAAACAAAATAATATTAATCTCCTCTATGTTTTTTATTTAAATTTCCGTAAGCCTCAAACCCAAATTTATACGTAAGTGATTAACTAGTATTCTACACACTAATAATAAAATAACAAAATGTAAAATCGTGAAATATGAGATCATATTAATTCAATTCAATTCTAATGGAATATACGAGTACTACTTCATTCATTCACGTCCTCAAATATATTTTGTCTGAGTAATTTAATTTATCTTCCTTCCAATATAGTAAATGATCATTCTAAACAACTTGAATTAGATTAAATAAATTGAATAGATTAATTGGCCTATGGACTTCAAGGAGAAGAAAATAAATAGATTAAATAAAAATGCAACCAAACTATTATTTTGTTTTAATTTTTGTTTGTTCTTTTGTTAGAATTTAAAAAAAAAAAACTTTTGCCCCAAGGGCCGGCCTGGCCCGACCCTCTTTTAGTCCTTGACCCTTTAGGACCGGGCCAAAAAACCCTTCTTGTTATTGAGACTAGGTTTTTGAAGCCTAACCATTCAAAATTATGGAGTCGGGATGGACCAACCCCAAGGACCTGACCCCAATTGATAGCTCTAATTGTTATGACTTTGAATAGACATATGGAATCAAAATATAACTTGATCAAAAGTTGTGAGACTATATAGGTAGAGTTATCAAAATGGAATTGCCCTTGGGTCGGCATGACCCTATCCCATATTTTTGAAGGATTGGATTGAAAAAATATGACAATAATTTTAACAAGAGCTTTTTAACCCATCCTTTGAGAGCCAAGAGCGATCGAAGGTTTTGAAAGGAACGGGTTGGACCGACCCTTGGATCCAAAGGTATTTTAAAAAAATCTATAATTTATTACGTTCATTTAAGATTTCTTACTCGTGTATGTGCCACTTTCCCTCTTAATCCTTCAGACTCTTCTATTCATTTTTTTTCTTGAATTGAATGAATCATCTAGACGTCAAAGTAAGCTATATATATTTGTTTGTCAATGTTGTCATTGACACCAATATCTATCTTAAATTGAATTTCATTTTTACGTTTGGTTTGTGTATAATTTTTGTATTTTTATCTCTGTTTTTCTACACTTTGTTTATTGGATTCTATGTTTTGTTTCTTAATATAGTTTTTATTTTAAATATTTTTTTTAAAATAAAAACATTACAAAGGGTTAATCCTTCCAAATTCTTGTGAGATTAGACTTATTTAGTATTTTAATGGCAATTTAGAAAATAAGATTGACCCCTCCCAACCTTTTAAATTATGTATCCCTTGGGGTTGGACGGGTTGAACCAGACAAACCCCAATGGACAGCTTTATAAAACCTCCTTTTCTTTTACATTATCGCAAAAGCAAACGTCTGACTCTAGAATGACATCTAGATCAAATCAAACTCTAGAAGAAACGACTAAAAGCTTAAGTGATTAAAATGACAAAAAAAATAATGCATAGCACACGTGATATAGAAGCAAACACACCAATTTATGAAAAATTCAGATATGGAATAAATCTATATATTGAGACATATCCACCACTCCATATAAAGCCAGGTTACTTGGGGCTAAATAAAATGATAAAAGCTGAGTGATGTGACTTTTATGGCCAATAGGTCTTGCTGAACATGAACTAAGCCCATATAAAAGATTTTCTATATTTAGCTAACCTCATTCCAGATTTTCATTGTCAATAAAAGGCAGAAAAAGAGGGTAAAAATAGGAAAGGGCAGCAAAATACAGATTCCAAAATGATTGCTCCTTTTTTCCAGATTGCTTGAATCTTTTTAAGCTGAGAAGGCCAAAATTATCTTCAAGGAAGGATCCTCAAAGCTCAAGGAAAAATCAATGAATTGTGCAACGAAAGAAACCTATGAGCAAAGAAAAGTGTCAAACCAGTCATTTTCCATTAGCATTTCCATGCTTGTTGAAAGGCCATAGGTTCACCAGGCGCTCCAGAACTTGCGCACTCTTTGAGAAGTACCCCGTAAAGCCCTGGGGGATTGATGGTGGGGGAAAGTCTTCCGCCGGCATGGCAAATAGGCGAATCATCTTTTCCATCTTTTCCAAAGTCAAGTATGATCCCACTTCTTGCAACCTCTCTGGACCATTAATTGGCAACGTATGTTCTTGGCGCAATGAGGCAGCCTCAGTTTCATTCGTCTGCAATCGGAACAAACAAAATCAATTGTCATGCACCAGGAAAATCAGTCATTTTCTGTGAAGTCTTAAGCACGAAGGAGTTAGTTTTAACTAAAATTGTATGGATTTCCTTGAGAAGCCACTTCCATCATATATAAAACCAAGAAATCTCAGTTTGACCTTATACAAAGTCAGACTTCTTGGAAGAGACTAAAAGAAACAGAAGTCTAACAGGTGATAGGAAAGAGCAAGAAAAATTAAGGACAAAGTTACACTATCTTAGAAACCATTTCGAGTTTAAATCTACACAAGAATGGATTACCTCCAGTGGGGATAAATCAGCACCACGGCTAAAAGTCAACTCTACACGATACCTTTTTGGGTCCTCTAAAGACACCTGCATCCACGTAAAATCAGTTATAAATAAAAAGATAAATTCTCTCAGTAGTATTGGGTCTTTGGTGTTGCCGGTCAGCATACACAAAAAGGTGTGTTCAAACTTTTTAAACCATCAGATTCAGTCCCCATATATGGTAATAGAATGAAGACAGAGAACCAACCTCAGTATTTTCAAACATCCTCAGCACAATGTAACTCATGTAGTCAAGCTCCTTTGTCTTGAAGAGGCGCTCCAATGCATTATCACAGACAAGGCTAGCCTCTCCTTGAAGAGATTCATCCAAATTGCAGTAGCGAAGAACGTTCATCAAGGAGTGAATGTGGGATTCCTGTCAATCACATGTCAAAGATGATTTTATTAACCAAAACCTATGAGTCATCATAATAACTGGTAATTGCTCTAAAAACAACAACAAATGGCAAAGATACTGTTATTCCATTCACCAAAATGAAAGACACCAGTATTGAAATGCCTCTAAATCAAATTCAGGCAAAGTGTAGAATTTTAGGGTTTGCTAGAATAAATATTTCTCTCTCATCTCATTAACAAAGAATTATGTATATATGATACCAAAACAGTAACTAAAGCAAATAGGTAACTACTAATCAATCGAAGATTAACCTAATCAATTATCTAGAATATGGTAGTTAATGTAATAGTCAACACAAAGACACATTAAACTAAAAAAGAGAGCAGCACCCTAAATTTGACGCTCTGAAAATAAAATATAGCACAAAAAAAAAAAAGGGATGGAAATGATGAAAGTCATTGTTCCACTCACCGATGTGAAGTAAAGACGGGTTCTGACATGCCGTTCAGGTGTTTTTACATTAGCATATCTAAAAAAAAAGGTAAAGAGGCTCATCATAACAGGAAAGAATGGTCACACATCCTTTACTTCCTCTAAGCTTATGATAACTTCAGAAAGACCTTAGGAGAGTATTTTGATGCAAATATGTAGACAACGTTTCAAATATGAAAATCAGGAAAAAAATGATTAATAATTACTTTGGATCCAGACGGTATTCGGTCTCTTTACCATCCTCCTCCTCCTGATTTATAGGTTTTTCACCAGTGAAACTGGTCCTCCTTGTTTCTTCGTTTCTTGAGCTACACTTGGAATAACCATCTGCATCCTCCTTTCCCTTTTTTCTGGGTGGATCTGCATCATCCTTTCCCTTTTTTTTGGGTAGATCCGCATCATCCTTTCCAGGGATATTGGTAGTTGATTGGTTTTCCTGACAACTCTTTAATCCAGCTACACTTATAGCCTCTTCACGGGTGTTTCTTAGATCAATTAATAATTTACCCAATAGGCGCCTAGCAATCTGGTGTACAAAATTCAACATTTTATTTGTTTGATATCAAATACAGCTGAATGACATTTAAGTAGATTCAGTGCAACAGAAAAGATGATATATATACTCAGTGATGTCTACATAATTAATTATGACAATAGCTAACAGAAGATGATGAATTTCAACTGGCTGCCAGTCAAGCAAAGTGGCTGTGGAGCAGTAATCCATCACTAATAATCTTAGTCTTTGAAAATGGTGAAGAGAGGAATCCTCAACAAGTTTAATTTTTCTTTAATTGATCAATTGCATATTTGAGTCCTTAATGAGGTATTAAAGGGATAAAGTAGTGAAAACAACAGACAACTTTAGACAGGGTTACCTCCGAACCAATCTTTAGCTTCTGCTTTGGATTAATCCCATATTCATTAGGAATCACACCATCTGCAAGCAACTGAAAGACAAGAGTACATAGATATTAAACAGGCAATCTGCGGATGCATTTGATAGAAGGACACATGCACCTAAAACTTCAAGCATTAGGAATCTTCTGGTCCATTAGCTGATAGAAGGAAACATGCACATACAACTTCATGCACATCTATAGTTTATTACCATGAATACAGACATACATACATGTATTTTAGACTTTGAAGGCTAGGTTGGGTAATCAAATTGACAGCCAAACTATTTTTCTTTTTCTGTTAGAAGACATTTAAGAAAACATGGAACAAGGAAGAATCTTTAAAACTAAATATTGGGTTTTGATGATTTCACAACCAATGAGAACCATCTTGGATTAGAAAGGAGATTATTTGTGCATAGAACTCCGTTGATATTGGGGATAGAATTCCAGCCACAAAGGATTTCACTGCTAAGAGAAACAGGTATTTTTATCTCAATGGAGGGAGAAGAATTAAGAAATTTATCCAAGAACCTATAATAATAAAGGCAATAATTTTTTACCTGAGCAACTCTGAACAGATCATCCAGCCCATCCAGATTTAGATGTGCATTGTGCAAGAGGTCATACCTGTCAAAGAAGAGAATTTTCATCCAATAGTATAAAAATACCCTAAATCCTTCAGTAACCAAAATCATGATATGACAATAGAAGAGTATAAGACAGTTCATGATCATGTCAATGCATGCAAAACTTTTAGAAGAGCTAAGAATCCATATGGAATTACATCAAAGAGATGTTCTTCCTTTGACAGCTCATGCCTGTTCTGATTAACAATTACCAAAAAGAAAACGAAACAAAAAAGGCATGCACCAGAAACACACAAATTACTATCCAGGAGTAGTGAGAGGTGGCTTAGATACTCAGACCAACAAACTGAAATATATAGTATGTTACTGGAAAAAAAACAGGATCTCAGAATCAAGCTTGAGATTATATTTGGCATATGACATGCCTCTTATAGAAAATTACTAAGCAATTACTTACTTGCTTGAATCATAAACATCTGGTATTTGGGTTATATCAAAACGACTGCAAAGAAAACAAAGGCAGTTAACAAAACTTGCCAGCTTGCCAGAATCTGAATAACTAAGTGAATAATTGTTTCTACTTGTAAGGATTAAAACCTCCGAAAATACCAGAAAGTAAGTTCCACAACCAAAATCAGAAGCAACCTAAAACTAATTACTTTTACACCAGAACTTACTCTTTCCGCTCATTATATAGATCTCTCTCAAGCTTCCTCCACCGAGCATACATAAGAAGAAATCCTTCACTACCGCAGGGTAATCCTGCAGCAATCCGATCCACATCTATGTTTGTCTTACCAAGTGCCTTGGCTTGATCATATGGAGGAATTATGTCAAATGAATTTGTCTCCATAAGGCTTTCATCTTCATCTTTTGCCAGTAACCTGACTTGTTCAGTAACCTTCTTAGTCAACTTCACCTGATCAAGAAGAATTTAGTTAAACAGTTTCAAGAGCACACAGATTCTCAAATCAAGATTTTCCCAACATCCAAAAATACAAGGAGAATAAAGACAGACCAATTCAGGAAGAAGTTCAGATGCATTTGAAGGAAGTCCAGCACCATCAACCATCCAAGGTTTTTCTGCTGATCCATTACTGACAACTGTCCTTACTCCAGAAGTAATAATTTCATTCAGTCGTGTCTGAGAAATTGGTTTCATTACGAAAGGTAGGAAACACGTGAAAAAGATACATAAAAAATTTAGCCTAGTGTTAGGAAATCATTTGTGAATTCAAGAACGCTTATGATTAAAAATCATGTCAGGACAAGCCAAATGCATTTTCAGTAAAATGAAACCCTGTTGATTGAATTGTGATAATGGTCATGATTTTGACACTTCTGCAACTTCCCGTAAAACGGAAAAGGAGATGCACTCTTTCCATCTGGCAAATTAGTGAAATCTTTCCATGAAGGGAACATCCAGAAAAAATGGGAATGAGAGAGAAACCTTAGCTTCTTTCATCTCAATACTGGCATTATCAAGTCCATCCAGCATTGAAGAGTCCTTGCTAACCAGTGAAACCTTGGGGAGAGAGAGAGAACAGAAGAAGTTATGCACATTAAATTAACATAACGCAAATTCACAAGCAGATCCTTCAGGTATGAAGTTGACGCACCAGGATCGGAGTTAATTGCCCTTCCAAATCAAGGAGACCCTTCGCAAAAGCAGCAGCTGACATCTGCCAACAAGCAAATCATGGACATCAAGTGCAATACCTCAACATAGTTTAAGGTAATTGAAAATTTAAAACAAGAACATATGGAAATAACATGAAAGTTCAAAATTCTGTTGGGGTAAAATAACCTGAACTCTGCCTTCATCTGAGCTGTATATTTTCAAGTCATGACGGTAAGTGCTATGGAGACGAAGCAAGCCAGTTCCTTCTCCTGACAAAGATAGTAAAAGATGAAAAATAACCACAAGTGTGCCAAAAGCAAACAAGAAATTATGAGTCAAATTGACACAAAGAAATTTGTTTCCCTCGTGAAATTACATAGAGCAATGACGTGAATCTTGGATATTTAGTTCAAAATTCAGAAGGTCAAGGGCGATCTGACATAATGTAATTCATTTGCCCATTAAACATGTTCAAAGAACAAATACTTTTGACGAATAAAAGAACAGATACAACATGCGTTATTGGTAGAGGTTTTAGCTAGAAGCCAGAAATCTAAAAATATCACATTGGGCTTCTCCTCGTAGATGGAATATGGGGAAAAAAGGGAATAATTTAGAAACATTTGCAAATCCCGCTTGCAGTCTTTGTATCTGAGAATAGAAATGATCTCAACCTGGATACATATTGTTCCGGAAATATCTGCCCAGTTCTTCAGCCTGCCAAGGGAGTTTAAAATCATGTTTGAGAAAACCAGAGATGCTTCAAGTATGCACAAAATGAAGCATAAGATAGTATTTTCTGACAGATGAAAGTTGCAGAGATGGCCAAAACTAAATATCACCTGCTTTCTACCAGCATGTGTAAGCACACCACCATATTTGAGAACCATTAGAGCTTCGATGGGACGTTCTTCTTCACCATCACCATTGCTTTTTGAAACTTTAACCCACTTCAGTGGTTTTAGTTGAACCTTCCGGTAAATGCCAGAGAAATGTCCTCCCTGCAAAAAGAAATTCTCATCTGATAAAGCAATAATACAACTATGGCCGAAAAGGTTTGCTGGCAAAACTACATAGAAGTTTGATAATCCACTATCTACACTTTCTGAAAAAGCATTTCAAGAAACATAAAGCAAATGAAGGAAAGCAACATTTACATTCTTAAACTGTTCTTTTTTTCTTCTATAGAGACTAATTGAAAATCTTGTATACATACATATGAACAAACAAGGAGAAAATAGAAAAACTGCCCTACTTTCGATTCAAATGGGAAAAAAAGATGGTAAAAAAATAAGCAAGAGAAACTTGCTCAAAACAGAACAGGATAAGAATACTTTGAAAAACCCAGGTTTTATTAATTTTTGTTAAAACCACACAATCTCCTTACTTTCATTCATATATATATATATAAAAGCTTAGGTTATCATACCCTTAACCACCTACAACTAGGAAACTAATTACCAAATCCTTAACCATCTAGAATTTAGGAAACATTAACCCAATAGAAATAAGATAATCTTCTAATATAATCCTTATACATGCATTAACACTCCCCCTCAAGCTGAAGAATAAATGTTAATTATGCCTAACTTGTTACAAATATAACCAATCCTGAACCCATTCCCAATTTTGACATATTTCGGAATGATATGCTTTTCCTGAACTTTTCTTGAATAAAGTGACAATAAATCTTCATATGCTTAGTTATTTCATAAAAAACAAAATCAGAAGCGATATGAATAGTCGATTAATTATCACACGATAAGGCAGTTGGCTCAGTAATCTTAAACCAACTTCTCCCAACAATCATTGTAGCCATATGATTTCACGAGTAGATTGAGCCATCACTCCGTGCACAGATTCTATACTTGATCTAGAGATAAAATTCAGCTTTTACCAAGTTATCTCTAACAAAAACACAATACCTAATAGTGGGCCTGCCATCAAACTTGGAACCTCCCAAGTTTGCATCCAAGAAACACACAATACCACTATAACCATGATTTTTATATATCAACCCAAGTCTCGGAGCACCTTTCAAAGAACAAAGAATCTGCTCAACTGCCCTCCAAAGATTAATTGAAGAGGAAGCCATGAATTGACTCAAAACTCATAGGATGTACAATATCAAGATGAGTTCCTGTAATATAATTCAAATTTCCATCTAACCTCCTATAACTTTCCGAATCTTTGAATGGTTCAGCAACATCTTTTCTGAGTTTTAATCCAAGAATCATGAGTGTATAGCACCCAATTTCCATGTTTCTTGCAATAAGTCAAGAACATATTTTCTTTGAGAATTCACTCACTGTCACCTGAATGCAAGAAATATATTTGTCTGAAACTGAGTATGTCGAAAAGCTCTGATGGACGAGATTACATTGACATCACTTCCAATAATTATAATATCATCAACGTACACAACCAGAAGAAAAAAACCAGCCTCAATTTTTTTGTAGAACACAGAATGGTCACATATACTCTGTCTCATTTCAAAATCTTGAACTACTCTACTAAACTTTTCAAACAATAAAGCAATTTCTAGAGAAGACAAACCTTCTTAAACT
>JAOXNR010000028.1:2892921-2920306 GCA_028571225.1 Parsonsia alboflavescens | reverse complement strand
CTCACTTAATTAACTGGCCGTTAATGATTAATTAATCTAGCCCACTGAACGGGATTAATTGGAATAAATCCAACATATTACACAAGCGAGTTAAGTTAGAAAGAAAAGAATAAAAAAACATTAATGGAGAAATCTATTGCGAGAGAATATGCACAGACGAATAGAGAGAGAAGACTGCAAATGTAAACATTAATGGAGTAATCTATTAGAAAATCGTAAATTTGTCAAATACGCTAACTATTGATGAAAAATCACATCCACAATCAAGAAAAATCCAACAAAATTTTTCAAGTAAATTAAAAGAAAATATGCAAAGAAAAAAAAAACTTTGCAGTGATTTATTAGGGATTTTAATTGTCCTTAATTTCTCAAAAAAAAAAAAAAATGATTGGATTTATAATCCTCTCCAAAATTTTATATAAGGCAAAGATATTTATCAAAGGAAAGTGGTTAGAAATGTTATTAATTTATGAATTAAATTAAAATTAAGCAACAACACAATTAACTTTAAATTAAAATAAATAATATAAATAACCCATGCCCAAAGGTTTATATAATTAAAGAAAGAAAATATAAAATATGAAATACATTATAAAAAAAATCATAATAGCAAAATTTGAAAGCACTTGAAAAATATCATAAAAAAAACTAATTATTAAAAAAATTAGCATAAAATATAAAAGATTTTTGCATAATAGCAATTGTTGATTACTGGTTATAATGATTTTAGCATTAGAGTTGTTTTGCAAGGATAGCTAAACTTATTTCGAAAACAAAACTAAAGATCAGAATAAAAAGCATCTAAAAAAGGCTGTTACCCAAAAGTTGTTCCAAAAACAGTATTTAAAGAATTATTCTGTAAAACGGTTTTTCAAAATAAGTGTACAAACAATATTTTTTTTGTTCTGTAAATTTTCTTCTGAAAATAGAAACCACCCTTAGGGTTCTGGAGTTCTGGAATTTCACAGGTTCCCCTGGGATACTCACACAACGACAGACTGGCTATTTATGATACACTAAAAGAAAAAGGAAATAATCTCTTCTCAATTGCCACCTCATCAATTTTTTTACCGACCAAACCTCACAAAGATGAGAAAGAATTGATGATCGGAAACAAGGAAAAAAGATATGAAGAATAGCTGGAACTCAAAATTGGTCCAATGAGAGAATACAAAATTAAGACAGAAAGCAAATTGGTTGCACATAGAAGACGTAAACAAATCAGTCAAAAGATTATACCTGTACGAATTTTTGACAAAACTCCACCCATTCACATCACAGCGCAGGAGGTCGAAGCCACACACCTGAAAATAGGAGGGAACGTGAGATATCAGAGAAAGAACACTGTTGGTTCAGAACTCTCCATTATGCTAATTCCTTTGACAGAATTTAATACCAAATGTGAGCCAGAATCAACTGGAGAAAAGAAAATCCAAATCTATTAAATACTAAATAACGATGGCATCTGAACCACAGAACTTAAATTTTTTCAAAAAATTAATTAGTAGATATCAAATTTCTCAAGGAAGCAAACACCCTGAAGAGGAAAAAGGAACAAAAGCAAGCCTAGGAACCATAAGAAAAGGATGTTAATTAAGAAAATTTGAGGAGCACCAGAAAAGTTCATATCTTGTTCAAACTCATTCATAAAGATATGGAGAGTAATGGTTATGGATCTTTCTAGAAGCTTTCATTTGGAGGGTTAGCAAATTCATTTGAAGGGTAAAGGAAAGAAGTTGAGGAAGAGGGCAGCACCTGTCCACCATCAACCCAACAACCCACTCCCGATTATATCCCCAAATTTTTATGACAGATCACACCAACATAAGTAACCAAAAAATGTCAATGCCTATCTCACTATTTTTTGGCACAGATTTCTTCTGTGTTTTTTTCTAATGGCATTATTGGGAGGAGAATGGTCCACATATTATTTTCTAAGTACAAGAACCTAGTCAATTTGACCAATTATTAAGGACCTCTAGAGAATTGTAATACACTTATAGATTGCCTGAATGCAATGCACACCTCCCTTGCCATTTCCTTTTCTGTAGGAGTAAGTAGAACAGGATACCTGACCTGCCAAATTTATTAAAAAAATTTCAAATGCATTACCAAAAAAAGACGTCTAAGCCAAATGAATCCTACCAGTTATTGCTGTTCAGGACAGGCTATAAGGCAAAAACAGTTGCATCTAATACAATGCAGAAAGAAAGCTGAGAATCAGATCTTCCATATTAGGTGAGCGAAGACATCTGCAAAGAAATATGTACAAGATTAAGTCAAATGAAGAATGGAAAAATGATTCTTGGAGTTCTAAGCTGTTAGGTGTGTGAAGGTCATACAAGAGATGAATTTGTAACATAACCAATTATGGGTGTCTTATTCTTATATTCCAGAGCCAGTCCAAAGAAACTAAGCGATACTGAAGATTCATGTTTGCTCTCCTTTAAGTTCATTAAATACCATATCATCTGAACAGTTGAACTGTCAGAGGGGCGGGTGGTTTATTTATGTAATAGTCCCATAACAGTTGGCCTCGGTAAACTCTTCACAGACAAATCCAACATGAATACTTCACACCTTTTATAATAGGTGACTGGAATTAAACATAGGGCTCCCGCATTTACGCTGCATGAACCGTGAGAAAGAAGTAAAATGTATAAAGTTAATAGATTCAAGTGTTCAAACTCATGCTTTGCAGTGGTTGTCCAAATTGTTACGTTCTGAAGCCTAAACCTCAAGGACATGCAGTTCCACTATCCATTTATCTCAATGACATCAATATAAACGATAGAATCCATATCTTTTAACATAAACTTGAGAATTTTTTCTCAAAAATGGTGATATAACTTCTTCACCCACCCCCACAACAAAAAATATATATATATATATATAAAGGAAAAAATTATCTAGATCCATTGGTTGCATAGCTTACTTCCTTCCCATCAGGATTTCTCATAACAACACCATCAACAACAGGAGATTTTCTTGCTTCTGCATGCGCATACTCAGGGCCAACAGTATACACCTGCATAATGCACATTAATGCTCAATATACTTAAAAACAAAAACATCAAAGAAAAAATCCCTTTTTTTTTTTAAGAATTCCAAGCAACATGGACACAGTGTGTGGTATTTTAACAAAAGCCTAGTTTCCTCATAATTTATACAAATTGGTAAAATATTTTATTTTCTGTTTAGTATGGAGAATTGAATATCCAAAAGAAGATCCCCAATTCTAGAAGCTTTTGGAGATAAGCTCCATGAAGGCTAACAATTCTAAGAACATCCCCTTCGGAAACTCAAAAAACACTTCAAGGGAGTAGATGCAGTTTATAAATCTGGGAGTTATGTACATATATCATTATTCTTTTTTCATCTTTGCAATTAGGGGGCGTATATTTTGAACGCAGGACCTTCTCCTGCTAAGAGATTCTTTATACCAACTAATTTATTGCTTTTAGGGCATTTCGTGCACAGAGATAGTAGACAGATAAACAGAAATTGTAGGAGATACTAAGATGGTTATACTGAGGGTATAATGAAAATGATTTTAGTGATAGTGGAAGAAGTCATTTGTTTTTTCATAGTCTCCATGGAAAACATATTGGAATGTAAACTCCCTTCTAGTAGGCATAGTTTAGGAATTTTCTATATTTTAAACAACTTTAAGAAGCAGAGGAAGATTGGAAAAAGAACATGTGCTATGTGTCTAAGATGTTGAATGGAATTGCTGCCAAGCATTCACCCTCCGTTTTCAAGGGAAAGAGCAGTCAAAGTTGGTTTTCCTTTCCTTGGGCAAACTGAGAATGCCTTCTCTACATTGGAGTGGTGGAGTGAGACAGCAACAGGTGAAAAAATATTGGAAAGCATGAAGGCGAGTGGTCCTCTCTTGCAGCTGGCTAGGGCTGGATCAGACATAGAAGGTAGCCTAAATACACAGAAAATTGTCTGGCTGTCTTCTGCTGGTCATTCAGATGGTTCACCCAAAAAGTTGAACTCTTTTTTATGCTCGATACATTAAATTCCTAATTTGCACCATATATGTAATCTGCATGACAGACCTTCACATCTGTTCCTCCAGTAGGCATGAATTCTTCGTATATGTAAGACCCTTCACGCCTTACTCTTCTAACCTCTGGATGGAACTCACTTGAACGGTTACCAACCTGAAAGAAAACAAATCAGGACATGTCAATCTAAATTGAATAAATCCTCATGTCAATTACATGTCCACAATGTATAACTGATTCTCATGAGGGACTTCTTCAAGAGCACATGGTTTTGAGATCCTTTTAAAACATGGCAGGGATGAGAAACCAAGAGGAAAGGCAAGAAGGAAACACACCAAAGCATTCACCATATATTGCTAAGTTAAATCGTTAGTTGTGATACAACCTCAATTGCCTAAAGTACAACTATTATTGATTAAAACTTGCGAAATTGAGTGAAAATTAACTAGAAATTCAGAATCAGAAACTAGAAGGTGGAAGGTGGAAAATGAATTTTTTTAGAAAACAGAAGGCACTCATAGCAAAATTGCAAATAACATATCTAGCTATCTTATTTGATAGCTAAAATAAATGAACTTTCTCTCCAGAGACATCTCATCACTCAGATCTCATCTTAAGAGTGCAAAAAAATAGAAAATAATATATTTGCTTTTATTAACACTGTATCTAAGTCAAGGGACCTAAACATGAGAATAAGTCCAAACAGCCAATTACAGTAAACCAAGGGCTTCTTAACATAGGTAGCAAAGATGGTGAAGTATAATTAGTTTGTATAGGTTCTACTTGAACAATAAGAGGAACTATTTTCAACAAAAGAAGCAGGCCAGTTTCATATAGCATGGTTCCACTAAAGGCTTCTAAGAGTTTTGATGCAAGTCCTAACACCATCAATGTTCAAAATGACATAACCAAAGGAGAAGTGGAAATGTTATTTCTGATCAGTTTAAGAACTAAAATATTGAACAAATTCTGACCTTCCGGAACAATTCTTTCATTCCACCACCCGCAGAACTCGGGTAATATATCATTATTCTGTGGTCATCACCTGCAAGAAAATAAAACTGACATTCAATAAGCATGTACAGGGAAGTGGTGTTTCATCGAAAAATGTAAGCAAAACAGTATTTACTTTCGACACATTGCGAAATGGGCACAATTATATATGCATTTGACATGCAGCATACAGGAAACAAAACATTTTCTAACATGTTTCAAGTTTCACTTTGAAGTTCTATAATAGGAAAATTAAATTTTATTCTCCGGGATTTTGCAAGCACGAACACCTTTAGGGGGGTAATACATCCTCTAAACTCTAAAATGACAAAAACAGAACCAAAATACCCCCTACAACATCTGTATTATATATAGGAGGGTCATTGTGCCAGCCTTGCATACATCAGAAGTGCTTAAAAGATTCTACATACTAAAATGCCTCAACATTTTCTTTTGCAAGAAGTTTTAATTGCTTCAAATATCTATAAAATAGAGGTAACGCTCAGCAAGAGGAAGTTCCTGAACTCACCATGAACAGGCTTCTCAACAAACGGCTTCCAGAAACGGTTACCGTGGACTTCAACAAAATCTTCTTCCTCAACAAAATAATCCAGCTCTTGATTTGGTCTTTCTCTATTAACAAGAGCATATCTAGGAATAGGAATTCCATGCATCTCAAGACACTGATATTCCAACCAAGAAGAGGAACACATAAAGTTAATTGAACTTCAAGGGAGACAACGAATGGAAGTTAACTTCTGAAAAAGTACAATGGGATTTAAATTTACCAAGTAGGAAAATATCCTGCCCCAGCAAGGCTTAGGTTACATAGAAAATAGAAAGAACTAAGATTAAATAAAGAGAGTTACAGAACATAGACACAAAAGTGGAGGCTAGGCCAATTTCAAACATTAAGAACAGAAACCATCCCTGCCACATTAGATTCAATATATAGAGGAAACTAACTAATTTGAGTTGTCATCAATTCTTAGAGCAGAGGAAACATAAGATAAGTTGGTTAACTAAACACAAGAAGAGCACCATGAGAATTGGAAAAATCTCTCAACCTATCTCTGCTCTCAATTAGTTGTCTCATTTTGGAGATGAACACTGTTTAATAAGGGTCTTAAAAAACCCACTAAAATATAATTTTGTGATTTACGCAACATTAAATTTATCAAAGGATGTGCATTTTTCATTGTGTGAAATTGTGTAAATAGTTGGTAGGTTTAAGAAAACTCTTTCATCTTAGATGATTATGTCTTCAAAATGAACACGAAAAACATAAGGTTTGAACGAGACAAGGATATAACAAGAATATATATATAAAATAAATATCATCTTGATTTTAAGGTGATAAGTATTTCTATGGGGAAAAGCTCAAAATGTGACAAAAATATTGGAAAAAGGAAGGAGGAATATATGCTCTCTCTGAACAAAATTAAATATGTACACTTTCTGAAAATAAATATATTTTCTATCTAAATTTACAACCTCTTTGATTTAAAAAATTCAGACTCCATTAACACTTGTAGTCCCAGCACTAAAAACCTCAATAAGAAGGTTAAACAACCTTACTCATAGTCATAGACACCCTCCTTAATCTTAATCAAAACTAGACAATTCAATTTGGAGACATGAGAGTTTTAGTTATTTCTATAAGTCCACCACATGTCAATTCCATGCAAAAGAAGAAACAAATTTATCAAGAAAGGAGAAAACATAATAAAGATGCATGTATTTTATGGGTAACGGTATATAAGTCAGACATCATGATTGAATTTCAAGAGAAACTGATCCATGGAATTTAAGATCAAGAACTAGGAATTGATACACAACATGGCATTAATCTATATTTTAAAGAACAAGGAATACATCTAAGAATACATTTTTACCATTATTTCACATCAAAGCATTTGCCAAACCAGAAAAGTGAACACCTGAGCTATTTGGACTAAAAAAGCTTCGCGATTAGGAATTGAAAACCTCAAGTTTTTTTCCCACTAATTTGTGGAATGTCAGGCAAGATTTGATAAGTATATACCTCGTATACTTTCCTCCTGTCATGAAGAAGATGTTGTGGCTCTAATTCATTGACAAGAAATGGCCTAAATAGAAAGGAAATGGAAAACAAAAACCAATCAGAACCAAAATAATAATAATAATAATAATAAAGAAAGAAAGAATTATAGGGAAAAATTATCTGCAACAGATATTCAAATCAAATCAATTTGTGGGAAGCTAAATCTATCAAAGCAATTAGTAATAAAAACCAACTACTCCAAAGCCTTCCCATGCAACACCTAATCTTCACCGGAGCTTTACAAAGTGGTTAGATGTAAACATGAAGATTAAAATTTAAGTTCAGATGTAAGTGTTCCTACAAATATTCAAAAAACAATACTGCAGATTCTTATTTAAGCCATGAGATATTGAAGGTAAATAGAAATAATATGGGCAAGCATACTAGAGATAGAGAAAATGCTTCATACCAAGGGTAACTATATCAGAAAACAGTCTAGTCCAGTATGAGAATACAACCATGAACCAGAGAACCAAGTTACCTAGGGAAGCACCTATAGTATCAGGTAAACAACATTTTCATTGAAACAAAAGTCCATAGTCTTCAATCATAGTCTAACTACCATTACAATAAAATGCCTCTTTTCAGATTTCTGGTACACTCACACCACCTATATACATTTCACAAACACTACACAAGGAGGATAAAACTTACTTTCTTAGTGCTGCATATGCTTCGGCTTTTTCCAAGGGGTACCCAGTGGAATGGAATGCAACCAAACAATCACATATTGGCCAGCTGTAATTATGCAAAAACTCAAAAATTAGCCCAGAAACATATGAAGCAAGAGAGATGATGACTGAAAATAGTTATGAACAAATGATTCGACGAAAATAATGGAATAATAAAAAATTTGAAGGCCAGATAGATTTAACAAGTTTTTTCCTGACATAAATTGCCTGGTCATTTGGGCTGAATTCAAAATATTTTGCACCAAAACAATAAATTTCCCTGACTCAAACTGACACCAAATTGTCTAGTATACTTTCCCTGGAAACTCCAAACACTAAGCTAGTCATATCCTCTCACTCCTTCCCTCCCTCCCTCCCCCTTTACTCAATTGTAAATGTTGTGTCTTGTTCTAAATGTATACTTTGCATGGAACTCATCTTCCCAGTTACCTTATCACAATTACACAACTCCCACAAACAAAATCTTGACATTGAAGTTCATGATGGAAGTTAAATAAAGGGAAGAAACAAAAGGGTAGAATTTTCAATTTTGAATGAAAAACAAAAGGAAAATAACTGGCATATTTTGCATAAGCACAAAGAAAATTCTTATATGTCCTAAATCTTTTCTCAATGGCCCATTAAGCAAAGAAAAATAATGAAAAGGATGCGTTGACAAAAACGGGATACACACTTCACACTAACAACTTCTATCCTCAATATAATTAGGCAAGAATTCAAAACTAAAAGAAAATCAACTAGTTAACAAGTATTACTCATACAGTGACAGAATGTACAATTAATCAGAAGCAAACCATATATGTACCTCTCTATCGGGTCCTCCAGAATAACTTTATCTCCAAAATAAACAATCTACCAGAATAACATCCTCGTCAGAGAGTAAAGAAAGCATAAAAAGACTTGCTCGCCAGTTGCAGAATATGTTATAAACAATAAACTCAAAGTATACCTGAAATTCACCGAACGACTGTAGCCTATCCAAAATCTGACGCATCGGAGCGGAGATAGACTGAAATCGAAATGAACAGATTAATGACATCTTTATATGCAGTGATTATTACATCAAAATAATGCAGTAAGATTTGCGCGTGAATTTCTGGTTCCGGAAATCATATGAAAATTAAGGGAAAAAAAAGTACAGAACCTCGGAGCCGCATTTCACCTTCTTTTCCATTACACATACTCCAATCTTAATCTTCTTTCCGACATTACTCTCTTCCTCACCCTCCATCTTTCTTTACCACTCTCTCTCTCTCTATCTCTATCGCTCTGTATACTCACAATCTCTCCTTCCGCTGTCGTTTAAAAGCAAAAACCACGAAAATACATTCACGTATTAATATTTAAGACATAAAATAAAGACAAAAATGGGGGGGCAAAAAAATCCTCCTGGACCAAACCGAACCATACACCTGAAACCGTTACCAGAATCCCGTGAAAATTGGGAAACAAAGTTAGAAATAGAATATCATAAGCAAATCAAGACGCAGACGTTTTCAGTTATTTCTGGAGGGAACGGATTTCTTATTTCTTTCCTTTTTTTCTCTTTTTTCTCCCGGGGAGTGATAATCAAATGAAGTCACGAACTTGATTATCACGAACGGAGGCGGTGAAAGAGGAGAGAAAACGACAGGCTATAATCGGAGCAGCGCAGCCATGAGAGAAAGGCCATGGGCAGCCGTTGTGCACGCATTTATATACAGACACTGACGCGGGTTAATACGTTACGGAGATCATCACACCATATACTTTTTTGAGAGTGGGATTTGTTTGGATTCCAGTATATGCATATCCAATAAACTAGTAGTAGCGGTAATTTTAGATCCAAGGGTTCTGAAACGGGAGACGTGGAAAGTGGGATGTGGATTTTGGCCTTTTATTGTCAATTTTAGGAGGGGTGTGTGTGTACCGACACCGTTGTCCTTTGTCACTTTTCCAGTACCAACTGGGAGTACAACAAAAGGCTTGTGAATCTTTTTGCTACCACTTTCTGGTCCCATGATCTTTGTTTTCTTGGATAAATGAGGAAGAAGGACCAAACGCAAATCTAAGCCTCATAATTGGAAATGTTTCCTGTCCAATAAAATTTTGAAACTAAAATATAATTCAAAATAGTTAGTAAAAATCTAGCCTAAAATGTTTCTAAAAAGCTGTTATGATAGTAATAAGAGTTATTTAAAAATTCAATCCTCAAATTTTAATCTTTTTTAAGCTTTAATCCTTAAAATTTTTTGTTTTGTTTTTGTCTTTATTAATGGTTATATATTTTGATCTTTTTTATTGGATTCTTCAAAAAATATCACCAAATTTTAAAGTAAACGGTCAGCTGATCAAAATGAGAAGGACATTACCGTCAATATACTGTTCTATTCGTTCACCCTTTGTTATTTTCCCCCATAAATAAGAACTCTTCAAGAAGTCCCTCTTTTCAAGAATATTGTTTAAAGGACTAACAAACAAACAAAAGTTTGTGAACCACCAGAAGAAAATCAAGATTCAAAATCTCACAAGGCAGTAGAGATTAGTAAAGATAAAAAAATACACCCAATCTAGTCTAATAAACAAAAGAGATGGAACGAGAGTTTAAATGGAAAATAGAACACCTCTTGAGAAAATCCAATTTCAAAATCTTCCTCCCAAACCCAACTCCATCAAGTTTGACAAAAATCAGTTGCGATTGCTTTTTGAACAAATTTTCATCAGTGAGGCCGAGAAAAAAATCAATGGAAACAAACTATTCAAACTCCACAATTCTCTTTACATGAATTGCAACTATAAAAAGAGAAGAGAGAGAGAGAAAAAATCACATCTGGGAGACACAGATGACTGATGCAATAGTATAAACCCATCAATATTGATGTTCCTGCCACCTGAACCCTATTTACTAGAAGCACTAGAATTGAGTAGTCAACAACACCAACAAGTGTTCAAAATAGATGTTGAAAAGCATTTCTATGCTACATCTTTTATAGCTTTTCTATGCATACAGTTGAAAGAAGAGAGAATCCACAAGAGAAACCTTGCAGATATTCCCACCCTCCCTACTGTATAACAAAGGGTGAAAGAAAGGAACACTACATTGATGGTTATATCCTTTCCATTTTGGTATGCTCATTGTTGACTTCAAAATCATATGATTTTTTTGAAGAATCCAATCAAAATGATCAAATTATCCAATCGTAAATTATTTAGGGCTGATAAACGTAAAAAATAAAAAATAAAAAATAAAAACCTTAAGGACAAAGGTTTCAAAAGGTTAAAGTTTGTGGATTGAATTATCTAATAACTCATAAAAATAATAATTATTATTATTATTATTTTATAATTATCAATGCATAATAATGTTCGTTTTTTTTTTACTTTTACCTCTCAAGAATATATTTTCTTTTCTTTATTGAAAAAAAAAGGAAATGTAAATATTAATGTAAGAAAAAAATAGACTTTTTTTTTTATTAACCTGCAGTTGCTATCTACGAATATAGTAAGGTCATAGGAAGGTGTTGGTGGGATTCGAAATCAGATCCTTTGTTTTTGCTTACCACTCCACCCATTAAGATGTCTCTAAAGGAATTTTATCAACTTATTTACTTAAAATAATAGTTAATAACTTGGATAATAATAATAAATTTATTTAAACATTCTATATTTTCACTTCAAGTTAAATTAATATGAATTTGACTCAATTTTTTTTCTTTAAAGAGTCTACTCTTAATCAAATTAAAATTAAAATCTAACTTTAGATCAAGATAACAAGGAACTGTTATAAAGTGGAGGCATGTGAATTCTATGGTATTCTCCCAAGGTAATGATAATAACTTGTACTATATTTTGAATTTCTTTTTTAGCTTTTTGTTTAGAGTTAACCGTTATATTTTCATTTTGAATTGAAATAAAATTTATATCAATCAAAATGAGATATTTAATTTCGATCAAATAAAGTATCAAATATTCATTACTTTCTCCTCTTAAAACTAATTGTCTATGTTTCTATCTTGAATTGAATATTTTATTTTTCAGATAAGTTAAAATTTTGTAAGAAATTGACCTTACTTTAAAAAAAAAAAAAAAGTTTGGTTTTAATTTATCAAAATGGACATTCATTTTGGAGGATGATTGTTCACTTTTAATTTCATTTTATAACAAAAAGTTTGTTAACTAACTTTTAAGAAACATAATTTGATTTAAAAAGCTATCTTACTTTATTTTCGATAGCATTTGTGTTGTTAAAATAATAAGGAATAATATTAGTACTATTAATTAACAAATAAATTTTGGGTTTTTTTGTTCCTTTTGAGACATCCAGTGGGTGGAGTGATGAGAGTCCAAAGTATAGATTTTGAGTTTGAATTACATCAATACCTTCCTAGATAAGTAAAATATCGAAGTGTGAAGTATGTGCGAACTGATTCGGACACAACTTAAAAAATAAATAAATTATTAGTTTTTAAATTTTGTATAATTAACACATTAGATTAAGTCGTTCACATAAATAATGCTGTAAAATGTACTAATAATACATTTGTATAAAAATTGAATATAGACATGTACAATCCATATGAAGAAATCCTTATATATCTTGAAGGGATCGTGATCATACTTTGTCGCTTGAATGGAGCCTTTAACCAATGAGTGGTAAGACAAAGAAAAATAATTAATCTCGTTAGCACCACAGTGACTTCCACCACTCCACTATCTCTCGAGACACTTGTACTAGATCATGATTTGCACAAACACAATTCATACTAAATTTTTTTGTCCACTGTATCTCAGTATAATGAAACAAATAACTTCAATATTACCCTTAAAATATTTAGTTATAAATCACTCTTGAAAATAAATAAAGATACTTTCTCTGTTAAAGAAATGAATGTCCCATATTATATAAATTGAATATCTAATTTTCTAAACTGATAAAAATTTTATTAAAAAAATTAACAAAAATGAATTTAAGCCAAAATTTTTAATTAAATACGTACAAGTTAAATTCAATTGATTCCAAATGAATAAAGTACTTAATAGTTGTATTTTTTCAAATCCTTACTAATTTTCAAGTCTTGTTTCGGTTGCAAAGCATATAAATCGGTCATCTTTTAGGGTTGTAGTGACGAGAGCGAAGATTCTTCACTTTGAATCTCATCAATACCCTCTTAAATAAACGAATATCAAAATGTATGAAAATTAATTTGGATACCGTTAAAATAAAATAAAAAAGCATCTGGATCGGTCTTTTAAATTTCCCAGTTGATAACAATCATTACTTTACTTTTACTAAGACAAAACAGATGAGAAATGGTCAACCTTCGCCAATTTTCCATGGTTGGCGCAGGTGGTGGAAATGGAATGGAATGAATACCAACGCATGGTTGACTTGACTGGCAATGGAGGTTCAAGTCAACACTTAGTTAAGTCATTTTGAATATTCCTTTTATTTGGTCCAACAAACTTATGGCTGACGTATTCAGGGAAAAAATATTATTTTACGTTAATCTTCCATGCCAAACCGCTGTAATGAAAATACATCTCAAAGGTCTGACTTGACCTGCAATGAAATTTTAGTTTTCCACAGTTCTACTCCTACTATTAACTATTAAGGTACGTACCATATTAAAGAAAAGGAACATTTAAAGAAAGCTTCATGGCCTCCTCGCTTGTACAGACGGCTCCATTGCGAATTATCAATTCACCCTTTAGAAAATAGCACTCTGCGCTCTGAAACGGGCTCCTTTTCCATGCTTTTGATGAGTTTAGCTGTATATTATGATTCCATCCCTTCTCCGTTCAGTGAAGATTTCGCGAGCTCAGGAAGGGTTCAATGCATCACACATGACGGTCGATGATTTTTGACATTCTGCAAAATGCTGATGCAAGAAGCTTTCAGTTTCAGAGTCAGTTTTTAAATATAAGCACTTTTTTTATTAAAAAAAAGTGAATAAAATCAGTGAATGTGATGTGACAAACTTTACTACCATTAGCAATTGACTATGCCATTTCCCATTGTTTTTTAACAGAATTCTTCGTATCCGACTGTGCCAGCAGCAACATTACCGATACTTGTTCCTGCAATATAACCACCTGACCAGGCATTCTGAACAAAATGGTGGAAATCGAAAGTTAGCTCTTTGTGAAGATGCAGCTCAAGCAACTGGATATAGAATAATGGAATCAATCAAAGATTTAAACCTGACGTAGCGGGTGATCTGTATTCCGGATGCCAGTATAGTGAAATGGTCAAAGAGTAGCAGGGTCTCGATGCTCAAGTTAGTATATGATGAGGGTAATATTGGTGTAAATGAGTTCAGTAATAGATGTCACTTACCTGAGGTAGTTAATATTAACTCCTTATATGATCGTGGGATAATGCAGGTTAGTCCATGACATTTCGATGTGGGATGTGTAATAAACGGTGCTAAACTAGTTAATAGTACCGGAGTTCTATGTTTGCTCTTGCTATTTTTATGCTTGGGTTTCTCCTTTGATCTTAAGTTTCCTGGCCAGTGTCATGTGTCAAATTAAAACTCTCGTTATGTAGATCAATCTTAATATCTAATTTTGTCATCAACTACCCAATTGTCTATGAAGAAATGTGGTCAAGTATTGACATGGTATATGGTATACATCATATGCCCTTTCGAAAAAAGAATGTAACGTAATTTTGCCAATATGGCATATGCCCCTTCAAAAAAAGAAAAAGTAAGCCAGGACTAAGTACTTTTGCCAAGATACGGCTAAGGTGCCTTTGATATGCACTTGCATTTGTGGCTGCATTTGTGATTCGGCTAGAGGAATGTGGAGCAATGTGATAGCTTGATATAACTGTTGGATGTTAGTTGGTTCTCCTAAAATATCCATGTGTATAGTTAAGTGGTCAGTCGATTCAGCTGGTAGGTCCACGTGTATGGCTAAGATGGCCTTGGCACTCATGTCAGGATAAAGGCTTGGGCTTTTTTCATTTTAAAATGATAAGTTTTGTTTTCTGTCGTCATTTTACCATTTTCAACTTTCAAAGCTTCAAATTGTACCCCCTCTTTCTCCTGTTCTTTGCTTCACGGATGCAAAGTGAGATTTTTAGAGCGCTTTCGTGGTGTGAGATTTTTGCCATTTTTTTGCATTTGTTGATTTGTGCTTTGTATACCCAATCTAAAGCAGAGTTTTTTTGTGCATTTAGGTATCAATTTCTGGGTAAATTTTCTATCTTTTGAAGTTTTGTTTTCGTGTTCTTCTCCAACTTAATTTCAATGGCTTCAGGTACTTACTTTGTTCCTTTCTTTTTGTTTGTTTATGTGTTCCAGGTGTATTTGTTGCATAGCTATGTCTGAATCTCAAATTGTATAGGAGGGGTTTGTCTCGGGAGGTGATTCAAGAGAGGTTAGTACAAGAGTTAGGAGATTGATTAATGATCCAAATGCAGAAACTGGGAAGAGCTTTGCTATCATGGTTAGTCGGTACGGGGTTGAACCTAGGGTTAGGGTTTCTAATGATACGATTTCTGTATCTGATGTTAGTACGAATCGGAATGAATTAGCTGAAGCCATTAGGGTTGGGGAGTTTAGTGGATGTCTGCCTCTGGGGTTGTAAATCGTGTCATCCAATACGGGGTAGGGGAAATAAGTATAAATTTTTCCTAGTGTAATGAGGACAACAATAGTTTAGCTAATGAGTACCAGAGCCCCATCCAAGTGCAGGTAGCTGCTCACACCGATGCCTTAGTATTAGGGTGTGAGGAGGGGGAGAATCCAGTTACGTCGCCTTATCAGGAGGCGGTTAGTAACTTTAGAATTCATATAGGTTTCGGCAGGAATGTGGCATTCCTACCGAATTTGAAATTGAAGTTCTGAGGGAGAAGGATAGGATTCATCTGCAACCTCCTAGTTGTGTTACCTATTTCGGTGCCCAGTTTAGGGCAGGGTTGAGGTTTGCACTTCACCCTTTATTTATTTATATTTTATACAAAATTAGGATTCAGTTAGGTCAGCTGAGTCCTAATTTTGTTCGGTGCACCGTTGCTTTAATTTTATTCTATAGGGTTTGTGGTGCGACCCTTAGTCTAGAATTATTGAGGGCTTTTTCTTTTTCCTTATATTGGCCAGAAACAAAAGACCTGAAGGATGGGGGTTCTTTTATACAATCTGGTAGAGGGGTGTTCATAGATTGATAGAATGTCCTAGCTCTATTCAAAAGTGGAAGATCGAGTTTTTTTTTATGTTAGGCATTCTAGTTTCAGGAAAATATTGTTTTCATGGTGTACCCTTAAGTTTGTAAATAATAGGTCGCCTAGTCAACGGGATAGCTATGCTACTAAACCAGACAAGATTGCTTAGTTCGGATTTGAGGTGAAGGTGGGCGAACACTGGAGCCTGGATTTGCTGAGATTTTGTGGAATCAATGATCGGGCCGAATTTAATATAGTGGTCTTAAGTGTGTGTTTTTATTATGCTTTATTGTGTATTTTATTATTTATTTTGAATGTTGGAGTTGAATTTGATGTGTATTACTATACTGCAGGGAAATCCTTCACCATGAGTATGGGTGCTTCCTTGGCAAAAATTAGTAAGCCCAAGAAAGTTGTTCCTAGTAAGATTCTTGCTTACAAGATAATGACAAAAGTTCCTGTAAACAAATCTTATAGCTTTGTTACGGGTATGAACAACTTATTTTATGTTCCGGGTCAATTTGCAGAAAAGGATGATTTGGCCAAAAAGGATGATGCGGCAAAGAAGTCCGCATCCAAAGCTGGAGGGTCAAAGGCTATCCTTCAAAAGAAGATTTTTGTTGGGTAATTCACAACAGAGAAGAGGCAGCTTCCACCGAAGCCTCCATAGAAGACCGAACTGTCAAAGACCCCTGGAGCCAAAAGCTTGGTGATTCCTACTGCGAGTGATAGCACCATTAAAAGGAAATGGGATTACATAAAAGAAGAAACGTTGAAAAGGTAGAAGGGGGTACAAGGCACTTCGGTTGAGGTGGAGGTGCTGGATCCAGTGCTCAAAGATAAGGGGGCAATATACTTTCCGGGTTAGAACATCCGGAAAAATGATCGGATATTTAGTAGTACCAAGGTTTTAGAAGTATTCTAGAACGTGTTGCCTCCTAAAGAGCAAGCTCACGTTCGGACCTTGCTGATGGAAGATGTGAAGTGGAATGCATTATTCCGCAGTTTCTAGGTACTTCGGATTCTTTCCATTTCCTTTGTTGATATTTTACGGTGTTTTGTTGTTCCTTCTTTCCCTTAATTTTTGTTTGTTGTTACTTGTTTTAGAGTCTGCAATGTTTAATTTCGAATTGTATCAACGGACTGAGGAACTAGAAGTACAGTGCAATACATTGGTTGCAGAGAAAAGGGATGCAGATGGCAAAATTGCTACCACTGAGGGGAAGGTGGCTAAAGCCGGAGAAGAAATAAAGGCTTTAGAGGATGAGGTGGCCACTGAGGGCACGGAGGTCCAGCAATTGGAGCTCAAAAATACAGAACTTTCAGAAAGGCTAGTTGCTAAAGCAAAGGAAAAAGTCAAACTTGATGTAACGTTGGATACCTTAAAAAGGTGATATGAGGATGGGGAGGGCAACTTGAACCCAGCGATGGAGCTAGAAGAGTTGGAAGACTTCTTCAAACTTGAGAAGTTTCAGAACATGTGGTTTAGGTTGTCATTTACCATGATAAAAGGTTCTATAGAGGTGGTGACAGAAGACTTGAAAGAAAAGGAAATACCATATAAATCTTATGCCCATATTGGTGCCATCATGGAGAACCCATCTAACTATCCTCTCCCCTGGGATGCAGGCTTCCAAATCCCAAATATGTGTCGCAAATTTCCCTACCCGAAACGGGGTTTTGATGAAAATGAAGCTCCTCTGGGTGCTACCGAGAGAACTAGGGCTGGGTTTGTTCCCTTCAGTTTCTTAACTTCGGAAGCAACAACTTTCTCCCGCTTCAGAAAATCCAAATCCGGTTTAGTTCCCTGATTATATTGTTTTGCTTTCTTTTGATGGTGTGTTGCCCCTGTTAGTTAGTTTAGTTACTCTTTTTTCTCTCTTTTTTTGTATATAGGAATTTTTGTAAGATCTTGTTAATATATATTGAATGACAATTTTTTGTTCTAGTTTTAATTCCTTTGTCATTATTGTCAAGGCATAAAGAAACTAATTACAATAATGCAAGTAAAAACGTTGTGTAGGAACTTAATTTCATTGAATAAAGAGGATTGTTTTATTCGTAAGATTATAAAGTATATTTGGGATCATGTACCAGTATTACAAAAAGGAAAAACCTATACAAAAAATTTTCTCAATTTCATTGCATTCCAGGTTCTAGCTACATCATTACTTTCCATGTCCCGCAATTTGTAACTTCCATTCCGATTATCCTTCACGATGACATATGGGCCTTCCCAAGTTGGATCTAATTTTCGATTTGCGCCTTTTCAACTTACTTCATTTTTTTGGAGAACTAAATCACCAACTTTGAGTTGCTGTCTCAAAACCTTCTTGTTGTAATAACTTGCTAGCTCCTTTTATATACCATTTCTCTGAGAGCAACTCGATTTCAAGTTTCTTCCAATAAATTAAGATTTTCAACCAACTTTTGGTCATTCCATTCCTCATTAAATGAATCGATACAACGAGAAGAGCTCCTGATTTCCACTAGGATTAGGGCATCTATTCCGAAGCATAAATTAAATGGTGATTCTTTAGTTCAGGCTTTCAAAGTTGTCTGGTATGACCAAAGGACGTTGTGCAATTCATCTATCCACTTCTGTTTTACTTCGTCAAGTCTTTTCTTCAACCCTTGGAGAATGATCCGATTTGATACTTCTATTAATCCATTAGTTTGTGGGTGACCCACAAACGTGAAATAGTGATCAATTTGCAGTTCAAAACAAAAGTCTTGAAATTCTTTTGCTTCGAACTATTTTTCATTATCCATGATGAGTATCTAGGGTATTCCAAATCGAACAATGACGTCTTCCCAGAAGAACTTTTTCACCTTTTAGGTTGTAATAGATGCCAATGCTCGTGCTTCAATCCACTCTGTAAAAGAGTCTACAGCAACCACCAAGAATTCTCTTCCTCCTGATGCTTTAGGAAAGGATCCTAAGATATCTATTCCCCACTAATGAAACGGAATTGGGTTGCTTAAGAAGTGAAATTCAGTTCTGGGAAGATTGTGTATGTTGTAGTGAATTTGGCATTTGTGGCAAGTTTTCATTAGATTGATTGCATCATCTTCAAAAGTTGGCCAAAAGTATCCTGTATTCATGACTTTGCGGGCTAGTGACATAGCTCTGATGTGAGAGCCACAAATCCCTTCATGTACTTCCCTTAACAAATAATTTTCGTCAGCCGATGTGATGCATTTGACCAAATGGCCATGAGTATTCTCTCCTGAAAAGTTATCCATCAACGATAACGTATGTGGATGATGAGGTCCTAACTTTCTTGGCCTCAACTAGATCTTAGGATAATATTCCTTGGGATATGTGTTGATGAATCGACACCATTCATGCTGGTTTGACAACAATATGCATGAGCTGTAGAAGGTCAATGATTTTACTTTCCAAGGGTTCAACCCATGTTCCCTGCATTTGAGTTCCTTGCTTGACCTTCGAGAGGAAGTCGACTTCTGCATTGTCGTTGCGTGATGCGCTTTCCAATTTGATGTAATAGAATTTCTGAAAGAATTTTTATGTTTTAGTTAGGTATTGTTGCATGTTTCCTTCCCTTGCTTCATATTCGCCATTGACACCTCCAGCTAGGAGCTGTGAATCGGTTTTGGCAATGACATGCAAGATATGGAGGCTTTCTACAAAACCCTACTAGAAAAGCCTCATATTCAGATTTGTTATTGTTTATGGGAAAGTTGTATTTTGGTGTGTAGGCAAACTTGGTTCCTTCGGGACTTATCCAAAACGAACTCGGCACCCTCAGCTGATCCATCTACATAAAAAATCCCACAATCCTGAGAAGGAATGGTTTCAAAATTTAGTTTTGGGTTTTGGTCAAATCTTGGCATTGTGCATTCGAGAACAAAATTTTAAAAAACCTGACCTTTTATTGCTTTCCGAGGTGAGTATTGTATGTCAACTTCGGAAAGCTTTATCGCCCATTTCATATGCCTTCTAACCATATCGGGCTTGTGTAATGTGTCTGATGGGAGCATTTTTAGCACTTGTATAGAATGCACTTGAAAATACGGTTTTAATTTTCATGCAGGAACCTACAAAGCTAGTGCATGCTTTTCCAAAGTAGAATATCGAATCTCATGTCCTTGGAGAACATAGCTGATATAGTATACGGACTTTATGCTTGAACCCCATAAGGTGCATAAAACAAAACTCACAGCATAAGGTGATATAAATAGATATGCGTATAATGTTTCACCTTGAATCAAGAAAACGAGAATTGGGGGAAGTCAAAAGATTTTTTGAGTTTTTTGAAGGCTTCATCACATTGTGAAGTCCATTTGAAATTTTTTGGGTTGTGGATTACCTAATAGAACTGGAGTGACTTTTGTCCTGCCTTGGACAAGAATCTATTCAAAGTTGCAATCCAACCAGTTAACCCCTGGACCTCCTTGATAGATGTGGGCGGTTTCATATTCATCAATGCTTGGATTTTTGAGGGATTTCCTTTGATTCCTCTTTTGGAAACCATGTACTCAAAAAAATTTCCGCTTCTACCCGAATGAACACTTATGGGGGTTCAATTTCAACCCGTGTTATATCATTTTTTTGAAACTTTCTTTCAAATTTGAGAAAAATTCTTGCCGAGTTGTGGATTTTAGAAGCAAATCATCTATATATGCTTCCATGTTACGGCCCAGTTGTGGGAAAACATCCGATTGATCATATCTTGGAAGTCCGCTCTAGCATTTTTTAATCTGAATGGCATTCTCTTGTAACCAAATACTCCATGTGGGGTTACGAAGGAAATCTTCTCCTCTTCTTCCTTTGCCATTTGGATTTGGTGATAGCCTTTGTATGCATCCAGGAAGCAAAGGTACAAAAATCCTTCTGTTGCATCCACTAACTGGTTAATTCGGGGAATTGGAAATGGTTTCTTCGGAATAGCCTTGTTGAGTGAGGTGAACGCAATACAAATTGTCCATGAGCAATCTGGTTTTGGGACTACCACCGATAGTCACTTGGGGAACTGCACTCTCTTTACAATTCTAGTTGAAAGCAAATCTGCAACATCTGCTTTTATGGCTTCTTTTTACTCCGGAGCATAGAATCATTTTCTTTGACATACTAGGTTACAGATCTCCAGAATTCCCAGACGATGTTCAGCAAACTCTCTTAGAATCATTCTCATGTCTTTGGTTGATCATGCAAAAACGTTTTGGTATTTAGCCAAGAGGTTGAAAAGTTCGTGTTTCATCTGGACTAGTAGTGTTTTCTCCATGGTAACTTTGCAATCGGGGTGCGTAGCATGTATTTGGTATTCTTCCAATTCTGCAGCGGGCTCAATCCGATCTTCCTCTCGGTCCCAGGTCTCCTTCTCTTTGTTTTCTCGGTCTGGGGTTGCTTTGGAAATCGCTACCTTGTAGCAAGTGTAGATGATTTTGATGTCTCCTTTTAAAACAAACTGCGTTCCCTCATGAGGTATGATAACTAAATTCTAAGAGGTGTTGACCTGTGCTTTCATCATGTTCAGGGCTGGTCTTCCCCCATATGTTGTTATTTGCGGATAGAGAGTCAACAATGACAAATTCACAGATCTACCCCACAGGTTTCGTTTCTCATAGGATTTCAAGAGATGCAGCTCTCAACGCGCATGTGGTCTCAACTTAAAAACAGATCAATGGACTACAGCTTGATTTGATTATCTCATCTTTGAGGTCCATTTTTTGGAATGCTTCATAGTACAAGATGTTGGCTGAATTTCCTGTATCTGTGAGGATCCACTTAACGAGGCAATCTGTGATCATCATCGAGAAAAACATAGGGATGTCATCATTCACCAAAACAGTTGAAACAATTTTTAATTTCTTCTCTAGAGGTACCGAGCTATCTAAGCAGACGCAAGATGTTGTCTCAATAATCCTTGATGTCACTTGTTGTTGTTGCTGGTGGGTTGTTGGACAATGTGTACAGTGCTGATGAATTGTGTGAGCAGACTTCTTTGTATTGCACTCTCAATCTCCCTCTTTTGTTAGTGGCAGTCATCTATATATTGCCCTACATCTTGGTGGAAATTGCAATAGCAGGCTTGAATCCGCTTCTCCATTGAAGTGTTCATGGTCTTTGGAGGAGTCAAAATACCCAAACTTTCTATTTTCTATAAGATGACAGATCTAGGAGTGTTCAGCAAGGTGTAGTTTAGGTTGTTTGATGGCCCTTTTTCCCTGCATCATATCTTGGAAGTCCGCTCCAGCGTTTCAACAATTGATTGTAGGGGAGTGGGTTGCCTTGAAATTGCTTTCCAGATACTTTATCTGCCTCTTGCATTAGTTTGGCAATGGTGGTAGCCAGAGTGGATTGGAGTTCTGGTGTAGAATGTGTCTTGGGTTTTGTAAATAGGCTCCTTGAAATGTGTTTTGAATCACTCCCAAAATTTTGTCTGCCGCCCTGATCATGATACTGGTCATATCTCTACTTTTTATTGCGTCTGTTCTCATAACTCGACTTTGACTGTTAGCCCATTTTGGCCTGTTAGATAGTTCTTATGTTCCTCTCCGAGCCCTCTACTCAGATCTACAGTCCAACTCTCTGGAAGAGGTCTTTACTTGTTTTGGGCCGGTTGGTAGTAAGCCTTTCAAAATGTTTCCCCGATTTTAACCTATGGCAAAATGCTTCTATGTAGATTGGTTCTAAGCAGTCCTTAACTTTCAAAGCTTCTTAGTTAAATTGGGTCTAATATTCACTGAAGATCTGCTTTTTCCTTTGCTGGATGTTTAAAAGATGGGCCTGTGGTAGTGAATGCTGACTGCTTCTGGCGAAGTGACGGAGAAATGAGTCACCCAATTGGTTGAAAAAGGAAATAGAAATAGGTGGTAAGGCCATGTACCATTCAAGGGCCCTTCCGGAGAGTGTAGTGAAGAATGCCCTACATGGGAGAACTTCATCTGGATCATAAAAAGCCAGAGTGGTGTTGAAAATGGACAAGTGTTGGACCAGATCTGTGGTGCCATTATAGTTGTCGATAGTGGGTAGTTGAAAGTCTACTGGGATTTTGCCATACCTGAGTTTCGAGACTAACGGGCTAGAATTCCAAATTTGTGATGTTGTGGTAGGCTTGAATTCTAGCATCTTGGCTTCAACTCCATCTACGCTCTGTTCCAACCGATTCAACTTTGTTTGGAGCTCAATGGGGATTCTTTGTGTTGCGATATGTTTTGTGGGTTGTTTTCTCTATGAAATGTTGGATTAAGGGTGTGGGACTCTTAGAATTTCTTACATGTTGGGGTCATGTCTTCTAGATTGCACTTCTCCGTTATACAGTTCTCTTTCTCCATTTCGGTTTGATGATCTAACCATTTCATTTGCTTGTCTAGGGAGATAATTGTTTTGTTGCAAGAACAATTGGACTGGAAAGCTTCGAAGTGATCGATTGCCAACTTCATCTTGTCTACATCAGACATCGCTGTTATCTGTGATATGAGTCCCTTGGGCATGTTTGCAACTAACCTATTGTTGTAGGTATTTGTTCCAGTTATGGACTTTTGTGGGCTTGGGAACTGTGCCGATGTGTATGGCCTGTTGTGATCACCAATTAGTGCTTCAAGGGGGTTAACAATGCCCTGAGCTGTATCCATGAATGGTGTGATATCTATTTCGGGAATGTTCTCGATATTATTAATTTGGGGATTCTTGTCTTTTTCTTGTCCCATTACATGTTTTTTTTTTTTTGTGGTAGCTAGTCCCAATCATGTTTGCACGTTTGTGTGATGTTCTTGAGAAAATGTAAGGTGTCCAAATCGTGCCACAAGTACGGTGGGCACCACAGGATATGTTGCGGGTGGTCTGTGTTCTGGATGCCTGCACAGTGAAATGGTCAAACTGTAGCAACAGGTCTCGATACTCCTTAGATATTCAAGTTAGTATACGATGAGAGTAATAGGGGTGTAAAGATTCAAGTAGTAAATGTTACTTACCTGAGGTAGTAAGTATTAACTTCGTATATAACCGTGAGATAATGTTGGTCAATCCATGATATTCCGATGTGGGATATATAATGAACAATACCGAACTAGTGAACAGTACTAGAATTCGATGTTTGCTCTTGTTGTTTTTAAGCTTGGGTTTCTCCTTCGATCTTAAGTTTCCTAACTAGTGTGATATGTCAAATTAAAACTCTCATTACATAGATCAATCTCAATATCTAATTTTGTCATTAACTACTGAATTTTATATAAAGAAATGTGGTCAAAGTATTGACGTGGGGTATACACCACCACCATAACTGGAAAATTTGAAAGACAAACAAGGAATTAGAATGCCAAGAGATATTATGTTAGCCATGATAGCCCGTATTTTCTCTGCATGTTCCCGTGTATTTAGATGAGCATGCCGAAAATGACATGTACCTGACCATGTCTAGTCCTATATTCTGGAAGATGCAGTGAAATGATAATAAAATTTCATATATAGCATCTCTCCACCACCCAGAAGGCCGGAAGACCATTTGTTTGAAACAATGTTAATAATGTCCAAAGATATACTCATGAATGAGATTTATATCTTGTGACCAAAATACACAAAACATTGCATGTCTTGCCACGCATGTTTCTTACCTGGAAATTGAAACCACCAGTTATTCCATCAATGTTCAGCACCTACAGAAAGCACAAACATTCTCCACATCACTAGGCCTTCTTCTTCGGGATAAAGCATAAAATGATAAAAAAGAGATGTACTCAAGTTATAATTATAATGTAAGCACTTACAGGTCATACAATTCTGAAAAGTATATCAATTATTGTGCAGTTAAAAGCAACAGGATGTCCCCTACTTGTTAAATAGCAAAAATCAAAACATCACATACCTCCCCAGCCAAAAACAGATTTGAGTGGATTGCACTTTGCATTGTTCTCAGGGATATCTGCGGGAAGACTCGTCAGGCTAAATAGTGAATCTTGAAATACAGTACGCATTCATTCATACCAGTGCATAGGAATGGAGACCAGATAGAAGAAATAACATACCAACAGGCAAGAGATAAAGAGCCAGCCTCAGACAAGGGAACACCTCCAGCAGTGACAAATTCATCCTTGAATTGGCCCTTCAGCACGCACAAATAGACATATTTAACTTCCACACATATCCATATACACAGTAATGCTATGAAGTGGTACCCTATGAGGGGTCACTAACGGTCAATCAACGGTTAAATCAAATATCTTTTTTTTACAAGAAGAATAAATTCTTTTATAAAAAAATTATTTTTCGTAAATACATTTTATAAATTAAATCCTAAAAGGATAAAATAAACTTCGGGATACTTGATCAAATTTTATTATTATTTTTTATAAAACAATAATAATTGATCATTAACTTTGACCGCTACAGGCTTAACCGAAACAATATTCCGCATCACTTTATAATATTTTCATTTCTATACATATGTTGATCAACTTCCACGTATATAAATGTGTGTGTCAGTAACAGCCAGAAATTTTTAATGCTAGAGAACAGTGTATAACCTTTCCTATGATATTGAATCTACAATTTTTTAACACAAAGGCCAAAGATGCTAGTGACTCAGTGAGATGCTGGAAACTGAAGCCCACAGGGCATCCCCGCTCAACCACCGTGTAAGATTACGCAAAATCAATCTGTAATGAATCAACCAGTATAGCAGCCTACAACCCAAAAAGAAAGTGATCTTTTAACGGAAATAGCAACTTAACCTCTCGATCTAACATGTACTTCCAAAGTCTCTTTGCAAGGCCAAGTTCTGAAGGACATGAACGCAACTTTTGCTTCTGAAGGAACAAAAGAAGAACAGCAAAATGAAAATCTCAGTTGCCTTGTAATTCAAAACATAAGTTTCAGCAATATAGAAGTGAGAAAAACTTGGGGAAGTTGCAACTCCAACAGAAAAAAAAGGTGCAAAATAGCCACAATGTACTCTTTCAATCTGTATGCATAAGATTTCAAAACTCATATAAATTCAAGCCACTTGGACAAGGCATCTTAATTTCTGAAGAGCAGCATTTCAGCAGAACTCATTGATTCGTACACATGATTGTAAGCTATAACAGGCATCTGATAATTTGATTTATTCGACAAGTTTATTTAGCAGTGGATGAGGAGTAAATGATATCCCCATTTCTTTCTCCATGCTTGATTTAATTCCTCGTGTGGAAATTTTTTAACCAACTTGTTTTATGATCTATGTCTACATACACGCATATATAATCCAAAAAGGAGCACTCTTAAGACACACGCTAGCATTTGGTCAAGAAGATGATTAACGGACGATGATTCTTGTGCTGATGGAGAATAGATTTAACATCCTCAATGCACAGGTCAGGTATAAACCATTTGAAGTGATCCTGATGTCGGGGCACTATTCACAACTATTCATCATCAACGGGCCTACATTCAGAATGGGTTCAAATTTGATTATGCAACTCGGAACGGTCCAACGAGCAATACTCATCTCTTTGTCATGACGTAATACGTTTTTCGGCCATCTAAAATCGTCTTGATAGACTTTTGGCCTTTTTTATGTTTTAGTGATATTTTGGTCGTTGGACATAAAATTAAATAGTTTTCATAAAATTTCCAGCTCTTCTTTCTATTTAGCCATTTTTTGATATTGTTCTTGCATCAGAGATGAATATGATGTCAAACTGAAGGAAAAGGATAACTCCACAGACAGAAAACATTTATAAAACAGGAAGATGGAAGACTGATAGTAACAACCTTTATAATATGAACTGGAAAGCAGACGAGCTACCCATGCAGATAACTTGAGAATTGCTCGCCCACTAAGCCCCCAGTGTGTAAACTAACCTTGGTCCAACCTAAAATTACAATATTATTGAGGCATTACTCTGTTTATACATACGAAAATGTTATGGGATGTACTATTAAGTCTTTAACTATCAAAATTAAAAGTTAATTGTCTTTTTTTATTTAAAAGATAAATTAATTTGATCCAATATCTTTAAAGTTTAATTTATCCTTTTATGATATAATATATAAAATATATTTATAAAAAGTAATTTTTTTATTGAAGATTTTATTTAAAAAAATAAAAAAATAAATATTAACCATCAATTTTGACCTTTAGAAACTTAACCGTATACTAGCACACTCTAACTATCTTATTTTAAAAAATAAATAAATAAATTGATCAAGTAACCTATTTTAATTAATCTTTTTAGGTTATAGTTTATAAAATAAATTTAAGAAAATCTTTCTTATTAAAGATTTTAGTTTTTTTAAATAAAAAAAATAGTTAAACTAAACTACACAGTGGACTCCATACTGAGTCCAATCCATAACATTACTCTATATATATATATATATATATATATGGAAATGTCAGTATGTACTTGACCGTGCATACTAATGAATGCAATAGTTAGTCAACTAACGGTCAAATTTAATGGTTTCCATTTTTTTTTTTAAACAATTTATTAAAATTTAATCAAGTGC
>JAOXNR010000028.1:2870793-2892821 GCA_028571225.1 Parsonsia alboflavescens | reverse complement strand
AGAATATTGTCGTTTTATTCTTGATTCTCCCTTTTCTGTAAAAAAGCTTTCGAGTGAAGTTGTTTACAGTTGAGGTTTTATAATGTTCCCCACCATATTTTTCTGTCCTACGTCAGCATCCCTCTTACAGCCTTTCTTGCCCAGGTCGGGAGTTGTTTGGGATCCTCTGGGACGGACCAGACAATGCCGGCTCCTGGTGGTCCTACTGTGCGCCTAGCGATGGATTATTATTGATAGCGGCCTGCGTCGGAGATGGTATTTCGAGCACTGTTGCTCCAGTGAGTAGTTGCACTCTGGCAGGCTACCTGCCACAGAATGGCTGTTGAACACGTGAGGGCTGAGACTGAGCCATCAAGATTGTTTTTCATTTGTTTGTAAGGAAAAAGGGGAAGGCTTTTTGTTTCAATTTCCCATAGACAGCGTTAGAAGTGATGGGGTCAAAAATGGACTCTGGGTCACCCCATAGATTTTTATTATGGAACTCCGCGGTTAGCAGCATGAGAAAATGAGAAAAAATGGTCATTAGAGTAGGCTGTCGCCCACGGAAAAACTCTTATGCCTAAGTTATTGTTATGAGAGAGATAGTTGAAGGTAAAGACCGTTATCTGAAAACTGTTCAAAGCCTCTTTTTTTTCTCCGTCCTTAGACTAATGGTGTGTTCTAATTAAGTAGAAAAAGAGAAAGTCTGTTACCTCTTAGATTGCAACCCTGTATTAGGTAAACTGTAGACAATTAAGATAATTGTGAGATTTTATTGAATCCTGCCAATTGCTCCTAAAATCATGGAGTTTCTTTGGGATGAGAGATCTTGCCATTCATGTCTTTGCTTAAGAGCCACGAGCTCGCTAACCGACCTTCAGACCATCTTCGCGAGCCCCCCTCCCTCGTGGATGTTTTGTATCTCGAACATCTCCTCTGGTGATGTCGCGTCAAGTAGGCCTTGGCTCGTGGGAAGTGATTAGGAGCCGCGCACCATTGGTCGTGCCATGGAAGATTATGAGACGAGTTGGGAGTTATTAGGTCGTAAGTCAAGCTCTAGCTGTACCTCTCTTGAGCTCATTCAGGAGGTCGATAACCTCTACATTGATGACCCAGGAGGTCGATAACCTCTACATTGATGACCCAGGAGGTCGATGGTAGCAGGTCGCTGCCCACCTTCTTCGTTGACTTAATGAGTCTGGCTTTCTGGAATTGAAGGGATGGGACCTTTGAGCCATTTGGGGTTGACTTTCGTCCGGATCTTGCCCGTCTATGTTGACTTATCCGAGTTGTACCCGTTTTACCCATCAATTATAAACTTCTTTTTTATCTTTTTGTATAGAATTAAATGTTATATTTTTATTTTGAATTGAAAAAAAAAAAAATTATATTAATCTAAATAACATATTTAATCCTAATCATATAACTTTCTTCTCTTGAAACTAATTGTTTATGTTTCTACTTTGTATTGTTTAAGAATCGAATATTTCATTTTTCAAAAAAAGTTTCCCTTCTTTTTTTTTAAATTTATCCAATTTGGAGGATGATTGTTCACTTCTAATTTCATTTTATAGCAAAGAAGTTGTTAACTAACTTTTAAGATAAATTATTTGTTTTAAAAAAGCTATTTTACGTTATTTTCGATAGCATTTGTGTTGATAAAATAATATTAGTACTATTAATTAACATAAAAATTATTGGTTTTTTAATTTAGTATAATTAACACATTAGATTAAGTTGTGTCATTTAGATAATTCTATAAATGTAGTACTACTAATACATTTGTATTAAAAATAGAATATAGACATGCGGTTTTGCTAAGGCGCGCTCCAACCTTTACCGTAACGGAATTCTTGCTACAGTGCTCATGCAGCCAACCAAGCGGAGCAAGAATTCCGTTATGGTAACGGTTGGAGCGCCCATTAAGGCAAGCTCCGGAGTGCGCCTTAGCAAATCCGTATAGACATGTACAATCCAAATGAAGAAATATTTATATAGCTTGAAGGGTTTGCGATCATGCTTTGTCCCTCGATGGGAGCCTTTAACCAAATGAGTCTCGTTGGCACCAAAGTGTCTTCCCCCAATCCACTATCACTTGTATTAGATCATGATTTCCACGAACACAATTCATTCCAAATTTATTTGTTCACTGTATCTTTAGTATACTGAAATAACCTCAATATTACCCTTCACATATTCAATTATAAATCACTCTTGAAAATAAATAAAAAATACTTTTTCTGTTTGAAAATGAATGTCTTATATTCCATTTTTAGTTATTCAAAATCGAATATCTCATTTTCTAAATTGATAAAAATTTTATTAAAAAAATCAATAAAAATAAATTAAATCAAAATTTTTAATTTCATATATGTACAAATCAAATTCAATGGATTCCGAATGAATAGAGTAATAGTTTTATTTTTTCAAACACTTGCAAATTTTCAAGTGTCGTCAAGTGTCGTTTTGGTTGCTAAGCATGTAGATTGGTCTTTTTAATTTCCCTGTTGGAAACAATCATTACGTTACTTTTACTCAAGACTAAACACATGAGAAACGGTTAACCTTTGCCAGTTTTCTATGGTTGGCTCGCGTGGGGTAATGGAATGGAAGGAATAGTAGATAACGCATGGTTGACATAACTGGCCATGCATGCCCATGAAGGTTCAAGTCAAACCTGGGTCGTCAGTTAAGTTATTTTGAATATTCCTTTTATTTGTTTCGGCCAACTTATTATGGCTGACGTATGCAGGGAAAAAACATTATTTTACGCTAATCTTCAATGCCAAACAGTTGTAATGAAACTACATCTCAAAGGTATGACCTGACCTGCAATTAAATTTTAGTTTTCCAGAGTTCTACTCCTACCATTAACTATTAAGGTACTATATCATGGAAAAGGAACATTTAAAGAAGCCTCATGGCCTCACCCTTCACACAAAGCTTTAGAAAATAGCACTCTTTGCTCTGAAGCGGGCTCTTTTTCCATGCTTTTGATGAGTTTTTAGCTATTCAGATGCAATCCCTTCTCCCTTCAGTCAAGATTTCGCAAGCTCGGAATGGTTCAATGCATCACACATGATGGTCAATGATTTTTGACATTCTGCAAAATCCTGTTGCAAGCTTTCAGTTTCAGAGTCAGTTTTTAACTATAAGCACTTCTTTAAAATTTAAAAAAAAAAAAAATTGTGAATAAAATTAGTGAATGTGATGTGACAAACTTCACTACCATTAGCAGTTGACTATGCCATTTCCCATTGTTTTTTAACAGAATTCTTCATATCCGATTGGCCAGTGCCAGCAGCAAGGTTACCGATACTTTCTCCTGCAATATAACCTCCTGACCAGGCATTCTGAACAAAATGGTGGAAATTGAAAATTAGTTCTTTGTGAAGATGCAGCTCAAGCAACTGGATATAGAATAATGGAATCAATAAAAAATTTCCACCATAACTGAAAAATTTTAAAGACAAACAAGGAATTAGAATGCTAATGGTCCACTTCACAGGATAAGAGATTAAGTTAGCCATGATAGCTAGTATTTAGTTTTCATAGCCTCTCTCCCACCGTAGCTATAAGTGTCTTCTCTGCATGTTTCAGTGTATTTAGATGTGCATGCCGAAAATGACATATACCTGACCATGTCTAGTCCTATATTCTGGAAGATGCAGTGAAAGGATAATAAAATTTCATATATAGCATCTCTCCACCACCCAATAGGCCAGAAGACCATTTCTTTAAAACAATATTAGTAATGTCCAAAGATATACTCATGAATGAGATTTATATCTTGTGACCAAAATACACAAAACATTGCATGTCTTGCCACACATGTTTCTTACCTGGAAATTGAAACCACCAGTTATTCCATCAATGTTCAGCACCTACAGAAAGCATAAACATTCTCCACATCACATAGGCCTACTTTGGGATAAAGCATAAAACGATAAAAAAGAGATCTACTCAAGTTATAATCATGATGTAAGCAATTAGAGGTCATACAGTTCTGAAATGTATATTAATTATTGTGCAGTTAAAAGCAACAGGATGTCCCCTACTTGTTAAATAGCAAAAATCAAAACATCACATACCTCCCCAGCGAAAAATAGATTTGACTGGATCGCACTTTGCATTGTTTTCAGGGATATCTGCAGGAACGCCCGTCAGGCTAAATAGTGAATCTTGAAATACAGTATGCATTCATCCATGTCAGTGCATAGGAATGGAGACTAGATAGAAGAAATAACATAACAATAGGGAAGAGATAAAGAGCCAACCTCAGACAAGGGAACACCTCCAGCAGTGACAAATTCATCCTTGAATTGGCCCTTCAGTATGCACAAATAGACATATTTAACTTCCACAAATATCTATATAGAGTGCTACCTTATGGAGTGCTCCAAATCTCTAACAATCAACAGTCAAGTAAAATGTCTTTTTTTTTTAAAGAAATAATAAATTCTTTTATAAAAAATTATTTTTCATAAATAATATTTTATAAACTAAATCCTAAAAGTTCAAACTAAACCCCAGAATTCTTGATCAAATTTTTTTTTTTTTTTTTCAGAAAAAATAGTTGACCATTAACTTTGACCACTAGAGACTTAACAGGAGCACTAAGGTGTGCTCTGTAACACTTTATATCATTTTCGTTATACACATATGTTTATTAACTTCCACATATATAAATATGTGTGTGTGTCAGTAACAGCCAGAAATTTTTAATGCTAGAGAACAGGGAATTACCTTTCCTATGACATTGAATTTACAATTTTTTAACACAAAGGCCAAAGATGATAGTGAGATGCTGGAAACTGAAGCCCAAAGGACATCCCTGCTCAACCCCTGTGTAAGATTACACAAAGTCAGTCTGTAATGAATCAACCAGTAGCAGCCTCACAACCCAAAAAGAAATTGATCTTTTAACAGAAATGGCAACTTAACCTCTCGATCTAACATGTACTTCCAAAATCTCTTTGCAAGGCCAAGTTCTGAAGGACATGAAAGCAACTTTTGCTTCTGAAGGATCAAAAGAAGAACAGCGAAATGAAAATCTCAGTTGCCAAGTAATTCAAAACATAAGTTTGCAGTATAGGACAGAGAAATACTTATGGAAGTTGCAACTCCAACAAAAAAAAAAACATGTAAAATAGCCACAATGTACTCTTTCAATATGTATGCATAAGATTTCAAAGCCCATATAAAGTAAAAGCCAGTTGGACAAGGCATCCTAATTTCTGAAGACCAGCATTTCAGCAGAACTCATTGATTTGTACACATGATTGTAAGCCATAAAAGGCATCTGATAATTTGATTAATTCAACCAGCGTTTTTACCAGTGGATGATGTGTAAATGACATCCACCATTTCTTTCTCCATGCTTGATTTAATTCCTTTTGTGGAAATTTTTTAACCAACTTGTTTCATGATCTATGTCTACATACACACATATATAATCCAAAAAGGAGCAGTCTCAGCATTTGGTCAAGAAGATTGTTACCAGATAATGATTCTTGTGTTGATGGAGAATAGATTTAACATCCTCAATGCACAGGTCAGGTATAAAATCCACTTGAAGTGATCCTGGATGAATATGATGTCAAACTGAAGGAAAAAGACAACTCCACAGACAGAAAACATTTATAAAAGGTAAAATAAAACAGGAAGATGGAAGTCTGCTAGGAACAACCTTTATAATCTGAACCGGAAAGCAGACGAGCTCCCCATGCAGATAACTTAAGAATTGCTGGCCCACTAAGCCCCCAGTGTGTAACTAACATTGGACCAACCTAAAATTACAATATTAGTGATGCATTACTCTGTTATATATATATAGATAGATAGATACAAGAAAATGCTATGGAATGCACTATTAAATCTTTAACAGTCAAAAGTTAACGGTGATCCATCTTTTTTATTTAAAAATTAAATAAATTTGATTCAATATCAAAAGGATTTAGTTCATCCTTGTAGAAAGTATAATATATAAAATATATTTATAAAAAATAATTGTTTTATTAAGATTTTATTTTTAAAAAATAAAATCAAATGTTGACCATTAACTTTAACCTTTAGAAACCTAACCGTGCACTCTATGCACTAATACACTCCAACTATCTTATTTTTAAAAAATAAATAAATAAATAAATTTGATCAAGTATCCTACTTTAATTTATCTTTTTAGGGTATAGTTTATAAAATATATTTCAGAAAATCATTTTTTTAAGTTTTTTTTTTTAATAAAAAAATGTAGTTAAACAAAATTTAAAGCTGGACTCCATACGGAGTCCACTCCATAACATTTTTGTATATACAAATATATATATATTTATATATACACACAAAAATGTTATGGATTAAAAATGTGCACTTTATATGGAGTGTATGGTTCAATCTCCAACCGTCAAATTAACGGTCAATTGCCTTCTTTTTATTTATAACTAACTAAATAAATTTGATCCAATACCCTAGAGTTTAATTTATCCTCTTAATAAAATTTTGAAGATTTTTTAAAAAATAAAATAAAATGATTTTGACCATGGAGTACACTCCATAACATCGCCCTATATATATATACTATATGGAGCGCTCCTGTGTATTCACACCTATGGTGAGCTCCAGTGCTCTTTATAGCATTCGTGTGTGTAACACTTGAGTGTGCAGTACAGCTTGATTTGATCAAACGACATCGGATAATGGAAAGCTTAAACCATACATATAAATATATATATATATATATATATATATATATTTATACGAAAATGTTATTGTGTGCAATACTGTGCACACTAACAACTGCAACCGTTAGTCAATTAACGGTCAACTATCTTGTTTTTTAAAAACAATTAATTAAAATTTAATCAAGTACCCCTAAGATTTAGTTTATCCTTTGAAGGTTTAGTTTATAAAAAATATTTGAAAAAATAATTTTTTATAAAAGATTTTTTTTTTTTAACAACTAATCGTTAGTTGACTAACGGTAACACTTGTTAGAGTGCATAGTATTGCACACACTAACATATATATATATATATATATATATATATATATATATATGTATGTTACAAGTAAAATCCTTATCAGAGCTTGCCTGTGTAAGTTGTGGGATGTTCTTCTGGTCAGTTTCTAGTTTCAACTTTGCTTTTACCTTTGATAATGTAATCTGAGCACAGAACAGTAAAGAATGCCAAACAGGTTAGAAACTGAGAATCAACAATAAGATTTTTATGTCAGCAGATACAAATTAGAAAGATCATATACTCCACAGGACACAAGCTTATAGGAGAAGAGATACATTTTGTTTGGAATGTGAGGGAGAAAAAAAGAGGGAAAGAAAAAGATTATATGAGAACAAATGAAACGTCATATAATACATCTGATGGCACATTTAACCTCTGAATTCAACAGTCTGAGGACAAATAGAATGAAAGTTTTCAAAGAAGTCTAGCACTGACAAAGAGATTTTAAAACTGAAAGGAACAAGGCATTGGCAGAGATGAAGCATCCAAATGTAAAATGATCTCAGAGATTCATGTGAGCCAAGAAAAAGGCAAAAAGTATATAATTCAAAATTTGATGAAAAAGAGCAGCAGCATTAGTGTTGTTACTAAAGAGAAGCTGTAATATGGTATTAGAACTTCACTGCAGAATGTTGAATTTCACAGCTTCATCTGAACAGACATGAATTGAGTCAATGAATTATAAATAAGCACATAAACGTAAATCACCCCAGACAACTCTGCTAACTGCTTATCATCAATCTTGAAGGTGAATAAACTGGGTACAGGTTTCACAATTGAATGACCAAGCTGAGCAGCAAGACTGTGACCCTGAACCATCGAATTCTACTAGTCAACAAGAATTCTTTGCATACAAAAACAATGCCCAGAGTTCGAACATAAACATTACCTGCTGACTGCTGCCACCAGCAATTAACAGATAATCAGCTTCCACATATTCCACATAATCAACTGAATGTTTCTCTAACTTGACAGTGAATTTTCCACTGGCAGTAGACGAAGCTCCTGTAACAACTTTTCCAGTCTGCAATAGAACTGAAAGAATTTCCAGTCAGCAAGAACTTCTTGTAGATGTAACCAAGGTTTTTAAACTTGAGAGTTTTCGTAAACTTGTTCGAAGCCCTGCAAACTCGACACGTAGACTCGTGGAGTTTATGTGTCCCTAAATTTATAACTATTATATATATGTATATATATAATATACGTATTAAATAATTAATATACTATCAAATAAAATAATACACTAATAATAATATAACAGACCACATCAAACTATCAAAGTTCAAAGTCCTAGTTCTTGCAGTTCCACCTTCGTTACCAAGCACCTTGGTTCATTCTTTTAAAAATTGGTTCTTCTTGGTGGAATTCTTTGTTTGAAACTTGGAAGAAAGAGCTGAGGATATAGGATTTAAAGTTTTGCCTTAGAAGTAGAAGAATAAATATGAGATTTGGAGAAGAGAGGTAAAGGTTTGGATGAATCGACAATTGGTGGAATGAAAATAATCCTAAAATATCCTGTTTGGTCAAATTTTAGAATAGAAATGGGTCAATTACCACACAAATTTAATGGGCTAGAGTTATTTAACTAAAAAATTGAGGATTTTTCTGGACTCTGTGAACTCGGTAGAATCGACCGATTTTATTGAGTTTACCAAGACAACTCATATATTTAACAATTTTAACTTTTGATTTTAAAGCGATTTGACACGGTTACATGAAGTATACGCATAAACTCTTCTGAGTTTACTAGTTAACTCCAGATTTTAACAACCTTGGATATAACACTCCCCCCCCACACACCCAAAAGCAAAGAAGGATAAAGGATAAAAAGAACTATTCTTTTAGGGAAATGATGGGAATCACAAATAAACAAACATTTATTACTCATAGGTAATGGCACAAAGAATTTAAGCAGTTCTTTACCTCCTCTCTTCTTTGCCTCAGACATAAGGCAATCAACTATAGAGGATGAGCTGTTACTGACAGGAAATACCCTTCCATCATCCTCAGTCTGAGATAGGACAGTCAAACTTCACTCTAAATATATAGAACTATCCTGAATATAAAAGAATTCAAAGCATGTAGCTTTTTGCTATTACCTTCAGGTCTACCCCATGATTAGAGAACCATGCCATGGTATCCATTGGGCTATGTACATTGAAAAACGAGCCTCTAAGCTCCTTGTGTCCCCTTGGATAGTTTTCTGCCAAATTCTTCACACAGTTTTAGAATAAACAATAAAATAAAAATGAAAGATTTATAATAATTGACTAGCTTATAACTCAAAATGAAAAGGTGTTATAATGCTACTGAAATTTAACAAACATGCCATCATATTTTAATTCATGCATTTACAAAGAATTAACTTTGTTTGCTGTTATTTAACCAGTAGGGTTTTCTGTAAGCAAACCAGAGCAGCTCATGAATGCAAAGCCAATAAAAAAGGTTGAATTCAGCCAACTGACTTAAATTTCTCAATGAGAGTGGAGCTTTAATCATTCAGAATTAACTGGTCTTAAGGGTGGAGCTTTAATCAATCAGAATATCCAAATAGCCCATAGACGAATAGTGAAAACTAGATACCATGTCAAAGTACAAAAATTGTCCCCATAATATATGCAAAAATACTTTTTCCTGAAAACTACAATTGCCAACATAATCCAACCCATATTAGAAAACATTACCTCTGTTTCATAATAATGGTCACATTTTAAAGATTTAATTTGTCCCAAATTATGTCACATTTAGAAAATCAAGAGTGCATTGGTGATTGTTTTTCCAATACTCATTCTTTATTGATATAGAAAACTATAGTCCTCTATAACCATAGGTCCTTCGTTCTTATAACACACATTTGATATGCATTTATTAGGTTTTTTTCCACCATGGCCCTTAATAATTTTTCTTATTTAACCTTACACAAATTTCTTTTATATAAATATAGAAACTGAGGGAATACTTAATTATCACTTTGATCCTCTTCTTTTATACTCAAGTTCCAATATAGGTATTTTAAATTAAAACTTCTGCAAATAACAAATGTGACTATGAGGAAGGTAGTACAACGAACATGGAAATACTCACTACATGATCAACAAAATGGCCATTGGTCACATTACAGCGTCCGCCTCCCGAAATCTTAACCTGCCAAGAACAAATAAGTAGACATGTTGAACTTACAAGAATGAATCAACTAGAAAACTATAATTAATAAAAAATGGTGCCAGAAAAGAAAGAATAAAACCTTAGATAAAGGCTTCCCTTTTTCAATAACAAGTACTTTAAGATTGGGTGCCAGAGTCTTAGCCCTGATTGCTCCAAACATCCCAGCAGCACCTCCACCTACCACCAGTAGGAGCCCCTCGCTTGACTAATCACCAAAACCAAGAAAAAATGTAATGGTAAAATGAAAGGGGGAAAAAATGCTAGGAGCCAGTTAAGATTAGTATAAATGTAGTGGTGTACAAACAGCTCCACCTTCGTTGAAGAAGAGAGGGTAATTGCAGAAAACCTTCTTTTCTTAGCGAAGAGAAGCAAGCAATCATCACTTGGGCTACCAATTATCCTTCGGACTACAGGCCTTGGAATTTGGACAAACCGCGGGAGACCAAAGCTCATGGTGCTTCCTGTCAGGAAAAAAGGTATTTTGGGGCGCGGAGGTGGAGCTCGGTCCTTGTTATATGTACCCGCGCTCTTTCCTTTCGCTCACAGCTGGTTGGGGCTTTAGAAAAGTAAGATGAGATCAAGTAGGGAGGGAATAGAAAAGAATGAATGGGAGGTGATTTGTGAAAATTTGTTTGGGAGTTTTACAAAAGTATGGAAAGTAGTTTTTTATGTTTGTGGAAATTTTCAAATTTACCCAATAAGAAAATGATATTTTAATTTTATTTGAATTGTCAAAGCATTTCAATCCGATCCAAATGGATCATTTCATTTTACTATATATATCCAAGTTGAACTTTTATCGATTTTAATGGGTTTACAAAATAAAAAAGATGCTTATGCCCTTTAATCCTTTCAACTTCAAAATTCACAGATTGTGAAACAACTCTCATACTTTTTCAGTTGCAAAATGATCCACCCCTCACCTCTCTCAAATGTCCCATCCCCTTTTTCGCAGTTACTGTTCTCGATCCTTTGATATAAAATTATTATAATGGATCTATTTAATTGTCATAGACTTTGGTTTAAGGAAAAAGTTTCTTGCAGGCGAAACCCTTCCTTTGATATAAAATTATTATAATGAATCTATTTAATTGTCATAGACTTTGGTTTATGGGAAAGTCTCTTACGGGTGAAACCTCTCCCACTGATCACAGAGACTCCTTGTTCCAGTAGGGTGTAAATCAAGGGATGTGCAAGAACTGATAGAGGACAGGCGGAGAGTACGTAACGAGTAGGCTACTAGCTCAAGACATTACCCTTGCCGAGACAGACACTTGCTAAACTAGCTCAGGATAATGTCCTTACCGAGGTTCGAACCCTCGCCTGCTGTTGGAGTTAACCAAACTTCACGCCTGCCTTGTCAGCCCATCTAGTTGATCCTGCATTGTGTAGTACTTTCTTAGCTAAGCATGTTTTGTTCCAAGGCATATTATGTATTTCATTCAAATTTGTGGCTGATAGTTGTTCAAATTTCACACTCTATTTTGTTCAAATTTCACATTAAGCTTGATTTTTTTTTTCTATGATATTTTAATGAGAAGATATTATTAAGCCATTTTGGTTGAATAATGCATGGGGGAAAAAATAATATAACCAGGAATGATCTATCCACTGCTTGGGAATGATTAAAAAGGAGGTCGAAATGGATTGTATATGTTCAAAATAGTTATGTTAAGTCAAAATTGATCCATTATAGGATTGAATAACCCTTTAATTCTTTTATTTAATTTCGATTATTAATTAAAAATTAATTTCAATAGTGATAATTTATATTTTCACTTTTGTAATTTAAAATTAATGATTTTTTAGCTTATTTTATTAATTTATAAATAAATAAATTGTATAATATTTTAATACTAAAATATTTTGTTTACTGAAATGAAAAAATTATTTGTATTAATTAATTTATTTATTTGTAAAAACAAAAATTTCTATATCTAGTACATGATACTACTAATAAATTTATTGAAATTATATCAATAATACCCATTTAAGTAAAGTTTTTCAAAATTTTATAAATAATAGACCGGGTTTTCTCTAAAAAATTGTGCTTTAAAATTTAAATAATACTAGATGTGATAAATAATTTTTTTACTTACTTTCTCTGTTTAATTTTTTTAATTAGAATATATCAAAATATGTTTTAGCTTATATAGAATAAATATGTTGGGACTTAATTTATATATTAAACTTAAAAAAAGTTTAATATAGTGTCTATTAGCAATAATTTTTTTAATCCTTTTTTTTTCTTGGTTTCTATTGTAAAGATTTGGACCCCTTCGATCAGTTCTAGGCGTATCCACACGATCCGATGTTTCCTCCCGATCATACACTCACACTCTCGACATAGCCTCGTTTGTGATATAGTTGCACATTTGTAGCGCCACAAGGCATTGGAGCTTTTGAATATAGGCTTATTTAGATACATGGTACATTTTCCATGGTTGTGATGGACCTTATGACTCCAGGACTGCACTTCATATCCTTAGACGAGAGGTTACACTTGGTGGTGTTCGCCTAAATAAGATGTGGTTCCATGTCAGAAAACACTTACATTGATTTGGGGGGCAAGGATATGCCCTACTTACCAAACTATAATTTGGGAGAGTAGAGTAGCGGGACTAGAGATAGTTTGTTGGGGACCTCAACTGTTATTTGATTACTATGGGGTGATATGCTAACTCCATTCCATGTCTTGAAACCGTGGGAAAGGATGCTGTTAGGAGAGATGGAGCGGGATGATGGCTTAAACTCACCTATAACAATACTGTCAGTTATTAGATACTGATTCATGAATCGACAGCAAATATCTCTTCCTTTGAATGGAGGATCTAAACGATTTGCTAGTTGCTGAGATGTTCCCTTGGGTACGATCGGGCAGAACATGACTTTCCACGAGTACCATAGCATCGTCTCCAATACCCCGCATGTGAGGAAGAGACGCTTTTACAGCAATTGTTGGGTTTTACTGGTAAGACATCCAATCTTATTTACATTCGTATGACAATGATTTTGTTAAAATTTCTAAATAATTCTTTATCTCTTTGTTTATGTTTTTTTTTTCAATTTAGTGGTAGACATACAATCACTTCCTATCCTTATGTGTCCTCCTGTGTGTGGATGTTGTGATGTTGCTAGATGTCCTACTGGTTGTACCAATACACCTATCCAATACCCAAGATGCCTTTGCCTCAGGCGTCCATTGACTGGCAACTCAGTAGAGTAGTATGCTTTACCGGATGTCATTAGATGGACGACATTTAACTTGTTATGTTTCATTTTAGAAAGAATTCTTGTAAAAAGGATGATGTAACTAAAGTAAATAACTATTTACAAGCACGTGCTTCGTCTCCGTATATAGAGCCAAATGAGTAGGAGCGAAGGATGCCATACTAGACTAATTTCAACTGCATGCCATATATTCCATTGACTTGATAGGGTAATTACAAACCCAGCTCATATTGGGAGGTCAAATGGTAGGAGTTGGCCTTTGAACTAATACCCAAGGTTAGAATAATATTTGAATTAAATTTTGAACTCATAAGTTTGTTTTATATAATGTTTAATAGTAAATTATAATGTTTACACACACACACACACACACATATATATATATAAGCCATTTCCAACTGATAGAGATGAGAAGATCCTTGAGAGTGAGGATGTGTCTTTCCGAGAGCGATCTCCCACCACGATGAGATCGGAGGGTTGTGGTGCAGGGGCCACCGACGAGTATCTAACTATTTCCATTTAAATAAATAGCTAGATATTTTATTGGTTAGTAAAATTATTTTTTGTTTAAATTATAGTCTGCACCTGAGAGCATAGAGAGGAGAGCCCTTGAGGATAGGTAGGGAGCGTCTATTGGAAGTGTCGATCAATTCATGCCATCGAGTTTCTTGATTCGGTCATGGAGTTTATCGAGGATTGCCTTGAGAGGTTATAATAGCATTCCGATGATAGGGGTCCCATATTCACATATCCATTGCTGCATCATTCGTCTCCATAGACTCTGACAGTTGGTTTAGGTTCAGGTCTGGTGCCTAGTCCTACAGGCTCAATTCCACCTCCTTTTACAGGCTCAAATCCCCCTTGATAGGAGGTTAGTCACACTATGAAGAATCAGATTCAACCAGAGACACCTTATCTGGATGAGCATATAGAGCTTTCGTAGGAAGTGAATGACTACATTCACTTACAAATATAATAAAGTTACATAAATTATGTAGTTAGTAATTTTATTTTAATCCTATAATTTATTTTAAAAATAACAGAAGTAGGGAGTTAGCCTGGATACAAGAACTCCATTAGAGATTCCCTGGATAGAGGCACCAGTAAGGATTCACCTAGGCCGGACAAGCATAAGAAGCCTTCGCAGGAGGTGTGTGACTATATTTATTTACAAGTTGATTTTGGTTGCCTAAATCTTTTAGTTGATATTTTTTTAATCATGTAATTCATTTAAAAAATAGCTGGAGCAGAGTTATAGCCATGATACTACAACTCCCGCTTTGGATGGAGACCCTTCGCGAGAGGTGAGTTGGTATATCTTTTAAGTTACAAGTTCTATTTGCATAAATTATTTAGTTAGTAAATTTATTTTTTCTTTGATAATTCATTTGTACAAAAAAGCGGGAGCAATGGCAACTCCACTGGATACTACTTTGGATCGAGCTGGCTCTATGGATCCAATAGATCCATCTCTTGCAGTTGTTTTAGACCCTTCAGTCAAGGTGAGTCACTATATTTAGTTACAAATTTATATTTACATAAGTTATTTAGTTAGTAATTTATTTTTTTAAAAAAATTTTCTATGTTTGATTTTTAAATTATATCAAAATATAAGAAGACCAGCTTGGATTAAGGTCAGACCTGGTGACCTCCTCTCACCATTTATAGACCCCTCCCACGACATAAATTCTGGGTTAAAGTGGCTAAGAAAGAAGTCACAAGTGAAGAAAGATGCAAAGAATAAAGGTGTGCAAGGAGTTAACAAACCCACAATGCTCCACATTTTCTATCGTTCAGGGGAATCAGAAAGGTATGTTTCACGAGATTTCATGATAATTTCGGTAAATTAGAATTAATTGTTGTCTTAATTTAATAACTATTTGAGTTTCTTATTTAGTTTATGATTATTTCATGATAATTTATGTAAATTTGAATTAATTATAGTATTAATTTAATTAATATTTTATTTCATGTGTTTCATATTTAGCTTATAATTAATTCATGATAATTTAGGTAAATCAGAATTAATTGTAGTCCTAATTTAATTTCTATTTTTATTTCATGAGTTATTTATTTAGTTTATAATAAATTCATGATAATTTAGGTAAACTAAAATCAAATGTAATCTTAATTTAATTCCAGTTTGTATTTCATGAGTTTCGTATTTAGTTAATAATAAATTCATGATAATTTAGGTAAATCAGAATTAATTGTTGTGTTAATTAATCGTTGTTTGTATTTCATGAGTTTCGTATTTAGTCTATTGAATTATTATACAATTCAGTCATCCAACTTTACCTTTTTGAAAGTTTTGGTCCTTAATTATTATTATTATTATTTTGTTTTTATCATCAACAAATAATTTATAGTTGGATATTTTGGTTGTTTTGATCAAATTTTTCAAAAAAAATCACTCAATTTTGAACTCAACTTTAAGGATGATAAAGGTAAAAGAAAAAACTTTAAGGATGGGAAAAGCCAAAAAAAAAAAAGGATCAAAGCTTCCAAAAGGGTAAATTTTGATGATTGAATTGTATAATAACGCTGAGTTTATAATTAATTCATGATAATTTAGGTAAATTAGAATTAATTATAGTCTTAATGTAATTATTATTTGTATTTCTGAGTTTAGTATTTAGTTTATAATTAATTCAGGATAATTTAGGTAAATCAGAATAAATTGTGGTCTTAATGCAATTACTATTTAATTTTGATTATTGGATTTTTTAAAATTAATTTCAATTGAGCACAATCACACATAGGGCGAAGCTATAACATTCATGGGTAAGGATCTATCCATTATAATTGAAAAAAGGGGCTTGGCCTATCCTAGCCAAATAATTTCAAAAAGATGGCTTGTACTTTTTAACCCCAATTTAAAAGAGGGCTTTTTAAACCTGTCCCAAAGGGTTAAGGGCTTACTAGGGCTTTAAAAAAATCACGGTTGGACCAACCGCTGGGACCATGACCTTAAAAATTTTTTTTTTCCTCATATTTTATAATATTAAGCTTTTCTTTCATCATGTCTTGTGAGATTCGCAACAATGTTTGGTCCTCTCTAGAGGATCACTGATCCAGTTGAAGGAAGCACAGATCTATGAGTCTCTTAGTTGATGTCTATCTTTTCCAGCATGAGTCTTTTCTCCGTCCCTCTCTTTTGTTTGTAGTGGGGTGTGGTGGGTGGCATTTGGTGATGTTCTCCCTTCTACATTTCTTTTTTATTTTTTCCCTTTTCTTGTGGTTTTGTTTCTTGCAGGTGTGGTTTGTGGTTGTATTGGGTTTTGGTGGTGGAGTTGGCTGCAAGTAGTAGATCTAGGTGTTCTTTTTTCTTCTTTTGATCTTGTTGTGTTCTCGTGACAAATTTAGTTCAATTGATTGGTGCCTTTTTTTTTCTTTTTTTTTTGTGTGGGACAATTTGGATTAGGAAAGAAAACCTTGCCAAAACCCAATCTCCAGGAGGAGGACGTGCAGGTTCATGTTTGTCTTTAGGATTTTTCCCATTGACAAAAGTGAGAAAATTAACTAAATTGTTCACTCAAATTGTTCAAAACCAGAAGAGTTGCCGAAATTATACTCCAAGCATGATAGTCTTGACGACCTTTTTACCTCTCATGGCTCTCTAAATTCTTTTTATTTTGATCTCATAAACTTCCAAAGGGTTACTAATTCTGCTAGAAATTATTACAATAAGATTTTTTTTCATCAATAATTCACCTTTGTGGTTGAATTTCTTTGTGCTTTCGGATTTGGGTTCTGACCTTAACATTTATTTCAAAGAACCTTTTGTAATTTGTTTTCCTGTTTTACTTTCTTAGAGGATTGGCATTATTGTAAATAATCATAAGCACCTCTGACCTTTCTTTGCTCCAACATTCCTACTAGTTAGCTGACAATGAACTAATCATCCCGGAAAGAAGTCGAGAAATAACCATGGGCTGAACATTGGACATAATTTGATTTTTTTTTTTTTTCTGCAGTGTTTGAAATAATAACAACAATAATGTAGGATTTAAAAAATAATAAAAATAGAGGGTTGGCCCGACTCAACCCCTACCCCTCGGGACTGGGTTGGGCTCGGCTAGCATTTATTTGTACCAATAGAGAGGTTGGGCTAGTCCAATAAAATTTTGACCCATAGGGCTAGGGAGGACAAGCCCCAATTGACATCTACACTATCCGTTATCCAAAATCTTGAGATGTATGTCTTGAAGACTTGCACATGGACCAATATATCCATGCATTGTGGTCAGTACAGATCAATGACAATACCCTTGCATAGAATCACTCTCGCTCCACCATACCTATATATAAGTATAATTAAGCTCTATTAATGAATAATTTACATTATTATTTCTCCCTCGATGTCGATTTTTAACTGATTCAAATTATAAACTACACTCCGAAATGCTTATCTCAAAGCATCTGCTAATGGGACCCTCAACATTTAGCATCCTTGATTAAGTCAGAGGAGAGGGAGACGATCTAGAGTTATCGTGGTGGGAGATCCAAGAGGTAATAAACAGATTTTGTAACATAGAGCTTGTTATAAATTCCATATCATATTAAGTGATCTAATATATTCAATGAATATAGGAATTGTTTGCCTTATTGCCTCCATGGGAACTGTTGCCTCTACTTCAGATCTAGTCGATGAATTTCGTCTTCATGATGCATGACCCCATGACATCTACTTAGGTGAGGGAAACTCGAGAAAAGCTCATGGAGTCGTGACCCACATGATGTCACTCTTGCTACAACAGGCTAGATTTTATGCCAAGATGAAATATACAAGGTCGAAGGCTCTTCGGGTCTTATTTTAGAGAGAAAGAGATGATGGCTCAGCATTTTGATAAGACAAGGTGTGCTACATACGTTGCCTTCTACGTAGTTGATGGATATCAAGAAACTCTCAAGACATTAGAGGCCTCGTGAAGCTACCATATGGAGAGGTTAGAAGATTCAAGTTTAATTCTATAAGAGATGGAGCTTCAAGAAAAAATTCAATGAAAGGATTGAAGAGTTACAAGATCAAGAAGTTGATTTATACACATGAAGACTTATACTTTAACTATAAGCATTATACTTTGAAGATGAAATTGGCAATGCTAGCATTGGTGCAAAACAAAAAAGAACTACCTGATGTTGATACCAAGATTGAAGAGATGTCAATTGATAATGAAGAGCAACCAAAGAAGGATTTCAATGTATTAATGGTACGAAACATTATAGACGATGGTGAGAAGAGCTCAAGTGAAGAACAAGCCCCATGGAGCTTGGAAGTCATGAGAGAAGGCTTGGAAATGGTTGTGGTGCTATGGAACAAGAATGGCACGAAGCAAAATAAGTTTGGCGCAAAGAAAGTTTGAGATCGCACCGAATGACATGACACTGCACCATCTGACGGTGAACAGTGGAGAGTCGGCTCCGATCACAATGCTGATTGCCACTGGAATTTCCAGTAGCCATCCAAACTTGTGTCCTTTGCTATTTCCTCCTTGATCGAATCCGGATAGAACCAACCCCTATTTACTTAATACGATGTTTTGCCAATTTTATTTGACTTTTTTTCATTCCTTTTGGTCATTTGACTTATTCTAAGAATATTTTATGGTTCTTTGACCATTGTGAGACATTAATTAGGGTTTCTTATCTTTGAGACTATAAATAATCTTCCATTTGTAATTTGATAGAACTATTCTACAAACAACTTAATTCAAATTGAGAGAATCCTTATGGATCAAACTCTACTTTTCTTGAGTGTTCTTCTAAGATTCTTCTAGTTTTTTTAGTTTAACTCTTGGAGTTTCAATGCTTGGCTAGGGTAATTAAATTGAATCGAAGAAATTCAAACCATTGGATCATATTGGAAGATATTGTGGTCAATAGTAACTTGTTTGAACCTCTTGAATGAAGTCCTTGAGTTGATTTTCAATTTGGTATGTCTTTGGTTGGATTAAATGAAGAATTCCCTCAATTGAGGATCACATCAATGGCACAACTGATAAGGGGACATGTTAAATAGACGTCGTGTTTAGAGTGCATTACATGCGACATTACTGTCATACATCACATTAGGGATGACATGGTGGAGACCATATTCCGGGAGAGTAGGTTGCTATAGGTCCTTTTCTATTTTTGTTATATGTAAATGTAAAATATAAATTACACTATATCCATTCAAATGTTATCCAATACATGTATATATAATAATAATAATAATAATATAAACTCTTTTCACAAAGTAAATAAATCAATAAGTACGAAATATGGAATTTGTTAAGAAACTTATATATCTTAAAGAATAAAATCATTCAAGAGGAAATAGTAATTAATTAAAAATATATCTTTTAATTTAATTTTTTGAAAAACATATGCATGGAAAGAAATTGTGGTCATAGAATTAAATAAACTCATCTAAAAGGAAAATAAAATTGGAATTTAAGTTTAAATTTAAAAAAAGGTCTCAAGTAATGAAATGTCCTCGGTAAGGGTGAAATGACCGTCTCCAATAAATAAATTTTTTTAAAAAAAGAAAAAATTTGGACTGCAATTACCTAAGCAGGGGCGAAACGACCCTTCTAAATTTCCTAGGTCAAAATATACCGCCCATGCAAAATTTTTTGTAAAATGAATTTTTCTCCATTTTTTTTAGTTATATGCATATCTTTTTAAAAGCTTCAACAAAAAAATAATTTTAGTTTAATAAATGCTTAACTAATTAATGAATTTAATTAAATAACATTCTAACTCATAATTTCTTATTTGTAAGATTAAATTTAATTTATAAGTTCTATTGTATGTTGGTTCTATTTCTTTGTTCCATTATACTTTAAGATCTAATTCTATTTAATTCCATTTTTTTAACTTGTAAGTTCTAATGGATACATTCAACATAGGGTTTAGGGTTTAATTGGTGGTGAAAGATTACTCCATTCAATGTATATATTTATATAGGATAATGATATATAGTGCACAGTTAAATCTCTAAAGATCAAAGTTAACGGTTAATATTTGATTTTATTTTTAAAAAATAAATTCAAATACGAAATAAATTATTTTTTAAAATATATTTTATATATTTACGCTAAAAGGATAAATTAAACCTTAGAAGTATTGGATTAAATTTATTATTTTTTCAAAAAAAAAAGTTAACCATTAACTTTGACCGTTATAAACTTAATTATGCACTCCATATATAGTGCACTCTATAGCATTTTCATATATATATAAATATATATATATATATATATATATATATAAATATATATAAATGGTATCTAGTGCACTCCATATAGAATGCACATTTAAGTCTCTAATAGTTAAAGTTAATGATCAACTAACTTTTTTATTATAGAAAAAATTAAATTTAATCCAGCAAAACTAGAATTTAGTTTACAGAATATATTTACAAAAATATAATTTTTTTTATTGAAATCTTTTTTTACCATTAGAAATTTAATTGTGCAATCTATATGGACATCCCATCTTATACGAAAATATTATAAAGTGCACTAGCACACTCAATATAGAGTACACGGTTAATTCTTTAATAGTTAAAATAAACGGTCAACTGTCTTTTTTTTTTTTTTAAATACTACCTTCGTTCCGTAAAGATAGTCCATGTTCTTTTTTTACAAATATTAAGAAAAGTAATTAATATGGTTAATTTAATTATTTTTAAGGGTAATTTCACTTTTATACCCTGCATTCAATTCATAAGAATATTTAATAGAGCATATTAAAATTAAAAGTAGTAGATCTCAAGAAGAAATTAAGGAGGGTAATTTACTCTTTTAACTCATAACTACCTTTCCTCAGAAAAAAAAAAAAATTGGACCATAATTTGGGATAAATGAAAAAAGAAACCTGGATTATCTTTATGAAATGGAGGTAGTAATAATTAAATTTGATCCAATATTCCTCGAGTCTAGTTTGTCTTTAGGATATAGTTTATAAAATATATGTACAAAAAAAATTTTTTGTTAAATATTTTATTTTTTAAAAAATAAAAAAAGAAAATTGACTTAAATATTGACCGTTAAAAACTTAATAGAGCACTTTATGTGGAGTGCATTAGTGTGCTTCATAGCATTATCATATACATACATACATATATATATATATATATATATATATATATATATATAGAGAGAGAGAGAGAGAGAGAGAGATTGACTAGAGAAAGCAAACACAAAAAGCAACCAAAAAAATTGAAGCCAAAAACAAATTTCATTCCCGCGATCGGCTCTCTCTCTACATCAGCTCCAGTGGTTTTCATTCCCGCGATCGGCTTTCATTCCAGCGGCGGCATCTTCCAGTGGCGGCAACTTCCAACGGCGGCAGAAGGCAGAACGAAAGGTAGAGTCTGAGAAAAAAAAGGAATCGTCAGAGCTGAGAAGGCAGAAGGCAGAACGGAACCCATCTGAGGTCGCCGGAGCTTATCCATTGCCGAACCCGACTCCCCGCCCCTACAGAAAGTCTGAGAAGGTGAGTTCCCGAGCTTGACCTCGTCTCTTCTTCGGGATTTTTTTGACATTATTACTGCTAAGGAAATTATGGCTTCAGCTTGTGCATTTTTTGTTTTGCTTGGATTACAGTCCTGATGAGACTGATTTCAGGTTTACCGAGGGTTTG
>JAOXNR010000028.1:2857379-2870693 GCA_028571225.1 Parsonsia alboflavescens | reverse complement strand
CAACAACAATTTCGTAAAATCTTGAGCTTATTTTCAACCAAATATTCCTACAAACAAAAATCAAACATAGGGAAGTACAATATATCTAAAATAACATAATTAAACTAAATTACATAAGATAATGGCAAAAAAAGATCATAAAACTTAGCATAATTATGTGCAAATCAGGGATACTACCAAAATCGGCTTAGTACGACTGCTGTCGCTTCTCCTCATTAGCCTTGATGTACGGGAGTCTAGCACGCACCTGTAATTGGCAATTTAATTTAGTGATACTAACTAATTTAAAAATGAAAGTGAACATTTATAAAGTATTCACTTACCTCATCAAGTAGCGGGGTCCAGGGATGCCGGGGCCAAGTCAGGGACGTCGAAGGGCTAGGCACCTCAGGCGTCGTGGATCTACTTGGGAGCAGCTAAGTCTAGCTGCATCCTGAGCTTCCTTACACAACTGAGGACGTAGGGAGGTAAAGTGATCTTACGCCCACCACTCATTAAAAATAAGATTAAAAAATTTCAAATTAGTATTTAGAGAGTCTAAAAAACATCATTGATATAGGAATGTAAATAACTATATGAAAACTTACCAACAACAGCCAATAGTTGACATACTATTGTCTCTTCGGGGAGTTCTCCAAGATGGTCTGTTGATTGGAGTGCACTGTCATGCGATACCTAATCATTCCTTATGGGAATGACTCTACAACCTCATTGATATATGAATGTAAATAGCAATATGAAAACTTATCAGCAACAGCCAACAGTTGTCGTACAAGTGTCCCTTCTTGGAGTTCTCCAAGATGGTCTGTCGATAGGAGTGCACGGTCATGCTCCACCCAATCGTTCCCCATGAGAATGACTCTACAGCCTCCTGATCGTCTAACATCCTCCATACATAAAAGGGAATGACTGCAGTTGGGCTCTTGGGTGAGTATCTAGTGACCTACGATGATGTTATCTTATAGTTTGAGGGCATTATCAACTGACAGTTGTCCTACTGCCTCTCCAAGACCACATTTAGAGTAACTGGATTGATCCTAATCAATCGAACCATGGCAGAATCCGTCGTCGGTGGCCTCTTAATAATACGCCAGTCTACTGTCCCACAACATAGACCGGTGAGGAGAGCCTACTTTTGGAGGCCTAGTCGATGTGACTGTCCTTCAATGAAAAAACCACATCTTATCATGTTAGGTACCCTTCAAAATGACCTCTCATCTTAGGATATGCAAGACAACCCAGGCATAGCACGCTCCATGGTAAGATGGGAGATCCACCATATATCCGAAGTGGTCCATCCAAAAACTCTCTAGTGCCCCAGGAGCCGTAGCAGGTCCACAGTATATGTAACGGTCGAATACTTAGCATGTACACTATACGTGTTCTTGGCAGGCATAATGGGATTGTGTCGGAACTGAAAGGTATGATAGGTGGGGTTCATATCTCCATAGTAACGAAACAAAGGAAACAGTTGATTAAAAAATTATCATACAATTAAACTCGCATTTTTCTAGATACAAGTGGTCGACCTCTAGGATGTTTTTGTGATCAGAGAATTCTTTATTTTGAGCTACTAGATAAGGGTGAATGGACAAGAGAAATACAAGATATACCTTTTCAACTATATTATCAGGGATATTTGGAAGAAGTTTCTTCTGCAAATCTATGGGATTTAACACAATAAGTGTGTCTCTCTAACCATGAAGACTGTCACGGCTCCATGTTTCCTTTTTGCACGTGTACAAATGGATCCATCAGTGTTCTAAGCTCCTTGACTACATCATCAGTATTCTTACCGATCAAGCATGTCAAAGAAGCCCATCTTTATTTTGCCAGACTGCTTTTACTTTAGCATCAAATGTGCAAGTCTCGAGAGAGATGCTCTCATCAAATTTCGGATTTACTACGCAGGAAGTATTGTATAGCTCATCAAAATTTTTATGGAAAGGAATGCCAGATAGGATTATCCGTCGATCTGTCTCAACTTTTGTCAAAGCCTTCGAAAATAGGTTGTTCTGGTTGAGTGATGTGTGACCTTCATCAAGTATCAGAATGCCAGGCATCTCAAAGAGAATTTTTCTGGACTTCTCTATCTACTGCCCCTTCCACTTTCACCGGTAAGCTTCTCAAGGGAAGTCTCCATCCTGTGATTATAGCTTGACTATTGCTTTCCTCCTGACATTCATGAAAGAGCTTCCAACTTATCAATATGGCTTCAACCAACTTAAATTCTTTTTGTTGAAATGAGGAAAATAGTTACCTTATTAGATCTGGTATTGTCGAATGTTCATTGATTCCAGTAACTTCTCCCTCAAAATCCATTGACCCTATTTTTCAATTCAATAATCTAGTCCCACGGAAGAAGGCACTAATGATTTGAAAACTGAGTTCTATGGATTTTGGAGGAGAAGTTACTGAAATCAATGAACATTCAACAATACCTGAGCTAATAAAGTTACTATTTTCCTCATTTCAACAAAAACAATTTTAGTTGGTTGAAGCTATATTGATAAGTTGGAAGCACTTTCATGAATGTCAAGAGGAAAGCTATAGACAAGCCATAATCATAGGATGGAAACTTCCTTTGAGAAGCTTAATGGTGAAAGTAAGAAGGGGCAAAAGGTAAAGAATTTCAGAAAAATTCTCCTTGAGATGCCTGACATTCTGATACTTGATAAGGGTCACACACTGCTCAACTAGAACAACCTATTGTGGAAGGCTTTGACAAAAGTTGAGACAGACAAACAGATAATCCTATCTGGCACTCCTTTCTAGAACAACTTTGATGAGCTATACAATACTTTCTGCTTAGTAAATCCGAGACTTGCACGTCTGATGTTAAAGGAAAAGCAATCTTGCAAAATAAAGATGAGCTTCTTTGATAAGCTTGATAGGTAAGAATATTGATGATACAATAGAGGAACTCAGAGCACTGATGGATCCATTTGTACACGTGCACAAAGGAAACATAGAGCCGTGACAATCAAGTCTTGAAATACACTCTTTATGTCCTTAAACACTCTAGTGCCCCATAAAGCCGTAATAGGTCAACAATATATCTAACGATCGAATACTTAGCATGTACACTAAGTTTGTTTCCAGCAGGCACAACAGGATCTTATCGGCACAACGGGATCATGTCAACACAACGCTAATTAGAAAATTTGTTATTGAGAAAGAAAGGAAAAAAAGTTATTTGCATCTGCATCTTATTTAAAATTTAAATTCTAATTTTTAGGAGAACACCTATCTCTTATTTATTATTTCAAAAATTTGTAAATCTTTACCCAAATGGATATTGTTTAATATAAATAAATTAAGCGACAAAAGAATAAAAGGATTTTAAATATAATTAATTATAATGTATTTATTAGTACAATGTTCTTTATTTATAAAAAACATTAACTCTAAATTACCACATTGAAAATATTAATTATCACTTTCAAATTAATTAAAAATAATATTATTATTAATTTATAAATATTATTATTTCTAGACATAGCCTATAAATATTTCAGGAACAAAAAAGAAAATATTTTCAAATACAACCTAGTATTTTGAGACTCATCCAAAAGTATTTTGAGTCCCAACTAATATTATTTCGATATCTATAGTTTCTAAATTCCTTAACCCAGAATTTCGAGTCACGCAGTAAACATTTCAAGACACAGAGAAATCCTTTCAAGACATTCTCAACCCATTTCGAGACCTATAGTTTCTAAATTCTTAACCCAGAATTCTGAGTCACATAGTAAACATTTCGAGACACACAATTCAAACTCATAAACATGCACAATCCAATACAGTTAATCCATGCTTTCAACAAACTACAAAATCGAAGTTAAACAACACAGGCATTCGGTGCAATTCTAGATTTTAAATCAAAATCATACTTTCAAGAAACAAAAATACACTATGTCAATACCGAAGCTTCGCATTTTGCCAATTGCCGAATTTTAAACATTCTAGCATATTCGATACAAAATCAAGGTTCAAATGTGAAGAAAACCTACCGAGAATGTTGTGTTGATGATGACAAGGTGATTGGCGGGAGGTGGAGTTGTACCGGCAATCGTCATGAATGGCATCGTCGATGAGTGTGTCACGAAGAAGGAAGGGAAGCTTCGGTTAGGGAGTGAAGAAGAAGAAGGGAAAGAAAATGAGAGTGGAAGAAGGGAAAGAAAGGCAAGAAAATGAGAGTGGAAGAAAAAAGGAGGAGTTATCCGGTGAAGAAGTGAAGAAGAAGGTGGAAAGTCTCGGTGAAGGAGAAGGTGAAGAGTTGGGTTTGGAAATGGGAAGAAAATGAATGGTTTGTGTCCTTTGTCTTAATTTGGGTAATGAGGCAAAAATGATAAGAATGTAATTTCCCATTTCTTGGATAATTTTTATTATAAAAAAATGTTAAAAAGTCAATTGAGATATAAGGTGAAATTTTGACAACCCAATTGAATAGAAGTGAAATATTTTCATAAATTGAGTAAAATTAAAATGGACCATCCCAATTTAGATATATTTGAAAATTTCTTCATTAAAAAGAGTAAGAGCCGAAAAGAGGGATTTCTCCAAGTTGAAGTAAAGCATGAGGGACATGAGGGACGTGCTGGAAACCATTGGGTAATGCGTTGTTTGCCAAAACCCGGTTCAGGTACTATATAAACGTCGGAGTCTATTCAATAATGGAAAAGGGACCGATAAAACCTGCTGAGTTCAGTCTTCACTCTCTCTTAGTCCCTCGTTGCCCCATCTATTTATTTCGAGATCATCCTTTCCTGCCTACTTTACCTCTCCGATTTCCTCCGGGACCCTAAATTTTACCTCTCTCAGACCGTAATTTAGGGTTTTGTGAGGGGGTTTTTTCCTCCGTTTTTGCCTCTTTTTTGCTTTATAGCCTTTCATCCTGTTGCTTCAATTGGGGTTTGATTGACAACAGATTCATTAATTTTATCCCTATACAGTGGCTCTGATGGGAGCAGAGGACGACATGCACGAAGTGATCGAAGTGGATTCAAGCGATGGGGATGATTTTTGTGTTGGCAGCGACAAAGACAACCTGGATATTGGCGACGATGATTTTTTCTTCAATTCTGATTCCGACCAAGACCAAGGATTTCTTGGAAGCCATTTTTTTCTTGATGATCGAGGTAACGGGAAAAATTATATCCTCATGAAAGAAGAGGATATTCAACTTCGTCAGGAGAATGATATCAGTAGAGTTTCCACCGTTCTATCCATTCCAAAGGAATCTGCTTGCTTACTGTTACGCCATTTCAAATGGAGTGTGAATACAGTCAACGACGAGTGGTTTGCTGATGAAGAAAAAGTTCGCAGGGTCGTTGGTTTACTAGAGAAGCCGATCGTTCAATTTGCGCATGATAAGAAAGTGACTTGTGGGATTTGTTTTGATGATTATTCAGCCCAGAGGATCAGCACTGCTTTTTGCGGGCATCCTTATTGTAAATCGTGTTGGAAAGGGTATCTAACAACATCAATCGATGAAGGCACTGGGTGTTTGATGCTACGGTGTCCTGAGCCTTCTTGCGATGCTGCCATTGGCCAGGACTTGATCAATAGATTGGTATCTAAAAAGCACAGGGAGAAATATCGTAAGTACCTCATCAGATCTTATGTTGAGGAAAATAGGAAGATGAAGTGGTGTCCTGCTCCGGACTGTAACTTTGCTGTTGAATTTGTGGTTGGAAGTGGGAGTTATGATGTTTCTTGCCATTGCTCCCACGGTTTCTGTTGGAATTGCACGGAGGAAGCTCATCGTCCGGTGGATTGTGATACTGTATCTAAGTGGATTTTGAAAAATAATGCAGAGTCGGAGAACACCAATTGGATTTTAGCTTATACCAAGCCTTGTCCAAAATGCAATCGACCAATTGAGAAGAATCAAGGTTGTATGCATATGACCTGCAGAGCACCTTGCAAGTATGAATTCTGTTGGCTGTGCCTTGGTTCTTGGGGAAAACATAATGAAAGAACAGGTGGTAATTATGCTTGCAATGGTTTTGAGATCCGCAAGAGAGACGGAGCTGTTGATGAAGCTGAAAGTAGGCGTGAAATGGCAAGGAAATCTCTTCAGAGATACACGCATTATTATGAGCGATGGGCTGCCAACCACTCTTCTAGGCAAAAAGCAATAAGAGACATGCACCAAATGCAATCCGTGCATCTTGTGAAGCTTAGTCAAATCCAGAGCCAGCCGGAGACACAGCTGAAGTTCATTCTTGATGCTTGGCTTCAGATTGTAGAATGCCGGAGAGTGTTAAAATGGACGTATGCATATGGATATTACCTCCCTGAGCATGAAGTGACCAAAAGACAGTTTTTTGAATACCTGCAGGGGGAGGCAGAAGCTGGTTTGGAGAGGCTTCATCGATGTGCGGAGAAGGAATTGGAGGATTACCTCAAAGAGGAAAAATCTTCTGATACTTTTAATGAGTATCGAATAAAGTTAGATGGTCTGACCACTGTGACCAAAAATTACTTCGAGAACTTGGTGAGAGCATTAGAAAATGGTCTTTCTGATGTTAACTCTGGAGGAAATAGTGGCAAAAATAATGACTCAAAGAATACAGCTGGGAGCAGCAGCCATAAAGGAGGTGGAAAGCGCAAGGAAGGGAGTAGGGACAGGGCTGGAAAGCTAAAAGTTCAGCATTCAGGCAATTGAGCAATAACATGCCAATACACCCGTGAATAAGGAACTTGAGAAAAAGTCCAGCTGCATTTTTCTGTGATAGTCTCTGAGGTTTATGACTTTCGCTCTTCCTTAAGTTTATTTAATTTAATAGTAGTTAATATTAGCCAATGGATGATAACATTGTCTTCTTGTTGCGCTGTCAGTGACTCAGCAAGTTCATGTAATATAATGTGTTTCGGAGTCAGTGTGGATATGTGACTGCAGTATTCTATTTCATTTGCAATGTACATGGAAATTGGTGGGGTTGTTACATTTCAGATGTGTGCTCTTTGGGCCTTCAGAGAGAATGTATAAGGAAACTGTGGTGGATATGTTAAGGCTTGGATAACTCCCCAGGAGGGCAACCAAATGATGGTGACAACAGAATGCATTACCTAAGGAAATCTCTTGTTGGATATGAACCTGAACCCTCCTTTTTGTAGAAACAGGATCAAGTCCATGGAAGCGTAAATGTTTAGTTCTAATGGATTTTAACCATCTGCTCATGTTAATTACAATATCAGTTGAACTTTTATTACCATAGTACTTCTGTTTTTCTCTTATGTTATTCTGCAACTTATTTGACAAGTAGTATAGGAATTGAAGGAATATTTGACAGTTGATGATGGTGTTTCGTAACTTCATCATTTATCTTACATATCTTGACTGATGCATATTCTAGCTGACTTTCTTTTGTGGAATATTTCCTTGGCAATCTACATGCTTCTTTGTAGCTTCTTATGAAGCTGCTCTTTAAAATGTTAGATCAGAAATTATGGAGAACCAGTTGAGGAATCATATGTAGTTGCCTATGGTTTGTCCCTGGAAGTGAATATCCGATAGGCTTTAATTAGTCCTACAATCCAGGTTTGCTATATTCTTCTTGTACTTTTCATTGTCTCAGGATAGTTATCCTTTCTGTTTTCATTTTTAGGGACTATTTCTAGGGTTTAACTGATCTTCCTGGGTAGTCGTTCCTCCTTTTGGTTTTAGGGATTATTATTTGCCTTGATTGACTAATCTTCATTCAATGGCGTAGAAGTATGAAATACTCTTTTTCATGCAAGTACCTTGTACTGTAAGTTTGATGGGGTGTGTTCATATATTTACTGATGCTTGGCAATTATGTATTGAGCAATTAGCTTACTAGTTGGTCATTTTCTTACCTTCTTGGTAAGAGTACAACAAAATCAATACCTTTTGCCATGATGTAAATCCGGCCATGCCGGTATGAGAGGAAAAGGTTGGAAAAGAAAAAGAAAGGTTCTGAAAATGGGATGGTAGTTATGATTGAGAAAGAGGATTTTGGTAAAAGTCGGATTGAGGATGAGATTAAGTGATCGATTAATTAGGTTAAGCTATACACGAGGAAACTTTCCAGAGAGTGAAAGGGTGGTGAAGAGAGATGAGTATAAAAGAATGGGGCAGGTAACATAGGACTCAAGCTTACCTAGTTTCAGGTTAGTGATTCTTTGATTTTGACTGATAAATCAAAGAATTTTATAGATTCAGACCAGCTGGTATAAAGTGAGAATGAAGATAGGTAATCTTATTGCTAATATTGGATTATTATTAGTAACAGGAAGTGGACCCACCAGACAGTGAAATATATTCGGGAATCAGGATGCCGGCATGACAATTGATTTGCACGAGGAAACGAGAGAGGGCGATTGGATTTCTGGACCCAGGCAGACAATAGTGCAAACACCTTGTACTGGATTCGTTTAGCATCGAAACTAGGCTCATCAAAAACTTCCAAGAATTATGTTTCTCCTTATTGCTTTATATCTTTTTTGTCAAGAAGTGTAATTGATTTTTCTAGTATGAAGCAACTATGTTGATGGGAGAAAGGGAGAGGAAAAAACAGGGAATGAGAGCGTGCCTTGTAGAATCCAGATCAAACTGCGTGTCCTGTTGAGAGCAAAGATAACGCTGCCAGGACACTCAACAAGAAATCAGTTGCTGGCATGCCAGGCCTCGTATGCCAGGTTTGAATCTTCAAGTTGCAACTTCATTAAGCATTCTTAAAACATGGATGCATTTTACATTGATAACAAAGGCATAAGCTCTTCTGAGGGTAAGGCAGATGCTGGGCGGTTACGCTTTATCCTACATGTTCTTCTGATCGATTGATATATCAACAGACATCAAATGGAGCACTAGATGTATTTCAGACAGTCGAGCATGTGAAACATCTCCAGAAACAAACTCATGAAATGCTCCATCAATCTCTAACGCACTACATCCAGGAGTTTTCTTAAGCCCTTTGTCACCAATCATCCTCCTGATCCGTCTTGCATCATCACATTTTTGTGCAGCCAAATATATATTGGATAACTGGACATAAGCGCCATCTTCTTCTGCTTCATTTCCGCCTTCAACTTCCAGAAGCTCTTTTACAGCAATCTCTGCAAGAATGACGTTATTATGTGATCGACAACCGCTCAGTAAGGCACCCCAAACAGAAGCTAGGGGCTTCATGGGCATCCGTCTAATGAGCTGCAGTGCCTCGCCTAACTGACCAGCTCGACATAACAAGTCTACGACACAACTGTAATGTTCATGCTCTGGTTCAAGACCATACAAATTTTCCATGTTCTCCAGCAAAAACTGGCCTTCTTTCAAAAGCCCTGCATGCTTACATGCTGCAAGAACTCCAAGAACAACAACCCCATCAGCCTTGATCCCATCTTTTACCTGCATCCTGTCCAGACACTGAATTGCTTCGTAAGCATACCCATGTACTGCATATGCTCCAATCATTGCAGCCCAAGTAAATTTATTTCTTTTTGGCATGTTCCTGAAGACTTCCGACGCCATGCTAATGCACCCACACTTGGCATACATATCAATAAGTGCAGTCCCGATAAACATGTCAGACACCATCAAGTTCCTCTTCCGAATATTCTCATGAATCCATTTCCCCTGCTCAAGAGCCCCTAACTGCGCGCAAGCTGTAAGCCCTGTAGTCAGACAAAACTCATCAGGCTCAATTCCACGTACCAACATACCCCGTAAAACATCTAAGGCGTCCGAACCCCTGCCGCATTTCACATACCCGTTGAGGAGTATATTATACTGAACAACATCCACATTGGTAATATCATCGAACACCTTCCGAGCATCATCCAATACTTTATGCTCTGAATAAAATCGTACACATGCTGTCTGCACATGGGCGTTTGTTTCGAGAAGGCCATTTTTAATAACCCAACTGTGTATCTGCTTGCCCTCAGAGCTCAAGAAACGGTTGGAACAAGCAATGAGGACGAAGGGAAAAGTGAAGCAATCGGGACGAGTCAGACTGCTCAACATGAGATTGAAGTATTTAAGGGCCACATGGGGCTGAGGAGAACGAGAATAGGCTCTGATAAGAGTATTGTAAATGAAAGAGTTTGGGTTTGGGAGTTGGCTAAAGAGGAGGGAAGCGTAGGTAAGATCACCTTTTCCTGAAAGTGCACAGAAGGATAGGAGCTTGCCGACCGCATAGACGTTGCGGTGAATGCCATGGGTAATGAAGATGCCATGAATGGTTTTGAGTTGTTCCATGGTGCTGCAGCTTTGAGCCAAGGACATGCACCATCTCCATGCTTTGATACTGCGATTGGAAATGATGTGTATAGCTCTCAGGCCGTATTGTAAGTTCGCTAAACGGATCATTTACAAGCATATTAAGAGCAGACAAGTCTTTGCTCATTTTGATTCTGGCAGAAGAGGAAGCAAATCATATCCAAAGCCAAAGCCCAATTCATCTTGGACCTATACAGATTCATCTTAAATACATATTTACAACATTTTGTTCCTAAGGAAAAATTATATTTTGCAGGGAATAATCATTTTTGGATAAATATTTTAAATTTTGATCACATTTTTAATCTTTCAAAATATAATCACTTTTGATAGTGAAATTATCCCATTATCCTCACTTGGTTAAAAATAACATATCTATTCTTTCTTTGTTTTTTCATAATCTTTGCTCAAAAGGTCAACCCCCCCCCCCCCCCTCCACCTACCAAACTCGATGCTGGCTTAAAAGCTTCAAAAAAATAAAATAAAATTTGTTCGTTCCACCTCAAATCTTTGAAAAGGTCGAAGCTTCATGGAGAAAATGTTCTTTTTCATCTTAAAAAATGAATGAGTACCTTTATTTTTTATGTTTTGAGAAAAGTTATCAACCTAAGGTTTAGAAATATTTCACCTTCTTTGTTGTTCTTGGTTGTATAACCCTCTCAATCCTTTGTTTTGACCTCTATTCATGTTTGTTTTATACTTTCTAAAAAAAGATTTGATTTTTCTTCTCTTTTCATTACGAAGATTGAATCTTTATTGAGGAAAGAATTGTGTATGAGTTATTTGTGAGTTATCAATGAACTTGGAAGGTTATATGGGTTGTTTCGGTGCAGTTTCTATCTTTTGAAGTGTACTATATTGGAAATTTGTTTCATAATATACGAGATGTTTCGAAGGAATACAGGTTATTTGAAATATGGTGTGACTTATCTTTAAGGCTTATGAGTTGTACTGGTAGTTTGTTTTTTTCATGTCAGGGGCATTTTCATGCATTTTTAAAGCTATATGGGTTGTTTACAAACCTTATGGGTTGTTCTCCTATTGTACAGATTGTTACTCGTAAGTGTTACGGGTTGTCTGTAAGTTGTATGGATTGTACTATGAATTTGTATTTGTTCTTGGTAGGGATATTTCATGCAATTTTAAAACCATATGAATTGTTTATAAACCTTATGAGTTATTTTTCTAACTGTACGAGTTGTTACTTATAAATGTTACATGTTGTTTAAAAGGTGATATGAGCTATCTATAAATTGTATGAATTCTACTATTAGTTTATTTTTGTTCATTGTAGGGGTAGTTTCATTCAATTTTAAAGCTATATAGGTTGTTTATAAGTCTTTTGGGTTGTTTTTCATACGGTACAAGTTGTTACTTATAAGTGTTTCGGGTTGTTTGATAGGTGGTATAGGTTGTTTATAAGTTTTATGGATTGTACTGTCAGTTTGTTTTTATGCAATTTATGTATTGATAGGATTGTATGTTCTTCAAAATTGTATGAATGAAATTTTTTAAAGCCTTATGAGTTGTTGCAAAATTATATGGATTGTTTAGTTCAATGTTTGTTAGTTCTAATCTTATTTTAATCTCAAGTTTTCAGAAATGGTTTAGTTATATTTGACGTTTGGCAAGAAATCAAATGATAGTACTTACAAGGACGATTGTAATATTCTAATCAAGTGAATAATATCTCAACCATGATTGAATGAAAATTCATCTAACATGTATTTTTATTCTCTTCATGTCATTGTAAAATAGAACTTTATATCAATGGTAAAATATAACTTTAGATCAAATATATATAATGTATAAAATATTCGAGTTTAATGTATGAAATAATCTTTTAGAGATAACACGATTAATAGGAACCCAACCAGCATGATACATAACTAAGTGAAATAGCATATACAACAACATACAAAGTATCAAAATAATTCATATATTCAGAGAAAACAACCTATATATGTAAGAAAAACAACTCATACAAGTAGAAATACAACCTCTATAATACATAACTAACTAACCCATTAAAGTATGAAACACAACCTGTATGATACATAACTAATTGAGATGACATACACAATATGTACAAATAGGAAACAACCCGTACAAGATAAGAAACAACCCAAATGATATTAACCATCATGAATGATATACACAACCCGTACATAATTTCAAAATAATTCAACAACTCAAACTTCAATATATTTTATAGATTTAAAGAAAGATCGAATCTTTTACTAAAATTTATTGCAAAGATTTGTTACGATGCACAAGAAATATATGTCACTCTTAAAGTTTCAACCCTTAAACAAAATGTGGGACTTTTACAAGTAAAAAATTTATAACTCCATAAAATATATTCCCTTTCTTAATGTATGCCATTAATTTATGTTTTTGAGTGAAATGCGATGGATTAGCTAAACTTAGATGTTTGTTGCAGTTGTTTTGTAAACCAACAATCTGTTTCCTTGGTAAACCAACAACTCGTACCTTCATTTCATGTACGAGTTGTTTCGTACTTTCCTGCCTATTTCAAGGGTAAAAAAGACCCAAAAAAAAAAATCTCTTGGCTAAAAATGGTGCAACTTAAAATAGTGGCTAAAATTTAAAATCCTTATCCCATTTGACATTATTATGAAACCACCCTTATATAGAGAGAGAGTAATGCTATGGAGGGCTACAGTTTAGTTAAGTTTTTAACAGATAAAATTTATGGTCAGTTATTAAGAAAAAATAAATTTTTTTATAAAAAATTGTTTTTACAAATAATTTTTATAGACTAAAATCTAAAAAGATAAACAAAACCCTAGATAACTTGATTAAATTTTATTCAATTTTTTTTTTTAAAAAAGAAAAAGGTGTGCTTCGTAGCACTCTATAGAATTTTCATATATATATATAGGCATCGGAGCTCAAATTATATTGTACTCCTATTAAGTCAAAAATTAAAATAAATTTGTTCAAATACCCTTATGATTTAGTTTTTGTTTTTTTTTAGAATTTAATTTATAAAATTTATTTTAAAAAATAAATTTTTTAAAAATTAGTTGTCCGTTTAT
>JAOXNR010000028.1:2836172-2852577 GCA_028571225.1 Parsonsia alboflavescens | reverse complement strand
GTTAACAAAAGATGACTACTCACAAGACATGATTAATAAAACTGAAAAATACATAAGAAAAGAGGAAGAGAAAATTTTCCCTTTATCTTCGAAATTTCTCAAAAGGTCAATCTTGAGTTGTGCTGTGTTGTGCCTCTAAGACTAAGACAAAGGGATTATTTATAAGCATAAAAGACTCCTTACAAATAAGTAGTCATCTAAAAGGATTTTAATAATAAAATAGAAACTTATTACAAAAACGAATTAGTTTAGGAATAAATAATCAAATCCTAATAAAACTGAAAGTCTTTGCCACGGCCCACTGTCAACAAACTTGGCCAATCCGTAGTTCCCAACTCTAATCTGTTGAACAGCAAAAACGGTGAACAGTACGCCTGAATAGGTACAGGTGAACAGTGCCTCAAAAACAATTTCGTAAAATCTTGAGTGTTTTTCAACCAAATATTCCTACAAACAAAAATCAAACAAAGAGAAGTAAAATATATATAAAATAACATAATTAAGCAAAGTTACATAAGATAATGACATAAAAATATCATAAAACTTGGCATAATTATGTGCAAATCAAGGAGCAATCCACAGCCTTATGCCTAATAAGACCACACCAATGACAAAAAGAAGGACGCTTCTCATACCGGATTTCCCCCATCTATCTGAATCATCTTCCATAGACAGATTACTGCCTCTCAGTAAGGGGAGAGAAACATCCATGTCCACTTTAATCCTCATGGTTCTACCCCATGCAATAGATCCTTGTCCCCTATCCCATTCCAGAAAAGAACCAACCGAGTTACCAATTTGTTCAGCCACCTCTTCAATCATATAGCTGCATGGAACGTTCTGTGCTTGAATCCAAAAACTACAGTTACTGAATGGATACTCCTTCAGGCTCCAAGCAAAACAAAAATCTTGGAAAATAATAAGATTCCCATCAAGGAGCCAAGGGCCTTTGCTTTTAATACGGATTAAGTCCAAACAATCAGCAAACTTGAGAGGAAAATACTAGATCCCACTGCTTTAACCTCAAGTCATGAGGTAAATTCCTACAACTTTCATGGTATCCTTAACAACATCTCTTCCATATAACTTAGTTGAGAGAATCTTCCTAGCCAAACTCCGCAGGCCCTCCTCAACACTCTGTCAATTACCAATATTTGAAACTTTTATTTCGCTCTCGCTATCTGTTAATGTCAGCTTTTCTTCCAAAGCTACCGTGCACTCCTCCATTGCAATGAAAACACACTATGAAGATTGAAAACTAGGGTCCGAAAAAGAAAAAACCAAGAAAGCAATCCTCCGTGACCGAGGAAAAGAACTCTCCAATGGAGAGAAAGGCTTCCACCTAGAAAACTAGAGAGGGAAACTTCATAAATTACCTAAGTTTGTTCAAATTATATTGGATTTCAATGGTTGGCTAACAACTTTCATAAAATCTTATTTTTGATGTAAAATGCATTTATATATAATATATTAAAGTAATATTCACTGTATTGTATAATGTTTGATTTAGTTAATAATCAATTAAAATTTTTACTTTCAATTTAAAATATTAGGTATATTATTATAGTTAGAATAATTATAAAGAGTATCAAAATTAACCTCTCATGAAGTGTTTTTATATATATTTAGGTGATCAATACAAGGTTAACTCAACCTAAATACATACAATGCTGCAAGAGTGACACTACTAGAAATAAGTTTTTTTTTACGTAAATTATTGACGAATGCGTGCTCTGTCAATAGTTATTAACGGATCTTATGATACGTCACTACTTTTGACAGATAGTTATTACAGTCAAATGTTTTTTTGTTGAAGATATATATCTGTCAATAATTTTCAATGGTCATCTGATGTCGTCAATATTTTTTAACTGAAAAAATAATTAAATTATCACAAAACTTTTGATGTGAAGGGATTTGATAATGAAGGGATTTGATTTAGTAATGTTATGACTTTTAGTCATTTGTGAATGTTATGAAACAATTCTAATTACTCTTATGAAATTATTTGGGAAAATTGGTTATCTTTCAAATTCCTATTAAATTAATATAATTAAACAAAAAATTCTATTAATTTTAAATTAATAATTTTAAAAATTATATTTAAATATTTCTTACGGATCCGTCAATGGTTTAAATAATTTTTATATAAATATTTTTTTGATCGAATGCAATTCATCATGGAACTATTGATGAGTTATATCGTCAATATTTATTGACGGACAAAATAATTCCATCACAAGCTTTTGACAGAAATGATGGAAAGATGCTATCCGCCACAGCTTTATTGACGGATTATCCTGTCAATAATTTTTACGAATGTCGTATCTGTCACAAAATTTTTGACGGCTAAATATAATCCGTCACAGATTTAATAAATAAAATATTCAATAATTTGTTGTCTAATTTCTGTCAAAAAGTATGATTTCCCGTAAAGAAAGTCCATCAAAAGTGCTTTTTGATGGGAGGTCTGTAAAAAAAAAAAAAAAAAAAAAAATTTGTTACGAGTCATTTAGCTGCATTCGTGTTCTGTAAAAAAATCCATGAAAACAACTATTTTTTGACAGATTCAGGTGTCTTTTGACTCATTTAGCCGTCAATAAATAGCTGATTTCAGTAGTGTGATCTATGTGATGAGATCCCATCTTTTCCATAACATTCATATTAATAAAATTATGTGATTCAAACGTTATGGAAAATGTTATAAAGCATATATTGTTAAATCTTTAACATTCAACTTTAAGTTAATTGTCTTTTAAAAATAAATAAAATTTGATAGAGTATTTATAGGGTTTAATTTATAAAACATATCTGAAAAATAATTTTTTATAGAATTTTTTTTATATAAAAAAAGATAGTTGATTTAATAGTTAACCATTAAAAATTTAACCATGCACTTCATAATATTATGCTAGATGCTATAGATTTAAGCTGATTTGATTTAATTGCATCTAATCGATTTTTTAAACAAGGTAAAAAAAGAAGTGCATTTGCACATTAGGTGAGAGAACAACTTAGTCATATAAATAGAAAATATAAGATATATAACCAATCCATCTTAAAATTGAATATATAATTATTTATTTGCTTTTTCCCTTAAATAATTTTTCTTTTTTTCATTTTTCTAAATGTAAGTATACTTTAAAATACTTTTAAATGTAGTATCTTAAAATTGGTTGTCCATTTTAATTTGTTTAAAAATTAAAAGAAAGTAGAAAACTTCATTCTCCTATATATTATAGTTATTATTAATAATTGTGTAACTAATAGTGGATCTACGTGTTAACTAGAATGAACAATTTTAGTTAAGGATTTACTTGCGTAATTTTAGGAATAAAATTATATTTTCTGTAGGAAGTTGGACAATATATATATTTTTGACATTTTAAAAAGGAATTTAGGATGTTGAGTTTTGCAAATTCTAGATTCAGATAAAAGAAATACAAGTTTGAAGATGAAAATACGATAGTCTGAGAGATAAGATAAAAATTGGAAGCCAATTTCGAGAACCCTTAATTAATATCTATTTTGTTTCTGGCTTTTATGAAAGCTTTTAATTTTACCAGATCAATGGAGAGAGAAGAGAATGCTATAGTGGACAATGAAACTCAAATTAAATTATAGTAAGTACATGTGTATAATTCAACTATGTCAATTCCATTTAAGTACGTATAAGAGCCTATCATAATTTGAGTTTTTTTACATATTATAATATTTTCGTATATTATATATATATATATATATATAGTGTGTATAAATGTGATAAAACATTAATTACTACAAATTTATAGGGATACGTGGTTAAGTTAAATAAATCATTAATCTTTTAATTATTAATTTAATTAAAACTCATCAATAAAATGACATAAGAAAGAAAGACACAGACTAGTAAGTTCAATAAGTAATGTCTCTTTGAGAATATCTCAATAAGTGGAATGACGAAGGCGAAGATCATAGATTTGGAATTCAAATTCCATAAACAAAAGATAGAACTTTAAAAAAAAAAAAAAAAAAATCTAACAGATTGTGAAAAAAATGTTTAAGAGATATATGATGCATGAATATATTGTATATATTATTCTATGAACGTTATTATTATACCTGAATGAAAGTTTTGACCTTGTCAGCTCCCTTGGGTGTCCGGATCGAATCGGTTATGATTTCTCAAAATCAATCCCAACAGCTAATCCTTCAACTGCCTACCTCTTATATCATTATTAAGTATAAATATATCCATTTTCTTTCGAATTTGAAACCGAATCATCCACCTGAAGCGGATTTACCAAGTCTCCATCTTCCACGTGTACCTTAGCCAACCCACCAGTACTGTCATTATTGCTTTGCTTAATTAATTTTTTTTAAAGAAAATTTAAGTATATTTACCGAAACTCTATGCTTTGATTTAGGCAATAATTAGAGAACGAGAAGGAGGAGTCCAGTAGTAGTTGATGATCATGATATGACTGTAAAAGGCGGCACCAATCCAGCCTGTGCTGCATGCAAGTACCAAAGAAGGAGATGCTCTTCCGAATGCGTTCTCGCTCCCTATTTTCCAGCAAACCAAGCCAAGGCATTCCAGAATGCGCACCGTCTCTTTGGAGTCTCCAATATTATGAAGATTCTCAAGCACTTGAGTACGGTTGAACAGAAGGAGGAAGCCATGAAATCGATCAAATACGAAGCCGATATGCGGCAGAGGTATCCCGTTTATGGCTGCGCAGGGATCATATGTCAACTCCGACAACAACTCCGGCAAGCCATTGAAGAACTCCATTACGTTTACGCACAGCTTAATACTTACAGGGGACAACAACAACAACAGCTCAATTATAGAAATATTGCTTCCGAGACTCCATCTTCTCCTTCCTCGAACTTACAATTGGGCATTAATAACGATGCATTCGGACAACAGCATCAATCTGTATCCAACGAAATTCCCTTCCTTTTGTCTCTAGATGAATACGACGATCATCAGTTTAATAACGACGCAAGCAATCATCATCTGGGTAAGCCTTTAGCGGGACTCCAACAATTTTATGATTTAACTAGAAATAACAGTTCCATCGTTCCTTCAGATATGGGAGGGATTTATCAGGATTTTGGAGAGATAGCATTCGAATCAACGCCGGATGACAGACAATCTTATATTGAAACGAAGGAGGCCTGTGAATCAAGGTATTTTGTTTTTATTCTATTCTGAATCAATTAGCATATATATATTTATATTATATATAGTCATATATCATTCTTAAACCTGTAATTTCTGTTCGTTGACAGCTCCGAATCATCTTTCCGAGATTTTCAGCAGCTAATAAATCAGGTATCCAAGATTGAGTTGAGGAGTGCTGCTGCGTTCTTCAGCCTTAAGAACATCAAATAATTAGCAGGACAAGCAGTCTGCATTACAATTTCTTATATTTGTTTCTTTGTCACACGATTTTGAACATTGTTAATATATTTATATAGCATACCAAAAAGGAAAGAAAATGGAAATTCAATATCTTTTTAGCTGTAATTTACTGTGAATAATTTGCAAATGTGCAGAGGCCAGCCCTCTGCCATTTGCAATACCTCTGGATATTATTAAAAAAAAAAAAAAGTTCCAGCTTCTGGAGAATCCTTGAGGTTAAGTCCACTTGAGTGCTTTCTCAACATAATTTTCAGGGAGATAACTTAATGGTTGTCCCGAGAAACCGACTACCATGATATGCAACAGAGGTACATCAATTTTGGAGTATGGAAATGATATCTACAGAGAAAATCCAAGATGACTCTAGGGAATGGAATGTGTACAGTAACATGCAAAGAAGCACATTACTTTAGTTAGAGTTTACCGTCTCACTCAATCTTTTCATGATTCTGAGATGCATCGTTCTGTTTATTTGCTCTTTCATATAGACTAGCAACAACAAGATGCAATTCTTTCTGGTTAATATTCTGATCCATCTCCAATCTTTCAAAGAGGGATTCGACCATTTTGAAATCTTTTCTTCCACCATAAAGGCTCAGCATCTGAAAATGAACCTCATTGGAAAAAACACATCCCTTTTCCTGCATTTCCCTGTATAAAGCATCCGCCTTCTCAAACTCCTGCAACTTGCCATAAGCATTCAAGACCAATGAGATGACATTAGAATCAGGAAAATACCCAGCCTCTCTCATCTTCTCAAACACCTCAATGACATTGGCAGGCTTTCTGTTTCTGGAGTACAGATCAACCAAACACTCGTAAACTGCAATATCTTTAATTTCTCCAGCATTAAAAGCCTGGCGGAAAACCCACGTGGCTTCTTCAATTCGACCAGCTCTTGCAAGAATGGTAATGGCTGTATCCCTAGGAATATTGTCAGGGCGTTTGAGTTCATGGAGCAAGCGTTTAGCATGAGCAACCAGGCCAGCCTTCTCATAAACAACTATCATTGTTAGATAGAGAACTTGATCAATTTCAGAACCAGAACTCCGCAGTTTCTGAAATAGAATGGCAGCTCGATCAAGTTTCCCTACCTTGCCCCATATGGATATTATAGTTGAGTAAGTAATAGCATTGGGCTCAATCCCTCTGCTTTTCATCTCTTTAATAAGATTATTAGCTTTCTCATGCTCAAGTGTCTTCCCATAAATCTTAATCATGGTGTTGTAAGTGACAACATTCTGCTCTATGTCCTTCCTCTGCATCAGTCTAAACAAATGTATTGCTTCCCCAAAGAGCTCAGCCTCCCCATAGACCTTCAAAAGCGTGTTATAACTTACCACATTTGGTTCAATCCCCATCTTCCTCATACTCCAAAACAGCGTATCTGCTTCCTTGGCCATGTGAAGCTGCCCATACACATCAATCATAACATTACATGTGGTAAGATCAAGTGCACACTTTACCTCATTCATCTCTTTAAACACTGTCAAGGCCTCCAGAAACTTCTGGTTGTCAACATGCATGCTCAGAAGGGTTGAATAACTGACGGTGTCAGGCTCAATTCCAACCAATCTCATCTCCTTAATCAACAACCGTGCTTCACGAAAAAGCTTAGCTTTGCCAAAAACATTAATCATGGTATTATAAGCAACAAGATCGGCCCTTATGCCTGACCTTTTCAATCTCGAAAATATTGCAATAGCCTTGGAATAGTCACGCAGCTTACGTGATAACTCAATCAAATTACTGTACAAAACCAAATCACCGGAGACCCGATCATTTTCCATCTTCTGAAGCCAAGATAAAGCATCATCAAAGAGACCCGCTTTCCCAAAATGTGTAATTAAGGTAGAATATGTGTACCTATCCGGGGATAGACCTCTTTGACGCATTTCTTCGAATAGCCCGTATGCCAACTGCCACTGTTTAGCCCGGAGCACGTTCCGCAAAACAACGTTGTAGGCGAACACTGAGGGGGTGTAAAGGGCCTCCTCGTTGATCCAATCGAGCAATGCAAGCGAACGTTGCCAGTCCAACTCACGCGAGAGGAGCGTGACCATGAAACGGATGGACAGGGCCCGGTCTTTGTACGGTGACATTAGATCATACAGTTCGTCCTCGTTGTTGGTCTGTCCAATGGAAGCAAAGAGTTCTTCCATGTCAACACTCCGGTCCAAGAAACTTCCATGGTTTTGCCTGTCCTTGTAACTTATATGGTTCGACTGAGACAGCGTCCTCTCCGGCTCTCTTCGCCAAATATCTTTAGTAGAGGAAGCCAAGGAGACTTTGAAGTGGTACGCGAAAGTGCCCGCTTTCTTGAGCCATCCCAAAGATAAAGCAATACCTGCAGTTGTTTCATTGTGTAGAAATGAAGAAGGAAGTGGGACGCAGTGATACACGTTCACAGAATAGCTCATTCCGCGGACTGGAGCTGGAAATTTAGTCCTTATCCATATCTATTTTAGCTTCTTTTTTCATCTTTTTTTTTTTTTATTATTATTATTATTTTATTATTTTTATAATATATATCACTTTTAATGAACTTTAAATGGTGTATGTCTAGATATTGAAAATATAAACAAAATAAAATGGGACAGCAACTTATCATCTATTTTAGTTTTGAATTTCTAAAAATTGATGATGGTACAAGGCTGAAAAATAATCATGGTAGGAAATTATGATCTATTTCTGGTACCATTTATAAAAACAAATTCACATCTGTAAATAAAAATGATTAAATTTTTTTAATATGCATCTCGACCTTTTATGTTATACAAAAGTCTTTACTAAATGTTAAGTGGTGTTTAGTATACACCTAAAACTGAATAAAATTAACTCTCAACTTATTTTATTATTATAATAATGTAAGTGGAAAGATATCAATTCACAATTTTCTTTCTTGTTACTCAATGAACACAACTATAAATAGAAAAGTAAAATCATTTGTAAGGTATGTTTTCTCTCTCTACATTTAGACTTTCTCTTTCTATTCTTTCCTCTATAACTTTATTATCGGAGAGCTAGAAATTTTTGCTTTGCAGGTCCTAAAGTCCATCTCTTTGGTCTCGAATGATCTCTATTTGGTCTCGAAGGCAACTTACAGGAGAGTCAACAACATCAACTTAGTGCCCACCGTGATTTTGGCATCGATTTCGGTTATGATGAGGACAAGACAAGATTCTCAAGTTCCTTCGACATCAAAACAAGCTCAAAATCCAGAAAATGTGGTCATTCCTTCTCATGAGGACGTGCCAATGCTAAATCTTGATGATCATTCTCGTTTACCTCCTATTGACCTATCATTGTTGAAGAACACATTTAGACCTATTGTTTCTGGATAATTTATTCTTCTTGATCCATCCCTAAGGCAAACTTCACGTTCTAGATGACTTCCAAAGCAAGCAAAATCGAAGACCCAAAAGCAAACTTCAAAGATTCCTCCTTCAACGATTTCAAAGGTTGATAAGGTAAAATTGCCTTTAAATCATTATGAAGCATTTCAAGCCTATTTGATGGCACAAAAAATCATTCCTTCACCAATTCCAATTCAAGAAACGGTTGAATCTTCTCATCATGATGCTTCTATGCGAAATGGTGCTGAAGACGTGGTTCAATCTATAACTCCTCCATCACTTGTGTTGAATCGGGGTCCTCCTCCGTATGTTCCACCTATTTTACCTCAGTATAATCAGGTTCCACAATATCCATAATATCAATATTATAACCCTTATTTTCCCAATCCTTTAGCATCCTTGCCAAATGTAGCTTTGTGAGGGTATATGGCAGTGTCACCTGTTCAGCCATCTCCTTTAGAAGATAAAGTTCACGAAATTGAGCAAACTTTAGCTCACATTATGCCCAAATTGTATACATCACCAGCTTTAACAATGGATGAATCTGCATCATTACAACCATAGTTTTGTCATAGAAAGGTTCTGCAAAACTTTAGATTACCTTCCTTTGACAAATTTGGCAATTCTATCGATCCCTAAGGACACTTGAAAAAGAATAATGCTACGTTGAATTTTTTTTACCGCGATGATGTATTGTATTGTAGAGCCTTTTCGATTACATTGACAGGCAAAGCTTTAGATTGATATGCTTCATTTCCATTGACTCATATGCTAAGTTGATAGAGTTCTTCATTGGTAAGTTTGTTGGGAGTTCTTTACAAATGAAACATTAATCCCATCTTTTGAGTATTCGGCAAAGGAAAGAAGAAATTCTCAATGAATACTGGACTCGGTTTAATGCTGAAGCCCGAATGGTTTAGGATTGTCATGAAGTCATTTATATACAAGCCTTTTGTTATGGTCTAAGGATGGGTAAACTTCTGAGAAGCTATATTAAAATATGCCAACCACCAGTGCAGAATTGTTACATAGGGTTTCAAAATTGATTCAAGTAGAACTATATATGTTTTCCAACAAGGTGATTCGACAAAATGACATGCGGGAGTTTATAAAGAATTATAATGACACTAAGGGAGGAAAGAAACAAAAATTCAATAACTCTTCAGGGAATTTTAATTTCAGATATCAAAAGCCTTTCATAGATAATACTCCCACAACCCCTTCAGGTACTTCTACTGACTTTAAGCCCGAAGCATCACAACCTCCAAAGCTCGAATTGTTTAATTCCTTCCAGCCAAAGAGATTTGATAATTGTTTAGATGGTGGCAAGGGTAAATAGCCAAATTGAAACTAAGGTCCTTGCAATAACAATGCTAGTTTCACACTTCTGAATTCCCCAAAGGCCATGATTTTACAACAGGTTGAGAGTTTTGGTATTTTACCTCCTCCTAAGCCGTTTTAGACTCCATTTGAAAAAAGGCATTAGGATATTTATTACATGTACCATAAAAAGATGGATCATCATACTAATGAATGTTATCAATTATCTCGAGAGATTAAAAATGTCATTCAGCAAGGGAAATTGCAGAACATTCAATTAAGTGCAATACATCCCGAACATAAACTTGCGCCTCCTGTTATTGATATGTTTTCAGGGAGTTTAAAGAAAAGATGAAGGATTAATTGTTTGGAGGTCATAAATGATGATATTCCTTTGGTCATTTCTTTGAACGTTCATGATTGTTTTGTTAAAAGGATTCTATTTGACACTGATGGTTTGGCTAATATTTTACACTGATGGTTTGGCTAATATTTTGTGTTATGAAGCTTTTTTCAAAATGGGCATTGATGACTCTTTAATCAAATCTTGCTGAATTCTTTTAGTTGGTTTTTCAGGTGAAACTACTTTAGCTCTGGGCACAGTAAATTTGAAAGTTCAATGGGGACCTGATCAACCGTTGTACAATTTGAGTTCAATGTGGTAATTCACCTTCAGGATACAACATCATTTGGGATCATCCAGGACTCAACCAAATGAGAGCTTAGATTAACACATTCCAAAATATATTAATGGTGCCTTCAAGTGGTACATTTTACACCATCAAAGGTGACATTCAGGCTACGCACTTTTGTTATCAAACTGCTATTTCAAATGCAAAGTTTGTACATTCATCTTCTAATAGTTCCCCTAATAGTGAGGAGGAGGAAGATCGGATTGAACAAGCTACAAAGCTAGAAGAATTTCAACTCCATGCTGCTCATCTCGAATGCAAAATTTCCGTGGGGAAGGCTTTGCCTATAAGATTAAAACATCAGTTACTTGTTTTATTGACAAAATATCAAAATATTTTTGCTTGGTCCATGGAAATGAGAAGTATCCCTAGATCATTTATGGAACATATGTTGGGTATTCCCGAATCATGTAAACCAATTGTGCAAAGTAGAAGACCTTTTGGAGCAGTGAAGACCGAAGCAATTAAAGCTGAAACTCAAGATTTATTGAAAGCTGGGATTATTTGTCCCGTACAATTTTCTACTTGGGTTTCAAATCCAATGGCTGTTTCAAAGACAAATGGTTCTTGGAGAATGTGAATTGATTTTACTTCTTTAATTAAATCAATCCCTAAGAAGCCATTTCCAATGCCCAAAATTGATCAAATAGTGGATGCTACTTCTGGATTTTCTTTATTTTGCTTTTTGGAGGCTCGTAAAGAATATCAACAAATTCAAATGGGCTATCGAGGATGAAGAAAATACTTATTTTGTCATCCCGCATGATCTTTTTTGTTACAAAATGATGCCTTTTGGATTGAAAAATGCGTGGGCTGATTTTTAGGAAATGGTAAACAGGATGTTTGCCGATCAGTTAGGATGAAATGTAGAAGCATATGTTGATGATATTTTGATAAAGTGATGGATAACAAGGAGCTATCAAGACATTGGAGAATTCATGGAAGCTACCATATGAGGAGATGAGAAGATTCAAATTCAATTCTAAAGAAGATGGAGCTTTAAGGGGAGATTCAATGAATGGATTGAAGATTTATAGGATCAAGAAGTTAGTTCATGCATATAAAGACTTCTACTTCAAGTATAAGAATGATGACGTGAAGATAAAAGTAGCAATGTTGGCATTGATGCAAATCAAGGAAGATCAACTTGAAGATAATGCCATGTTCCATGAAGTTAAGCTTGTAGATGAAGATCGAATTGAAGAGACATTTGGGAAGATGGAGGGATTAGAAATGTGCCTAAAAGATCCAAGTTCAAGTCGCAAAAGAGTACAAATTGAAGGCAAGACAAGCATGGAACAAAGGGCGAAAGAAGAAGAAGCAAAGTTGGAAAAATAGGGCATCTGGGGCCTGAACAGTCCCATCCAGCACCGGCTCAGCAGATGATCCGTGTGGTTGCCATTCCAATGGCCATCCGGTGCACCATCCAGCGCTAGACAGGCATCGGGTCAGCTAACTATGTTGCTGTTTTCTTTGACTTTTAATGCTTTCTTCTTGTTATTTTTGTTATGTTTTAATTGTAATCATGTCTAATTACCATACCCACAAATTATTAGGTTAATTTATTGCTTTAGGATTATATATAGTTTCTTATCTTTGTAAGATAAGAGAACCCACAAACATGTGATCTTTTTTGAGTGACGAGTTTTTAAGATCAAACATGATCTTCCATGAATGTTCTTGAGAGCTCCTCTTAGGGTTCTTGAGCCATTTCATTTAGGGTATTCAATCACTTTGGGGTGGGGTATTGAATTATCTACCAAATCAAGAGATTGGTTGTTGTTGAATCACCAACAAAGGTCAATCTAATTACCCTTGAACCTTTGATGAGTCCTTTTTCTTTTCTTTGATTGAGATCTTTGAATGCATGAACCCTAACAACCTTCAACCTTCAAGGAATCACATCATAGAGTCTCGATCACAAGAAGATACATTTGTTGATCAAGAAGAGTCTTTTAAGACTATGATGCAGTATTGATTAAAGCTTAATCCAAAGAAGTGTTCTTTTGGGGTATAAGCTGGTAAGTTTTTGGGTTATATGGTTTCCTGAAGGGGAATAGAAACTAACCCAAATGAGCTAAATCTTTGCTAGAGATGAAGCCACCCACTTCTGCGAATTAAGTACAAAGATTGGTTGGAAGGATTGTAGCCCTGAATAGATTTTTGTCCAAATCTAGGGAGAAGTCACTTCCTTTCTACAAGGTAATTCACAATCCTAAAAAATTTATTTGGAATTCTGAATGTGATGCTGCTTTTAATAAAATAAAGGAGAATTTAGGCTGGATACCCATTCTGGTATTTCCCTCATTAGGGAACCGTTGTTCTTATATATGTCTATCTTGCCGATGACATTAAGTTAAGTCTTATATGCATCAAGAGGTTCAGGTATCAAATCTATTTATGACATCAGCCATGTTTTGTTAGGACCTGAAATTAGATACTCTATTTTAGAGTGACATGTTCTAACTTTGTTAATCTCAGCCCGAAAGCTCAAGCCTTACTTTCATGCTCAAATTATTAATATCTTGACAAATTCTCCTATTAGGCAAATTTTGCACAATCCTGATGTTGCTGGAAGATTAATGAGATGGGATATCAAACTCTCAGCGTTTGATATTGTATATTTGCCTTAAAAATGCCATTAAAGGTCAGGTTTTCTCTGATTTTGTTTTGGAATGCACAGTTCCCCGAACATTACATTACCTTTCGACTAACACATTCCTACAAAGGATTGTTGGATTTTATATGCAGATGGTTCGGTTGAAGGTGTGGGTTTTAAATTTATTAATCCTGAAGATACTTGTTTTGCATATTCTTGAAATTTGAATTTCAAATTAGCAATAATGAGTTTGAATATGAAGCATTCTTAGTTGGTTTAAGGGTTGCAAAAAGTCTTCATATTTCTACTCTTGTGGTAAAGACAGATTCTCAGTTATTATCTGGGAATATCAATGGTGACCATGAGCCTCGAGAAGATCATATTCTGAAATACTTGGCAGAGGATACTAAACACATTACTCGATTTAAATATTTGGTTGTTGAACATGTTCCCCAAAAGGATAATATCGGTGTTGATTTCTTGTCCAAATTGAAAAAAGGCACACATATTGATGAATCTTAGATTGAGCTTTTAAAAGAAAAGTCAAGAAATGTTGTCTTGCTTATGTCGATTGATATACTTGAATCATAGATGATGCTTATTTGGAAGTACATTTCTGAACGGATTTTACCCGAAGATAAAGATGATGCTAGAAAAATCAAGACAACATCTTGTAAATATGTCATTATGAATGATCAATTATATAGAAGGGCATTTTCATGGCCACTACTTAAATGTGTGACTTTTGAAGAAGGCAATTATATCCTTTGGGGAAATTCATGAAGGCATTTGTGGATCACACATTGGATCTGGATCTCTTAAGCTAAAGGTAATGCGTACAGGATATTTTTGGCCTTCAATTGAAGAGGATTCCCTACTTTTGGTTCGGTCTTCCAAAAAATGCCAAATACATGACAAATGTTCGTCATTTGCCTCAGATTGAATGGCATTCATTAAGTACCCCCATCCCCTTTTACAAATGGGGAATAGATCTTTTAGGTATTTGAAATTATACATATTTTATATATTCTCAATAAATCGCTGTTATAACACTCTTCTTTATTATTCATTTATAGGCCCGTTCTCGAAGGCTTCAGGAAGAAGGAATTTTTAATTGTTGCCATTGCTTATTTCACTAAGTGGATTGAAGCAAAGCCTTTAGCAACTATCACATCTCGAAAGGTCAAAGATTTCTTTTGGGGAGATGTTATAACATGATTTGGAATTCCTAAAGTACTGATCACTGACAATGGAAAGCAATTTGAAACTAAGGAATTTCAAGACAATTGTGATGAATTAAAGATTGATCATAGATTCACTTCAGCAGGTCATCCACAGACGAATGGTTTAACTGAGGTAGCTAACCAAATCATCTTGCAAGGCTTAAAGAAAAGAGTTGATTCCATGAAAGGAAAATAGTTTGATGAATTATCAAGTGTTCTATGGTCTTACAGAACAACTTCAAATTCCCGAACATAAGAATCTCCTTTTAATTTGTGTTTTGGCACAGATGCAATGATCCCGGTTGAAGTTGGAACTAGGAAGTTCATCTACCTAAATTGATAGATTCAACTCAGAAGTTGGCTGAAAATTTGGTTCTTTTCGAACAAACTAGAAGAAAGGTGGTTGAACGGGAAGTCATTTATAAAAGGAAATTGGCTAAATATTACAACCAAAGAGTCCCAAAGTCATCTTTGGTATAAGAAGATTTAATTTTGAGGAAAAATGAAGTTAGCCTTCTAGATCAAGATAAGAAACTTGATCTTATATCTTATATCATTTCTAAAGATACAATGGAAGTTACAGATTGAAAGATATGGATGGAAATGATATTGCCCAAACATGATATGCTATGAATCTTTGGAAATTCTATCCTTAGAAAATTTCAAATTGTACTCTTTAGTTGTATTCTTTTACAAAGATTCAACAACCTTGAATCAGTTTTGTACTACAATCATTACTCAATGGAACTTTATGTTTTTTACATATATTGAGTTGATTATTTTTAGTATTTCATTTTTATTCCATATGATTCGGGTTATATACTTAACCAATAAAATAACAAAGTTGTTAAAAGCAAATTTTTTTCATTCATAACTTAGATAAAGTACATCCTTGAAAGAAACAAAATTACTCTTACCTTGAACACTCAAAACTTTACATTAAACACAATAAACATCAATTAATTTTGTTGTTCTCTTGACCATCTAATTTTAGAATGTCTTGAGATGATGGAAAGCTCTGGGTTGCAAATTGAATTCCATCGGGAAGTGGAGATGAATTTTCATTGCCTTGAGAAGATGGAACTTCGGGAGTAGTATTCTCACCCTTGGGAAGAGCTATTGAAGGGGTGAAGGGTAGAACTTTGAATATAATAGTTCCTTCATTTTGATTTCGAGGAACAAGTTCATGATTCCCTTCATTTTCTTCTTCTTCAGATGACCCTTTAGATGAGTCAGAATCTCCATCATTGTCCCGAACAGGGAAAAGGAAGGTTTTGCACATACCTTTTCAAAATTGGCTTCCCATGAAAGTGGATAATACTTTTGATCAGACATAAAATCTTTTAAAACCCCTTATAGTTTGAAATTGTTTTGTTTGACTCGAACTTCTGATAGAAAATTTGCCACCCCCAACCTGATGAAACTATCAGAAACCAGACTCCACATATTGGCAAATTCTCGAGATTTAAAAAATTCTCCAATTACCCTACTTTCAATTGATGGTAAAATTTTACCATTCAGGTCTTCATACCTTAACAAATTCTCTAAGCCTTCACCTTCCATTCATCCCGATCCTTCTTTAATCTTTCATTTTCTTTCTCAATTTTTTTCTTTTACTCTGCCAACTTGTTTAAAATAGTAGATTGCTCAGCTTGAAGACTTTATGCTTTCTACCTTTTCTTCTTTCCTTCTCAACTTGAGCTTTGCACTTTATTTTTTCATCCATTTTGTCCAGAACCCTCATCATATGTTGATTTGTAGAAAAAGCCAAACACAAAATTTGTTACAAGAAAAGTATTTTAATA
>JAOXNR010000028.1:2817558-2836072 GCA_028571225.1 Parsonsia alboflavescens | reverse complement strand
ATATATATATATATATATATATAGACCTACATGATCAAAATAAAAAAAGTGATGAGACCTTAAAAGATAAAATATATATATATATAAACCTATATGATCAAAACAAAAATATTATGGGTTTAAATGGGCTATTTTGCTTTTGTTTTCCTAAAATAAAAAAATTATGGATTGTTAATAGTGCCTGATTTTGCTGACGTGGTGCTGCGTGGTGGTAGTTGTGGGATATAAGCGGGGTCCACCTATTGGTGAGGAGTTACCAACTATTTTCTTCCGAGAAACATACATTTTACTAAATAATTTGGATTAATTTTTTTATTACACCCATTAAGTTTGTATATTGAAATTCCATCCATTCAAAATTAAATGTCTTATCTACTAATTTGATTGAACTTTTATTAATGTCTCTTCTTTTAAAATGCATGCAAATCAAAATAGAATATTCATTTTTTGACAGAAAGAATACAAGAATTTTCTCAGTTACTAAAACAATTTACATTCATAAAATTATTTTTATACTTAGATAAGGAGTTACGATTAGATAAAAATAGCTACATATAAATAAAAATTTTGAATAAAAAGATAAAAAATTATTTAAATATTTTTTGATTCTTCCATGTTTGGCATTGGACTGTTTCTTTGGGGAATTAATTAATGTCGTCCAAAGTAGAATTTTGAAGAATTTAAAACGTTAAAGAAAATGTGTATGAGAGTAACAAAAAGGAGAGGGTATAAAACAAAATGAGAATGGCATGTGCCTGAGAAGAATTTTGAATTAATTATTTTCTTACTCTTCACATTCCAAATTAAATATTCACTTTGAAATCGTACGATATTTGGTTAGAAATGAATATCTTTATTTCTATTTTGAGCCATATTCAAAATTTAATGTTTCATTTTCATAATTAGTAAAAAAATTTACAAAGATTGTAAAATATAAAATAAGTAGAAAATCGAGACGAAGATTTACAACTATAATAAGAAATATCAGGTTACATCAAAGATTCCCAATTGCACATATATAAGTACAAAATCCTTAGATTTTTACAATTCCTAATTTAATTAGAACATAGTTTTTTTTTTTTTCCTGATTTGAATATACTATAAATGTAGTAACATCCTAATCCAAATCCAACTAAAGTACTTATCTAATTAGTACTTCTTAATTCAATTAAAAATATAACACAACTCAACAATTATATTCAAAATAAATTAAGTCAAATTCTCTTAATCAAATTTGACAAAATCAAAATGAGATATTCAAATTTAGACAAAAAGGCCTTATTAATATTTTTAACCTTACTCTCCCTCAAAATTAGATATCCCTGTTTTCACTTTGTTAAAATAAATGTGTTTATAAATTTAAAACTCATTAATATTATCTCACTATTTTAATGAATCAATATCCCACTAATAGTCTACACCATTAACTAAATTAATTAATTATAATGATTTAACCAAAACGGTGATGTTTGTCAGATTCCCTCTAAAATGAGGTGCATTGGGATTCAATTTATCAAAGAAGGGTTGTACGCATCTTGCAATGACTCACTAATATAAATATATATATATTTATATATATATATATATTTATTTATATATGTATTTATATTATTTAAGTGGCATGAAGGAAGTCTGCATTTATCATGATGAGTTGAGTGTGCACTTTTGAAAGCCGCACGTAGATGAATCAGTCAAGTGCGTATATAAAAGTTGCCCTTATCCCAATTGTAAAAATAAAGTCAAAAAATATGAAAAAGCTAAGTGCTCATATTGCAAAGTTGAAAAATTGGATGTTTTAGGATCCATCCTTTGATCAATTTAACGGTGACAGTAATTATAGATACATAATAAACTATAACTAATATATAAATTTTCATATTAATTTTTATATAAAAACTTAAAAAAGGGTTAATTTAAAATACGAAGGCATTTTTGACCCATTTTGATTTGGATGCATTTATCAAAAAGGTTTTTTGTTTTAAGATCTTTTTTTTTTAAAATGAAAATGTTTTGTGATTTAAAAATGTCTTTGAATATACAAAGTATTTTTAGTTAAAAAGTACTTCTAAATTTTATGTACTCTCTCGATCTCATAATTTTTCTTTGAAAAAATTGATAATAAATTTTTTGGTATATGAGTTATGACATATTTAAATTAATATTATTATGTTTAATTAATGAATCTTCAAAATTATACATTGACAAAAAGAAATAAAAGGAAAAGGAAAAAATTAAATAAATAGGGGGAAGTAGAGAAAATTAAACGAAAACATGATTTTTTTTTTCTTTTTTTTGAAAAGATTGGGTTTGAGGAAGTAAACGGAGAAATTCAAAAAATGTTTTAAAAAGGTGCATGTTTTGCCTAAAATAGGAAAATGAACTTATTTTTGTTAAAGTTAAAAGGATGAGTTTTGTTTCTTTTGGGTAACTTATGCAGGAGGGGATCATTCCCCACAATTTCCAACAAAATATACTTTAATTCATATATAATTGAATATCCCATTTTAACCTGCACAAATTATAAAAAAAAAAAAAGTTGACTTTAGTTTATTTTACACTTAATAATATCAATTTCTTAGGAAAATTTTTATTAATTTATGAAATGAGACATTTTTTTTCCAAACAACACAAAATATAAATTTTTATATTCAGTTCCGAACGGAGTTAGTAATACACAACCATATCCCACCCAAGTAATCTACTCAAATTAAATATTTACATTCATGTATTAATATATTAAAATAAAATATTTACATTGATGTAGTAATATATTAAAACTAAATATTTATATTTTTACAAATAAAGATCTATTTAATTTTCTAAGGTAACTTTAATTTGTCTATATTTGACTTTTACAGCACAAATGAGTAGTTGGGTGCATCAATGTCATCAATAACAAGATTAGTTGAGGAAAATAAATTTAGGACCTTCAACCGCCGTAAGCATATTGAATTGGAAAATTCTAATTATTAATTTGGTTCAGCAACATAAAATTTATAAGGGATTATAAACTAAGGTCAACTTTCCTAATTAAATTTTAATTTTTTCTTATTTTGAAAATTTAAGTTAATGAAAAGGATTTGATTTAATCATGTTACTGGAATCTACCGTTTCCAAATTTTTTCACTTCGTTCTTTACGAAAAAAAGAATAAAGTAATTATTTGTTAAACTATTGATTTTTTATGAATATATATTCCTTTTATTGGTAATATAGAAAATATAATGAAAAATGTAATAAGAGATCTCTAATACTTTCTCCATCATTAATTATAAGTCATTTTTTATTTTTTTGTGTCATTAATTATAGGTAGTTAATTAATTATGTAGTTTGATGGTATCTTTTCTATATTATCCCTCTAGCGATATATAATGAAATGATGTTTAAATTTTTAAAATGGCAATAAAAGGACATTTTAAGGGAAAAAAAAAACATTATCTTAATTATTATAAAATAAGATGATCGATAACTTATATTTAAATATGGAATATAATCTATTGCTGCGTTTCTTTTGTCTTTGCCACTTTTATAATTTGAATCCTGGAATCATATCTTAGCATTAGAATAAATTTGTTCATTTTTAATTAAATGAAAAAACAAAATGTATTTCCAAGTTCCAATGACGAATCTTGGCCAGGATCCTGTAATAATCTTTTCTCTTCCAGACCCCGGCGTCCGCTGTAATAAAATTATTATTTTATTTTTTCCATCTCAAATTAAATATTTAATTTTTACAATGTAAATTTCTTAATAAATATTTTATTAATTTCAAAAAGAATAATTGTATAATTCAATTCTTAAACTTTAACTTTTTGAAAGTTTTGATTCGTAATGTTTTTTTTTTTTTCCTTTATCATCTTTAAACAATTTATGATTGGATATTTTTATCATTTTGACCAAATTATTAAAAAATGCCATCGAATTTTGAAGTTAATGGTGAGCTGACAAAAATGAAAAGCACATCACCCTCAATACACTGTTTTTAAGGTGAAATTTAGCGAATAAAAAAAAACTACCCACGGTTTACACTATTAACCTCAATCCAAATAACGAATTTTTACTCGACCTAGGGTCCTTATCATCTGCAATTGCATCAAGATGAGGAGTAGCCGGCGAAGAAGAAAGTTCGACGACATTGAGTGGGGAATGCTTTGCTTGTCAGACTTTGAAAGTATTTTGAATAAGCATTGCTAACCTTCAACCAGCGATTGTTAGTTGAGTCAGATTGCTGCAGATTGATTGTGTATAATGGGTCTTGCAGTAGTAATCTAATGTTGGAATCAACTATAATCATGACCTTGTCATCCTTGTCCATGCATCAATGCTATCCTTACACCCAAATGCATGTGTAGCCAACTATAAGAGATAATTCTCCAGAGTTATTGTATGCTCTTTTCTTTCATAGCAAAATGTCTTTGTGATTCTTGTAAAACAAATGCTGTGCTAGTGAGATGAGAAATTTTTTATTTACATATGTTGGTTGAGTTTTGCTCTTCTTTGTTCAGGAAATATTGTATCTTAACCATTCCTTCTTATAGTTTTACTGGACGAAATCAGGATTCTTTTCTTTTATATTTTTTTGGATTTTTGTACAATTAATGATCTTCCTATGGGAGTAAATATGAACTAAAAAAAAAAATCTTGTAATCACTAGCTGCTATAGTAACTTTCAAAAAAGAATGCAAATCTAGATCAAATTGCATTTGAGGATGTTAAAGTTTATTTTCTGTTTAGGTTATTAAACTGTAAATTGATTTAAATGCATCAATGTAGAATCACTTGGAGTGAGATTTCGAAGCATAAGAGGGATAAATGTGTCTCTCAGATTCACTGTACTTCAATGCATAGGTTACTAGCAAAGACAAAGAAAGTGTCATGAGATGGATTAAGAAGGCAGACATATTCAAAATTAAATATGCACTTATTCATATTATATTGTGGTATGTACTCAATTTTTTTTTCCTCTCACATTAATTTACATCTAAACTTTGCTGATTCTATGAAATATTACACAATGTCATCGTTATGGAGTATATTATATATTTACGTTCATTTTGATTCTCTAGGTCCCATTGGACTTTGCTGATTCTATGCCATATTGGTGACAATGTGAAAAGTCCAAGCATGATCTTATTGGATTCTCTTCGTGTGGCGAATCATAATCTTGAAAAAGAAATACGGGAGTAAGTCATTCAATTTTGATTAGCTTTAAACTATAAGCATGTATATTATATAAAAAGAGAAGTTAATTTATTCTCTTATTTAATATAGGTTTGTATTGGACCTATATAAGATACAAGACAAATATGAGGCCACTATTGACATTGTTAGATAGATCCCAATAATGTATCCCACGGTAAACACTGTAAATTCTTTTGTTTAAAATAACAAAGTTAATATTAAGATAATTCATTTAATTTTTGTTTTTTGATTTAATTTTTAATTTGGTTGCAATTAAACTAAGGTTCCTCAACAAGAGGGGGGGTGAAGAGTGTGGATGATATGTATTTTTATATGCCAAATTATTTATAGAAAATGCACCACATACGTTCAACATTATAGAAGGTTATCCATACTTTGTAGGTAATCAATCATCTTTCCTATTTCATTTTCCTTAGTATTATTTACACATAAAACTATCCGTGCAGATGACCATGAAATGTTTCACCCTAAATGACTTTAAGGACTTCCAACAAAGGATAACCACACATGACCAACTTTCATATACATGCTCTCTTGATGAGAATATTGATGACACTACAAGGGATGATAATGCTCAACAAACTCAGACTTCGATAGAGGGGTTTGATTCTTGCAGAGTTGATATTAGTGGGAGACAAAGTGGACAACAAATAGAGGAAGAGATATTGACATTTTGTAATATTATTGAGAGGGATTTGAAGGATGTGAGTGGCATGGCAATCAATTGTTTTTCAATTTCCTTCGTAAATAATGATGAGTAGGGATCTATGGGGGCTAGGAATCAAACCAGTGAAGGAGTTGATGAGGTTATAGATGACCCTAGGCTTGCTAGTGATGAAAAAAAAACTATGGGGGTTAGGGAAAATGCTCATGATCCGAATGACAATATAGAGAATGAATCAGATGAGGGACATGATTTTGAAACTGATGGGGATGATGACGTGATAGAAACTGAAAATTTTCACGATCTAGATTATGAGTTTAGTGATGAAGAAAAATTTTAGAATAAAGACCAACTTTTCAAGGACCTTGATCATTTTAAGCATGGGTTTGATAGAATTATTGTTCAAAAGGAGAGGGATGAAAAGATTTATGGTGATAAATAGAAATAAGTTGCAACCAGCGGTGTTGAAGAGAAAGAAAAAAAAAAAAAACAAAATAGAAGTTGAGCATAAAGACCTTGAGTTGGAGTCTGCACCAAAAACCATCTAGAAATCCTTGCAAGGTACTGTAAAAGGATCTCAATATGCAAGTGAACATAAAATCCGAAAATATAAGAGGGGGGTAGGGAGAATTAAAGGTGCTCTTAAAAAATGGTTACATTTGGATGATATGAATTAAGACATGAAATATGCAAATGAGGATTCTATACATAGTTCTTCAAGTGTTGAGACTAGAGAAGCATTATATGATTCCCAATATAATTCTGATGAGGTAGAGGGAAGTAGTACAAAGAAGAAATTTCCTAAATTTCATCCAAAAAGAGATGGAAATGACCCTACCTTTGATGGAGTTCAAAAGTAGAGAAGAACTCAAAGCAGCCATTGTGAATCATAGGGTCACAGGAGGAAGAGATGTTCAGTTTGTTAAAAATGATGTTACAAGGGTTCTGTAGGGGAGCAAACTGTAGCTGGACAGTGTATGGTTCTAAAAATCTTGATACGACATCATTCCAAATCAAGACATTGCAAGCAAAGCACACTTGCTCAAGTTCTTTAAAACACAGTTTAGTATCAGCCAAGTATATTGTAGTCAAGTATATAAATGATTTCAAATCTATAAAACGGGTTGATGTACAAGAATTTTGAGAGAAAATACATAGGGAATTGAATGTCCATGTAATGAAATGGAAGGTGTATAAGATTTTGTTTCCTACTATGGCTTTAATTGAAGGGAAATACAAAGAACAATACAACTTGATATGAGATTATTGTGAAGAATTGAAGAGAAGGAATACTTAAAGGGCTATATCAAGGAATACTTATGATTGCAGTGGGTTTCAATGCCAACAATGGGATATATCCTGTTGTTTATGTTGTAGTTGAAAAAGAAAATAAGGAATCATGGAGTTGGTTTATTGATGGTCTTATTCAGGATCTTAAAATAGATGATGGTGACAAGTGTTGTTTTATTTCAGATACGCAAAAGGTATTACTAATTATTCATTGAGTTTTGGTTAGACAGATTTGCTCTTCTTGATAATATAATGAAGGGTTTTTTTATTATTTATTTGCAAGGATTAATTCCAGTTATTTCTTTCCTATTTCCAAAAGTTGAACATAAATTTTTGTGTGAGACACCAAAGCAACAACATGAAGATGGTTCATCAAGGAAATGCCATCAAGGATTTAGTATGGAGATGTGCCCAAGCCGCATACATAAATAAGTTTAAAAGTGAGATGCAAAACCTCAAGTCCTTTGATAAAGCAGCTCACACTTGGCTTGTGAATATCATGGAACCCATACATTGGACATGACCACATTTCAGTGAACATGTGAAGTGTGACATACTTGTGAATAATTATAATGAAATTAGCAATAAGTGCTTATTGCAGGTAAGGTGTAGACCGATTTTAGGTCTATTAAAGGGGATTAAATCATACTTGATGAGAAGACACCAAGATAGGAGTGACTAGATTTCAAGTTAGTTTGGAATAATTTGTCTCAGAATTGTAAGGATAATTGAGAAACTGAAGGAAGAATCTGCCCATTGCTTTCCTTATTATGTTAGTGGCTCCAAGTTTCAAGTCCAAGAACGTATCATTGAGTAGTTTGTAGTAGATGTGGAGGCTAGGAGTTGTACTTATAGGAAGTAGGATATCTCTTATGTTGATGAATATTATAGTATTGAAATATACAAAAGAGCATATGAGAATGTGATTGGTCCAACAAATTGGGCTAATAACTGGTCCAAGTTAAAAAGGATCCCTTTGAAGCCTCCTAAAAAACTGAGACTTCCGGGTAGGCCCAAGAAAAGAAGAAGATAGGAACTTGATAGAAAAAAAAAAACAAAGAAGTTATCAATCACCCCAAAAAACTATCCAAGGTTGGAGGTACCCATATTAGGTGTAGAAAATGTGCTTTTGTAAAGCATAACATTAGTACATATCTAATGAATGCCACATCTAAACAAAATGAAGGGTGTGAGGACAAGGATGAAGAACATGATGAAGCATCTCGACAAAATGCCAACTCTGAATAGCAAAAATCTGACTTTATTGATGAATTGGCAAAGAGTTTTAAAGTTTAGTACTTGTTCTGAATTAGGCCATAACATTCACACTTGTGAACATTTAAATATACAAAGAGGCTTGTCTCGACTATCTACAATAGGTGTGCTCAAAATGAAGAACAAGCTACTCAATAGAAAAAGACGAATTAGCAAGAAACAACAATGGATCCACTACCAAAAGAGATATATCAAATTTGTTATTTCATTAGTTTGTCATTTTTTTTTTTATTCAAATAAACTAATATGCTTCCATTTTTCTTATTTTATCCTTTGACTACATTTTGCTAAGCAGAAAGAGACAAATCAGCAAGAAACTCCAATGGATCCACTATCAAAAGAGATAGAAAAAATCTGTCTTTTTTTTTTTTTTTCTGTTAAGAACAACTAATGTGTTTTTGTTTTTCTCTTTTCGATCCTTTGACCACCTTTTAAAGGCAAACCGGGTGAAAAGAAAACAAAGTAGGTGTCATGCTAATGGAGAAACTGGACAGAACAGAGCAACGTGCAAATCCCTATCTGCACGATTACACCCCAGGATCATGCCTTTGGATATGCTTAGGGAGCCTAATTGCCATATCTGAGCTAGTGTTGGAGTAGGGATTGATATAGTTGTTTACTCTTATTTTGTAGTTTATTGATAAATGTGATTGGTTGGTAGTTTTTTTGGATTATAATTGATGGTTGGATATTGGATGAACATTGTTATGGTCATAAGATTATGTCAAGACCTAGTTTTATATAAAACTTAGGGATGCTGTTATGACCATATGATTATGTCAAGGAATATTTTTTATATAAAACTCATGAATATTGTATAAATCCCTACTTGAATAGTGAAATGGAATGTATTTTGACATATTATTTCTGTTCAATTAATTATGTCTCCAGGCTTGAGATGTTCATTGGTATGGAATATAGTACATGTAATACTCCTGCACAAGCAATCAAATTTTGATCATTCATTCTCAATTCTTTTGTATTTAAAGCAAGACATGTAACATATTTTTTGTTCCTTTTATTTCATTAGATGATCAAATTTTGGAACTGTATAGATCAAAATGTCTGGTATCATATCTTGTAGATTAAAGTTTATTCTTGGGGGACATTGCACTATTCTTATTTGTTTATTATTGGTTGGACTATATCCTTTTCTTAGGTAGTTATGTTGTGTCTTAAGTTATCTCACTAGTAAGCCCCTTATTCCTTTTGTTTCTAAAACTATATTTTGATCAAATCTGATTCATGGTGGTGTGATCTCAATTTCATTATTTTTCCTTCCTCTTAGATTAAACTTTGAAGCTGCGACTCTTGCATTTTTATACTCCGTCTATTTTTATTATAATCAGATGAAAAATTAGCCAAAAAAAAAAAAAATTAAGAGCAATTCAATTTATAATAATAGAAATATTGACATTAATGAACATACATCCCCTTCTTAAACAACAACATTAATTGAGTCATACATAAGGAAACCAACATCTATAACCAAACACTACCCTCCAACTAATAACAACAACATTAACATCCAACTTCCAACAACGATCATGACAATTTAATCATCTGACTAATTATTTAGCCACAAAAATAACACTAACATCCAAGATAAACACAATGCAACATATAATTTCCTCAAAAGTTTTTTTTCTTCCAACTTCTTGTTCCTCCATCTGCCTGACATTCTTTAGTTAACCACGAATCACATTGGCTAATCTTTTACACAAAAGCTGATTGATTCAAAAGAAGAATCTACAACCTCCACAGGACTTTACAAAAAAAAAAAAAAATTTTTAAATCTGCTCAGTAAAATTAAATAAAAATTTTGATTAACTGAATAAAATGGAATACAATTTTTTTTTTTTGGTAAAACTAAATTAAAAAGATGGAAAAATTCAACTAACCTTTCCCTTCTCACAAGTAAGAAATGTCCTTTCTAGATTTAGATTAGTCCATTGAGTTTTTAAAACAACTTTTTTTCCACAATAGCAAATCGATGATGTGGAAACAAAGATCTTGCTTGTCTCGAACAAACTAGGCTTCCATGACCCAGATGCATTGCAAGATTCATTCTTTTCGTGTTACATCTTGAAAGATTTGAATGAAAGTCTCACGTGTTCTCTCGAAAAGGTTCAAGATGGGGAAAGAAAGAAGAAAATTGAAAAAAATTAAATCAATGGTTACCAAACACATGGGATCGGGTATTAAAAAGGTTAAATTTTACTTTAGTAATAGTGTATTGATGGTAATGCCCTTAACATTTTGATCAGCTCAATTTTTTAAAAATCTGATTAAAAGGATCAAAATATCCAATCATAAATTATTTTTTTAAAAAAAAACTTTAAAGATCAAATCTTTTAAAAGGACAGAGTTTGATGATTGAATTGTACAATAACTTATTTAAAAAATTAAATATTTAATTTCAATTGATTAAAAATATAAATAAAAATATTCAATTTTAAAAGGATGAGTATTTATTAATAATATAATAATTAGCAGTGAATAGATCACATAAATTTATTAATGTTTTGTTTAAGAAAATAAAGATTTAATCTTGAATCTTCTAAAATAAAATCAGGAAGGTAGAGGAATATTAAAAAAACAAAGAAGCCCAGGCTAAGGAAAGAAAGCGGCCTCATCTTTCTCCAATTACACTCAAACACTCTCCGGAACAAGGACAATTGAAATCTCTTACTCACACAGCTATCCCTCTTCCGTTCAGACACAGACACGAAGCAATCTCAATTCTTGAGAGTTCTCTGTGATTTGATTCTCTCCATCGATTGCTTCTAATTTCTCATTGTTTCCAGTTGTGGATAAAGGAATTTCGGAGAAGATGAAGAAGCTGAAGAACTATTATCTTCACCTAAGGCATCCACAAACAATGGAGCGCAAATGGATCTTTCCACTGGCTATAGGTTCCATTGTTTCTCTTTTTCTTCTTTTTCTTACAACCTTAACCTCACCGGACGGCACCCCACTTTTCCCTCTTTATCGTTATTACACCACCGCTTCCGCCGCTTCCATTTTTGTTGAATCTAAGCTTCACCCTCTGCCCATTTCATCTCAGCCTCCTCCGCCCCGGTTCGCTTATCTCATATCCGGTTCTGCTGGGGATGGAAATATGCTCAAGCGTACTCTCTTGGCCCTTTACCATCCAAATAACCAGTACGTCGTACATCTGGATGCCGAGTCCTCACCGGAGGAACGGCTAGATTTACGAAACTTCGTTGGTAGTCACCCCATCTTTACAAAATTTAGAAATGTGAGGATGATCACTAAAGCCAATTTGGTCACCTACCGGGGGCCAACTATGGTTGCCAACACTCTCCACGCCGCCGCTATATTGCTTAAGGAGGGTGGTGAATGGGACTGGTTTATCAATCTCAGTGCTTCGGATTATCCCCTTGTTACTCAAGATGGTAGGTTCCTTTTGGTCTTTAGAGATTGGTTTACTGGTGGATTTTCTGTTTTTGTTAAATTAGATTTGCATCAATGGATTAATTAGATTGAAATTGATCTGATGGAATAGATCTGCTTCACGCATTTTCGTCCTTGCCGCGGGATCTTAATTTCATTGATCACACCAGTAACATTGGGTGGAAAGAGTGAGTTATTCGTTTTCTTTTCTAACTTCTTGTTTTAATTTGAGTTTTTCTTAGCGATTGAAAGTTTTGGTTTCTAATTTTGACTTTGCAGGTTCCAAAGGGCAAAGCCAATAATCATTGATCCCGGGTTGTACATGTCAAAGAAATCTGACGTTTTCTGGATTACACAGAGAAGAAGTGTGCCCACGGCCTTCAAGCTCTTTACAGGTCTGATTTGGCATCAATAATTGGAGTAGCTGTAGCTTAGTGCTTTCCTTTTTTTTTTTTTTAAATAGGTCTATTATAGTATTTTATGGGGTTACTTCGCAAATTTCATTTAGACACTAATGTTAAGTCCTGTTGTTTCAACTTTCTCAGTATAGTTTGTCTCTTTATTATGGAAATGAACCAACATCAACATCAGTAAAGTATCTTTTCTTCAAGTATATGGCTTGCTTGATTTTTTGGGACACTTGGGATTTTTTTAGCAAACTTATTCACTATTTTCTTTCTTTTCACTTCGGTTTCCATAGTTTTGGCAAAGTAAAACTGGATGTTCTGTTATTTCTACTTTGAGTATAAGATGATTACTTACTTTGAAGTATCAAAACAATGCAACAAAAATTAGTGTTCTTACCATTAGACTTGCATATTCTAACTCATGTTTTACTTAGAATCAGGGTAGAGGTAATAGAGTGTCTTCAGTAAATTCTCCTCTTATTTCATATTTTTAGATTACTATTGTCTGCCCTTCACTCTTGCCACAATAAGCAAATTGTTCGTAGATAAGGGATGACAAGGTTTTGTTATACGAGGATTAACCTGTGGTGCTAATGTGTTTTGGGAGATGGGCTGCCAATTCAACTGGCTATTTAGTCAGCCGGTCAGTTGAGCTGTGATGTCAATGAACACACACTTATCCCCTTCTATATTGTTTCCTGTTATGTCATTCCTGTACCGGTTTACCTTCCACTGTTTACTTCTAATTTTGTATTCAAGATCCTGGAGTAGTGCATTGATATTTGAGACTTCAAATCTGTGGACATGACATGATCTTGACACAAGGCATGGGAAACATGGGAGTATATCAACTTATATGTTCACAAATTATATTTTTTTGCCTTTGTTAGGCTAGAAATTAAAAAGATGTCCTTCAATGTTCAACGTGTTTCTGGTCCCCTCCCTCACCACCATTCAATCAGTAACATTGTGGGAAATCAGCATGTGGTTCTATGGAGAGAATATTGTTTTCTTGCATTAAAATCTGTCCTTTTGGGATTTGGGGTGGTGTTGAAGCAGATTTTATGACTGTAATATGGAAAATTTCCCCTGCTACACTTGCTCTTCCCATCACATGGCTTGAAGAAGAAGTAGCAGAAAAGGATCAAGGAATAGGTTGGCAGGCAAATTCATATTCAGCAAATGCCTTCCCATTTTCAAATCTTTATCTGTTCTCTTTTACTCTAACCTGTTAGCTTGAAGGAAGAATTTTTGAGATCTATAGCCTCTTATGAAATATGCAGCCAATGGAAGAAAGAATGTCATATACCTTCATAGATATTAGATTTTCTGTGGATATACAAAATCCCTTAATTATTAAGTTGGTAAAAGATCGTTTAGAAGGTTAAGTTGCTACAATCTGTTTTATATTTATCTTTCTGCTTTGAGCCCTCATCTGCTCATTTTTTTCTAGAATTATGCAGCCATTGTATGGTTCACTAGTTTCTTTTCCCTCCTCCTCTCTTTGTCAGTGTTTCCATTATGCAATATGCATGACCTATGTTATTTTAGATTCTTGGAAACTTTATTTTTAGTGTCTTGAGAATAAAAGTCAGAATTAGTTATCTTTCAGTGCTTGCATTACTGGCTTGAGAGTCAGCATCTGAATTTTCCGTGTCACTCTTATTCAGCATGAATACATATTATTTTGTGAAGATGAAAGCATGTGAGAGCTTGTTGATGGCATGTTAAATTGTATATTTGGATTTTAAAAAATAGAATCATTTCATTTTCTGGAACGGTTATGCCCAGTCCAACAATCTTTATACAGTCAATGAGGATACCATTATATCTTGGGCCTTTTCTTTACATTTACACTCACTATTTGTGGCTATGAAAATCAACTTCCTGTCATGTCTTTCAGGATCTGCATGGATGACACTTTCTCGTCCTTTTGTTGATTTCTGCATATGGGGATGGGACAACTTACCACGAACCGTGCTTATGTACTATGCAAACTTCATTTCCTCTCCAGAAGGATATTTCCATACTGTCATTTGCAATGCCCAGGAGTTCCTTAATGCTACCGTGAACAGTGATCTGCACTTCATTTCATGGGATAATCCTCCCAAGCAGCACCCTCATTACCTCACTGTTGATGACATGCAACGGATGGTTGATAGTAATGCTCCATTCGCAAGAAAGTTTCACCAAGATGATCCCGTACTTAACAGAGTTGATTCTGAACTCTTGTTGCGTGGTGAAGGAATGCTTGTTCCTGGTGGGTGGTGTGCTGGAAGTGGGGAAAATGGTACAGATCCATGTTCTGTCGTTGGAAATATCACAGTCCTCAAGCCTACTGCTGGTGCAAAAAGGCTGGAAAATCTGATCAGCTCTCTTTTATCTAGTGAGAATTTCCGACCAAGGCAATGCAAATAGCCTGATCCTCTACGAGTCAATTTTGTTTCCTTTAGGAATTTATACCAAAATGGGTAATGGCAACAATAGAGGGAGCTTTTGTTTACATAGGTAAAATTTGTGTGGAGTTGTAGCCTCTCAGCCACTAGAGTTACAGTGGGGGGTTTGTTGTATCAAGTGGAAAGAAGTTTTATTCAGTTTACCTGCGGATCATGCCTGGCTTTTGCCTATGACACATTTTGTCCCTTTTCCACTGTGATCTCTGAAGTTTGCCGTTTCCCTCCCTTATTCTCACAAGCAGTTAGCTGTACCTTGACTTGGTGATGGATGGAGCACTTAAAGGAGATGAATGTTTAAAGGAGAGAACTGTAGAGGACTTGTTATATAGCTTTGAGTATCTATTTGTGGGGTAATGTGATGGTTTCTTTCAGTGCAGAAGCTAGCTTCAAAACAATGTTCTCTTTTGCTTCATCACCAATGTATAATATCTATTATAACACTCATCTTCATTGGTTGAATCATTCTTTACTTCTTACTCTTGTAATTGGTTCCTTGTATGTGCAATCAAATAATTTCTTGGTTTATTGACTCCTTAACTTGGTTGGTGGAGCTCAGTGTTCTGGGTAACTCTGTCCATTTATTTTGCCTTAGCACATTTAACATCTATGACGCATAACAACTATAGATTTAAGTGAAATTCAAGAACCCAGATGTCCAAAATCAAATTAAATCTCAGACAACTCTATTATTACTAGGATTGGTTTGTCAGTCGTCTGGTAGAAACCTTGGAGATTTTCCTGCTGATGCAAAAAGAATTCTAAGTGGTTTTGTGGAATTTTTGTGGTATTGATGACAAACCAGCAATGTAACGATCATTTTACCTACTTCGACTCCTCTGCTTCCGATCCTTCTGACATATCATGGAGACAGCCAAACTGAACAAAGCCTGCCGAAGAACAATGCCCCAAAACAGAGGTCTCTGCTTGGCTCCCCACCTTTTAGAACTGAACCATCTTTGTTAAAGATGTTTCAATCTGGAACACCACTTCTTGTTCGCTTTCTTGTGAACAGCTAAAATTTTATACATGCATACAATTAACGTAAACTTGATCGAAGAGAAGGGAATACTTTCTGATAGATTAATATTTAAAGGGGGTTGTGTCTGTTAGTGTTAAGCTTGTTATAAAAAAATCATGACTTACCTTCGATTTCATTAGTTGAAGCTTTGTCCTCAATTTGTCTTTCTTCTTTGTGAAGCAGAAATGTATCGAAAAACCAGCCAAAGAAAGAATGCATAAAACAGAGGAGAGGAGAAGAGAGAATTATGCAGGGACATCTGTCACAGAGAATGGCGCTTGCTCACTAAACCTCTCGGGCTCAAGCAGGCGCCATTTCTCCTGCGACAGAAGTCCCTCACCTTCTCTCAGTACCTTTTACATGTAACATTTTTCCTATTATATATATATATAGATATAGGGAGAGAGATTAGAGAGGCATTATTAAGACTTTCTTATACTTTTCGTTTCGCTCCAGAAAGAAAAAAAAAAAAACAAAGGACTTTTTCATACTTTTCTTTGGTCTGTATTTATGAAGATTATTACATTTTCTAAATTCCAAAGACTATCGAGTGTTACTGGTGGTGATGCCATAGACCGTCTAGAAACAAAGGCAATGCCAATGTGAAAAGAAGACTAGTCCACAACTTTGAATGATTGATAAAACAGAGACCAAGTTAAAAAAGTTCAATCAAGGGATTTTCACAAGGAAGGAAGACGACCAAGACATTATTTAAACTGATTTCAATGATTAAATATATAGATATGGAAAAACTATTATGGACGATGAATTTCAAATCATATTGTGATTCTATTAAATTTTTGACGATCAATTTTTTTTTTTAAAAAAAATTATATTATTTTATAACTATACTTTATAAATTAAACCATAAAAGAATAAACTATACTTTAAAGGTATTTAATAAAATTTATTTTAATTTTTTTAAAAATACTTGACCGTTAATTAATTATTAAGGACTTAAAAAGAACAAAATATAATTTGAATTCGGTATTCATTATAGCACTTCTATATATAAGATCTTGCTGACTCACCGGTCAATGTTGTGAGCATCATTAGGTAGCTGGCATCTTCGCCCTTTTGTTTCTTGTGATTACGATGATTTTATTCTTCTTTATTTGTGACTCAAAATTTCTTTCTACGGCCATTGGACCCGAAACCATACTGCCCGAGAAAACAACATTTCTCCCTTTGGTCATGATTTCCTCAGTAGAAAATATAGGTGATGGGTGAAATGGGCATAATCTGGACTAAAAGGTTAACCCAAATGAACCAAAGCTATCCTAATGGCTCAATCAAGGCCTTCACGAGTTCAGCCTCCACGCCACGACAGGCCAGTCGCCAGAATACAATTGGGCACTGAAGAGATAGTCCCGGAAATGTCGCCGCCAACACAAGCCATCACAGACAACAACCTGGGGCCAAGCATTCAGCAATTTGTTGGCCTAGCCCAGCCCATCCCAGAATATCTCGACCAACCGAACGCTGGCGCAAGAAGGGCCATAGGGGGGACACCCATATCTCACTGCAAATGGCAATAACTCCAAGTCACCAAGGCCGTAGAGATCTGGTGGAACCCCAGTATCCATGTCGGCAAATCTAATACAGAGGATGGTGGCTGTCTTGGAAGGAATCTCAAATAGAAAAGACTACATTGCTATTGGGCGTACTCCGACACCTTCTCGAAGAGAAAAGCCACCACCTAGGAGCCAAACTAGGCATACTCGACTAGATAGTTTTTAGCCTTCAGAGGCCACGACTAACCCTCTGCGCAATGACACAGGTCGAGAAGCTGGTCGGCTAGAACAAAGGTCACAAGGAGAAAGGACTTTATCTGTGACCGACCTCAAGGAGATCCTCAATAATCAAAGGGAGTATGACCTAAGAGATAGGCTCAATCGAGCTACCATCTCCAGAAGCCAAGGGCAGGATTCAGCTCCCAAAGAGCAGGGAAGCTCGCTGCGAATTCCACTTGGTGTAAGGATACTATCTCGTCGTAGCCTGATCGAAATGATAGGAGAAAATGTTCGAGGGGTAGCCTTTAACCCACTGAGGAGAGCAGTTTCCTCAACCAATCAGGAGCGACAAAACATTGTGGATTTAACCGAGCCCTCGCCGTTTGTCCACAACATCCGAACAACCAGGATGCCTTCAGTCTTCAAAGCTCCACAACTGGAGAAAAAATATGACGATACTGGGGAGCCACAACAACACATTGACGAGTACGTCTCCTATATGGAGATGTTTGAACACCCCGGCCATGTCAAATGCAGAGCCTTCAGGTCCAGGCTCACTAAAAAGGCCCAATCATGGTTCAAAGGAATCAATGAGGCAAGCATCCCAAGTTGGTCACAGCTAAAAGAGCTATTTTTTGAAAAACTATCAGAGCAGCACAAGGTGCAAGAAAGACATCAACAACCTTTTCCTCATCAAACAGAAGGTCGGTGAGCTCACCCACAGCTATTACAGTTGTTTCAACGACAAAGTAGTGGAGATCGAGCAAAAGAATGATGTCATCTACATCATTGCATTCAAGCAACGGGTTGCAAGGGGGGTCCGTGGTCCTCAAACTGGTCGAGGAGGCGGTAAAAACAATTAAGGAGCTGTTGACGCTCCTGGAAAAGTTGATTAAGGCTGAAGAAATGACGAAGATGTAATTAGAATTGCTCTTAGTCTTTGATATAAAAAGAAAACAACAGTAGAATTTTCGTTGTTATGCGATTATAATCACCAACGATGAAGTTTTCACGAAACTTCAATGAAGTAGCCGAAAATAAAGAACACAAGAC
>JAOXNR010000028.1:2802614-2817458 GCA_028571225.1 Parsonsia alboflavescens | reverse complement strand
ATACCCCTAAACCTAAAAATATTTTAGAAAACGGTAAAAAGACCGAAAAACCCCTCAAGGCCCTACGTCTGAGTCCCTAATCCTTGCTGAACGCCTAAGCACTTGTGGCTTTGTTTCCTTGGTCAGTTCAGCTTGCTCTTGCTCACATTAACTTGCATCGTCCGCTCCTGCGTCAAGAAACAACGGTTCAAAAGAAGATCTCGGGCTTCACCTCAGCTGCAGACAGAGTCAACAGAGGACATCCAAGGAGTCCTCTAAAAACAAAGCCGGATAGGAAAGATCCCCATCCCAAGGGGGAATCTCAGACAAAAGAAGGAAAACCATCCCTGAAATTGTACTCAAGCCACTCAAGACATCACGAGTTGAGGTCATCATGGTCATGGAAAAGAAAGACCTTCTCAAGCTGCCCAGGCCCCTTAAGAGTCCCCCTGCCAAGAGAGACCAAGCAAAGTTCTGCCACTACCATAAGGATCATGGCCATCTCACGGAGGATTGCTTTGACCTCAAACGTGAGATTGAGAGGCTTATAAAAGAAGGCCACCTCCAGCGGCCAAAAATGCAGGGCCTGCAAACCCACCTCCAGTGGCCTTGCAAAATCAAAAGGCCCCAGTCAGTGAAATAAATGCCATAGAGAGGAAATCGAAGCGAGCTCGAGGGGGAGATTCAAAGCCCCTAACGGTGTCACTCCAGGTCAGTGACTTCCTAGTGAGGAAAATCCTCGAAGACACCGGAAGTGCAGTCAATGTCCTCTATCGCAAGGCCTTTGATCCAATGGGGCTCGACAAAAGCTCTCTGTAGAAATTAGACACTGCACTGACCAATTTCAATGATAGTACGACTTATGCCGACGGAATCTTGAGAGTCCCAACCACAGTCAAAGTGGATGGCAAGGAAGTCATCGAGATGATGGACTAGATGGTCGTAGATGCCCGCGGGACCTACAATGCCATACTTGGTCGCAGGGGGGTCATGGACCTAAAAGCAGAGATATCCTTGCTCAGTTACAACATGAGAATCCAGGTCGGAGAGGTTTGGATTACCCTTGAAGGAGATATGCAAAGAGCTGCGGAGTGTTACCTAGTTGAGGGTAATAAGGAGAGCTCCCTAGAGCCCAAACCAGAGGAGTACATTGACCTCCCTTAAAGAGGATGACCACCGTAAATTCAAGCAGCTAGAAAGGGAGAGAAAGTCTTCCTTAATCCTAAATTCCCTGAGAAAGGCATCAAAGTTGGAGAGCTCCAGCCCCTAAAAATTAAATGGAAGCTAGTGGATTCCCTTGAAGACAATCTGGAAGTCTTCGCCTGGCAGCCCCAGTGACCTCAAAGGAGTCGACCGAACCGTTATAGAACACAAGGTCAGGCTCAAGCTGGTGAAGTAAAAGAAGAGGACCTTTGCCCTAGAGTGCAACGAGGTCATAGCAAAGGAAGTACAAGCTCTTCTTGATGCTGAGATTCTAAAAAAGGTAGTGTACCCGGAATGGCTAGCCAATAATGTAGTGGTATCAAAGAAGGAGGGGACATGGAGGATATGTGTAGACTTCACCACATTGAACAAATTTTGCCAGAATGATTCCTACCCCCTTCCCAACATTGACCAAATGGTAGAGTCCACAGTCGGGTACCAGTGGCTATGTTTCCTCGACTCATACAAAGGGTACCACCGGATTCTAATGGCCCTTCAAGACATGGAAAAGACCTCATTCATCACAGAGGTCGAAACTTGTTGTTGCATCAAGATGCCTTTCAGTTTTGAAAAACGCCTGGGTAGAATTTCAGCGAGCGATGCACAAAATTTTCAAGAAGCAGCTTGGGCGAAATATTGAGGTTTAGGTGGATGACATAGTGATCAAATCCAAAGCTATAAGAGATTTCATAGGAGACATCCGGGAAACCTTCCAAACATTGAAGATTGCTCACATGAAGCTCAACCCGGAGAAATGCACGTTCGGGGTCTCCGTAGGAAAGTTCCTAAGCTTCATGATCTCGGAGCGAGGCATTGATGCCAACCTAGACAAGATCAAAGCTTTACTGGATATAGAACCTCCCAAAAACCCCAAAGAAGTATAGAGCCTAGCAGGAAAAATGGCGGCTATAGGACCCTTTATCAACAAGATTGCAGATAAAGGAGAAAAATTCTATGATGCCATAAAAAAGCTAAAGGACTTCCAGTGGTCTGAAAGCTGTCAGGAAGCATTCATCAAGCTGAAGGACTTTCTGGGTAGACCTCCTCAACTTGTCTCCTCAAGATTAAGAGAAGAAATCTATATGTACCTAACCGCGACCTAAAAGGCAATAAGTTTGATATTAATAGTAGAAAGTTTAGGTCAACAATTTCCTATTTATTATGTTAGCCTTTTACTTTGAGGTCCGGAGACTAGATATACGGACCTTGAGAAATTTCTATACCTCATCATTATCACTTCAAGGAAATTAAAGCCATATTTTGAAGCTTATTCGATAAGAGTGCTAACAAATTTACCTCTGAAACAAGCTTTGACAAAGCCTGAACTCTTAGGTAGGATGATGAAGTGGTCCCTTGAGCTCTCTGGGTACCAGATTCAATTTGAGCCAAGGAAGGCTATCAAAGCTCAAGCCCTTTCAGACTTCGTAGAAGAATGTACCAGGGTACCACTGGAGCCTACAGACACTTATGAAGGCAATATCTAGACCATGTTCACGGACGAGTTTACGGAGAAGGAAAATTCGGGGGCAGGGATTATACTGATCAACCCTGAGGGAGTGAGAATCCCTTACTCTGTGAAATAAAACTTCCCAACCTCGAACAATGAATCGGAATATAAAGCTCTCTTCAGAGGCCTAAGACTTATAAGGGCTCTCAAAGTGCAGAAATTACATACCAAAACAGACTCGCAAGTCGTAGCTAGCCAAGTAGCTGGAAAATACGAAGCCAGAGAAGACAACATGGTCAAGTATCTCAAAAGAGTAAGAGAAATCATATCAAAGCTTGACTACTTTCTCATTGAACAGATTCCCAAATAGCAAAACTCGGAAGTGGACACTCTGTCCAAAGTCTACAAAGAAGTAGCTGGAACCAGTGCTGAGCTACTTGTGGAACAAATACTCTCTTCCAGCATTGGTCAAGAGTAAAGTCTAGTTATACAGGATCAAGCAAACGGGAGATACCTAATCTTCAAATTCCTTAAACATGGCGACCTCCCTGAGGACCCAAAAGAAGCTTGCTGAGTGCGAAGATGGGCACCTCGCTATGTCTTGATTGGGGAGGACAAGGTATACCTAAGGTCGTACACATGACCACTGCTCAAGTGTTTAAGTCTAAGGGAAGGTAAATATGTGATTGACGAGGTACATAGTGGCATAGGTGGCTCGCACAAAGGAGTGAAGACTTTTGCAAAGAAAATACTAAGAGCAGGGTATTACTGGCCTACAATGGTTGCAGACATTGAGGTGGGCATACAGAAATGCACCAGTTGCTAGCTGCATGGGAACAAATCACATCTTTCACCAGTGAAATACCTATCAATCAATGTCTCAGTACCATTTGACACATGGGGGATTGACATCCTCGAACCATTCACAAAAGGAGTGGGGGTGCGAAATTCCTCATAGTCACTGTAGAGTATTTCACCAAATAGGTAGATGTGGAACCTGTGATAGTGATCTCATCTCAAAAGGTTCAGTCATTTGTATGGAGGGACATTATATTTAGATATGGGATCCTACAAGCCATCATTTCAGACAATGGCTGACAATTTATTGGTGATCAATTAGAGACCTTTTGCGAGAACCTCCACATTGAGCAAAGACTGACGTTGTGGCTTACCTACAAGCCAATGGGTTAACAGAGGTTACAAATTGAACGAGCCTAGAAGGACTAAAAAAGAGACTTACTAAGCTCGAGAAGATGGTGGCAATGCAGATTGGCCAAACGAGATCCCCAGTATACTGTGGGCATACAGGATCACATCCAGAAAAGCTACAAGAGAAACCTCATTTAGTCTATGCTTCGGAGCAGAAGTAAAAATGCTAGTTGAGGTTGGGGAAACATCTTTAAGACTGATCGAGTACAACTCAATCTTAAATGAGGGGGAGAGAAGAGTAGAGCTCGACCTCTTTGAAGAGGTCAGAAACAAGGCAACTGAAGTGGATAGGATATACAAAAGGCAAGTAACAAATATTTTCTAAAAGCGAGTGAAAGAAAGACACTTCTTAGTTGGAGAAATGGTCCTTAAAAGGTCAGATGTTGGCAAACAAGGTCAACTGACCAAGCAGCAAGAAGGTTGGGAGGGATCCTACCTAATCCAAGAAGTCCACAAAGGAGGGAGCTACAAACTAGCTGATCTTGACGGAAGAGAATTCCTGAGACCTTGGAATGCCTGTCACTTAAAAAAGTTTTATGCTTAAAGGTTATCTAAAATACGGAAAACCTCTTGGACCTACTGGTCACATTGAGCAACGACCTCAACGATCTCAGCATGATTTAAAGCTAAGTTCTCTTAAAGCTTATATAGTCATTATGCTTGTATTAGTCTAAGTTACCCGAATGACAGTTCAATTATGCAAGCATGCAATTGTTAAAAAGCTGTGTGTATGAAGAGCAGAAATATTGCTCGAAGCAGAGACCAAAAAATACTAAGTAGTTCATAAAGATAAAAAATAAAGCAGAAGGCCACAAACAGACCCCTACAAAATGTCCAGTGCTCAACAAAACATATATTAATCCCAAAGCTATTACAAGAATTCCCAAGAAGACAGGTCAGAGTTAGAGCTGGAGATCTCAATTGGGAGACCTTGAAAAGGATCTATGTACATGGCCATCATCTCAGCTCTGCGACGAATGGCAACTTGGGTCTTGTTTGCCATCCCGAGCAATTCAACACCACGACCTGCCCCCCTCATTTTCACGGTCGGGTCCTTCTCTGCCAAGACGCACAGCACCTCGGGTCCTGTGACCTCGCCCTCGTGGAGGAACAGAAGGCCCCACGAAGGTCGGAACCCCCTCACAACTTGCTGACCTGGTGGCGCTTTGGCTCGGGCTAGCTCCTCCTTGGCCTATTCTGTAAAGCCAGTTAAGGCCTCTCAACACTATCAAAGAAAAAAAAAAAAAAGGGAGAGAGACTATCAAACATGCAAGAAAGATAGAAGCAGCAAAGAAGCCTACTTCAAAAGGACCACTTACTGGAAGGAGTAATTCCCATGCGTGCATGGATCAGAGGGAGGTTACACAACATTCTCCAACACAAACTGTGCAGGTTCCAAAAGAGACCTTGGCCAAGCAAAAGAGAGGCAGTCGACCCTGGCCAATCAGAATAGGCCATTTTCATTACAAGATCCCAATTTTACTCCAAGCCAGGGACGAGGGGAGGAAGCTTATTGTAGAAAAGTCGATTAAAGTTCCAGTCAGGGTATCTCTCCATCAGTGAATCATCAAACTAGACGAAGAGAAATTGGGATTTCCAGTTCCCTTCTAGAGACTAAACGCAGCCCAATATTGGAAGCCTTAGCACCAGCCTTAGATACCCCTTGGAGGAACTAGAGGTCGAGTTAACCTCTAGCTCGAAAAGCATCGAAAAAGCTCCAAGGACATTGGAACCCTGTAAAGATGCCAGGTAGCTATGAAAGCAACTATCATCCTGATGGAATGGGGAGTGAACTGGGCTAAGGGCACCTTCCAAAAATGGACTCTGTCCATAAAGAGGTTATAAAGGAAAGGAAGAAGGAGCCCTCCCCAGAGGCTGGTGGTGTGAAGAATGATATGGCTAGTACGCCAAGAGTGGGGGCCCTCAATCAGTGTGGCAGCAGTGAAATAACCCTCTTTTATTGTCATCCCCACTTGGAGAGCCCTGATATTAGCAGGGCCCAAAGAAGAGTCCTAAAAGGGCACGCCGGTCTCATCTAGATCATGAGTTAGACAGGGGGGACATCACGAGCCTGGGGGAAGTAAGGAGGATCATAGAAGATCTCGTTGGCTATAGATTCAGAGCTTGAGGAGTCTAAACTAGAAGCCATGGTAACCGAGAAAGCTCAGAAGAGAAGAGAAAGGACCTGGTGCAAGGAACTGTAGAGAGATAAAAGAAATCATAGAGGAAGAAGATACGATGGACTCTCCAAAGTTAAGAACTCCTCAGCTTCTTACAAGGGAGTTAGAGCGGGTCAACCTTTGGCCTTCCAAGACGGGTCATTTTCCAAGATTTGGGGCAGGCTGATGGTTCAGAAACCTAACCCGCCCCAACTCTTCCTCAAAAAATAAAAGAAGAGAAAGCGCAGCGTTTTCCAAAGAAATGTGATGCGGGTCGGTGCTGACGAAACCCGAACCAAACAATCTTCAAAGATCTTCCTACAGATTTGATAGCAGATGCCTCCTCCTTATTGACTGATATTTTCCCCTTGGCCAACTTCCCCTTCTTGGATTTAACAAGCTGGTCCATAGCTCCCGTGGCCGCTCTCCTAAAAGCACTTGCGGATGGACTCATCTTGATTAGAATGCTGAGATTTTTTAGAGGATCCTTCTCTAGTAGTGTTCTCTCAATCCTCCAATAGTGATTTCCTGTCAAGCTTCCAAAAACAAAAGAATGCGCCACTTCAAAAAAACAGTCGTTACGAGAAAACGGTGCTATTTTACTGAGAACCATGGCTTAAGGTGGTAACCCTTAAAATACCTAAAGATCAGTCTCCCAAAAAAAATTGCAAGAAAAATCATAACAAAGATCACAGCTTAGAGATGGTAGCCCTCGAATACCTGAAAGCCAAATCGAAGACTTGGAGATGGTAGCCTTTAATGCTTGAAATTCAAACCCATAGCCTAAAGATGGTAATTTCTAATGCCTAAAGGGATTGTCCCCGGCCTCGAGATAGTGATCCTCAATGCTTGGAGGCCAAACTTGCAACCTATAAACGGTAATCTAAAATACCCAAAGGTCATGTTGGCAAGTCCCGAGGTGTAAGTGAGCAAGGACTTTCAACCACTGCCCTCATGGATCACGAACCCCAAGGTCACTGACCTCCAAATGAACATAATAGAGGCTAACTAGACCACGACCTATGACCTTGTGGGTTCTAGCCTTGCTCTTGTACCTTTCATGCTGTGACCAGGTGTGCACGACTCTGCCAAAAAAAAATATAAAGCCAGCTTGTAGCTCTCAACTAGAGGCACGAATGAAAATGTTTCCCAAAAGCTTCCTACTGCAAGGAATCGGCAAACCTAGCACCAGCGACCAAGGAGCTCGTCGGGCCTAAAGGAAGGTAATGATGGGTGAAACGAGCGGAACCCGAACTAAAAGGTCAACCCAAATGAACCAAAGTTCCCCATACCTTCAATACTTGAAAGTCAGACTCACAGAGTCAATGAGGACACATGAACCAAGCAACTTGCCACCACCAACCTCCCAGGTCATAGACCTAGAGGTCACTGACCTCCTAAATGAGTTCGGGCTAAGGTCTTGCCAGACCTGGACTTCGACCTGGCAATCTCCAATCCGAATCATAAATGTTCCATGCCCCAACCACTGGGCCGCCACTCCTAGTCACTTCAAGAGCCAAGGACCATTCGACGCTACCTCACCAGAAGAGATGTTCGAGTTTCTCAATGTCCACGGGGAGGTCACGAAGTTGATCTGAATGTCGGCTAATGAGCTCGTAGCTCTCACAGAGACGTGAATGGTAAGATCTCTCATTCCAGGAAAACTCCGAGATCCTAGGAGCAACTGGCGGGATTTGATTAAATCCACAATTATCTTGATTGCCGACGGTGACGTAAAGAGAAACCTAATTTCATGAGTTGACGAATCATTTTCTGATTACTTAAACAAAAAACACCTAGTGAGTCCAAAAAAGGAGAAAACTCTCATGCTTTTTGGAGAACAATCCTTACCAGAAAACTTTCCCAAAATCCTATATTAGGCATCAAAGCTTTTCTCTTAGCGAGAGCCCACTCTGGTAATCTCTTTTTCTAATCTTCTTAGGTTGTTGACGGCGGAACTCCATCAGGATCCGCGGGGTGATTCGACCCATCACTTTTGGACCCATCAATAAGAAAAAACTTAGCCTAGTTTTTTCAAGTTTAATGTTGTTACAATGCCATCCCACACTTTAGATCTTTTAAGTATGCATTTGTACCATTGCACAAATAAAAATTTTATTTGGATCACTAAAAAATGAACTATTCTTGAAATATAGTTTATCATTTCAAGGTTTAATTTATAAAATATATTCAAAATAATACTCAAACAGTCCACAAATTAAATGTCTTATTTCAGTTCGCATAATGCTATTTGCCCTGACTATTGTGTTTAGACCTTTTTCCCAATCCTGTCCAATTACCAAGATACCCTTCATTTATTTTCCCTCCATCTTACTCTTTGCTAGAACCCTCCCTCTCTTTCCTTCTTCCCCTCCAATTTGCCCCACTTAATTTTTCAAGATTTCCAATGCTAATTAATTTCACAACATTTGTTGGTTTTCATTTGAAAAACAATTAGAAGGTTGTAATCTTGAACGCATAAGTACCAAAATTCATCTATGTCTTTATATTCCTTTTATTTACCCAATGATGTTCACTATATGAAACGGACGTACAATTTTTTTAGTCCAATTCATTTCGATAATGACATAGATGACACAGGATTAACTTAGTTCTCTTCACATCTAAAACACTAACTACACACTCTATCGTAATCACAGACGGCATACACTAATATAACATAAACTATGGTTAGTTACCCCTTCATATTTATTTCAATCAACATTATATTATATAAAAAAAATTACAAAATATCATCGGATATTTTTTTTCCCCGGTATATAATTATTGCATAATATCTTTCAATTTTTATGCAAGATGTGAATAGATTAAATCATGACTAAATATATCACTTGAATAAAAATTAGTCATGTGGTTACAATTTTGTAGTAAGATATGAAGATTTTTTTTCCCCCCTTTTAACGGGACTTATTAGTTAATTGAATTTTAATTTTAATTATATATGATTAAAGAAAATTCATCTTCTTCTGAATTTTTTATGTTGTAATTTCCTACTAGACTTCAATGGAATGATTTACAATTAATAAATCTTTATTTATCTAAAAACAAATAAAATGATAATTGTGTTACCCTAAACCAAAATTTCTTTACTTCCCATGACAAGTATTCCCTCTGGCACTAAATATAAATCATTAGTTGTGGTTTTGAAAAAATTAAGGTAACTTTTTTTTTTCCCCTTAAATGTCTTCTAATAACTTTTTCAAAAATTTCAACATCATTTTATAAATATATAATTAATGGGGTAATATAGAAAAAGGCTTTTACAAAAGTTAATTAACTAATAATAAAGATTTATAATTAGTGACAAGAAAAATTAATTTAAATGACTTATATTTAATGACAGTGGAAGTATGTGTTTATTACATATTTAAACATATAAAACATAATATATAATTTTTTATTATTAATTATTTCGAATAATTATTCTATGTTAGTTTAAAATTTTCAAATTAAGTTATATAAATATCTAAGCCCTAATCCCTATACCCTAGGCCTTAAACATTACACACTAATATTTTTATTGACAAATACAAATAAAAACATATAATACAAACAATACACCTTTCATATTCCAATGTTTGTTATGCAAGATTAAAGGATTTAATTAAAAAAAAAAGGAGAAACAAATAAACCCTTCTACAAATATGCATTTCTCTTAGATTAGATTAAAAAATACATAATCCATGATTGATTTCCCATATTTATTATGTCTTGTGAGTAGATCTTTATTTTGTTTGTTTTCTTAATATTAATAAATCCTTAAATAGCAATTGTTGTTTTACAAACTTTCAAAAATTCCTCGTTTAAACATGTTGATTGTTTTTTATTAAACTTAAACCCAATTCCAATAATTATCATCTTTCGCTTTGTAAATTGAATGAACCCTTTTTTTATAAGTAAAATATATAATCTTTTGTGGTATCAGCAAAACCGATGGCAACGTGGGAACGCAGTGGTGAACTTGGTTTGTTGAGAAGTCATTGTAGAGTTTCCTAACGCAGTTTCAGCGTGGGAAGCATTGGACACTTACCATAATTTACTAAAATGCTTTTGAGGGATTTCAAGTCATTTATCAAATTTAAATAATTGAATTGACAAATCCATCTTTTTTGGTGTTTTGACCACAGTTTGGGATGGATGTTTTCTCTAATACCGTTGACCCATTTGATCTACACTAATGGAATTAATTAGCCAAAAAAAAGAGAAAAAATTGAGTTTGTCTTCTGTTTCCTTGGAAGAATAGAAATAAATAATCATATGCGAAATGAGAAGGAAGTATATCAATTGTCTTCTGTTAATTTTAAGTGACAATGGATTATGAAATTGCAATTGAATCTGGTATAATTTTATTGTTACTCATTACTTCAAAATTTGATCAAAAATCGCAACCATTTAGTGAATTTGAGACAATTAAAAATCCAATTTGTACCAATCAGAATTTAGACATTATAAAAAAAAAAAAAAAAAAAATTCCAGTTCAAAACTCTGCTCAGAAAATGAAATTTTCTTCTCACAGATCTCTGAAAAGAAATCTCTGAAGTCTGACATGTGAATTTCTTTTCATGATTCATCACAGCAGAAAAGTAAATTCAATTGTCAACCAAAAATTAAAAAATAAATAAAGATTTTTAGTAGCTCTCATACTCGAAATTCATCGCTCACGATTCAGTAATCAGAATAGCGTATAATGCCCACCAAGGCAAGCAATCAAAGAGCCACTGAAAATCATCAACACAAGGCTTTTTAAAAAAACAAAAAATAAATATGAAGAAATAAACGAGAAGGGATCAGAGAGTGCTTGTGTTATCCACAAAGACAATTCAGAAACACGGACCAATTTGTATCGTCACATCCCTTCTCCATATAATATATTTTTTTTTTATCTAAAGAAAAAAGAATAAATCGAATCTAAGAACTTTCGAAATCATCAGAGACTTAAATACTACGAATCACGGGATTTTAAGATTCATATTGTTGCAGTTTTCTTCTCATCAAATGATTTCGAAAGTCGAGACAACGTAGAAACAATAATACACATGAACAGAGGATGAGGAATCAGGAAACGGGGGGAAAACCATTTGCAAAAGGTAGAAAATGCAGACTGAAGAAGGAACGAGGAGAAACAGAGGCTCCTCCGCGTTTTATATAGGCAATCTAAAACCCTAAATCGAGCGGCGTTAAACCCTATTTCTCGAGAGGCCTGGGTTTGGCCCGCTAGTTTGAACCAACTATTGCAGCATTGCCAATGTTTTTATTGGGCTTAGTCTCGTTTGAAACTATATAAATGCAAATATTACCCCCATTATTATCAAATTATTATTAGTGCAATTGATTGTACCGCCACATAAGTTAGTGATTGCATTAAATTTAAAATATCAAAAAATGAGTTTAAAATAGAAATATTAAATTTGAAACTCATGGAGGATAAGGAATTAATTTCCATGAGTTTTATCATTATGCTAAAAATAATAAGAACAATAGAGGTTCAGATCTCTTGTTACACAATTATATGTCATTATTTGTTATATCAGTAGAAATTTAGCACTTGTCTTTAAGAGATTAAGTTACCTAGTTTAGTTTATCTTTTTATATTTTAATATATAAAATATCTTAAAAGATAGTAATAATTAAAGGTTACGAATAAGATTTTTATTAATATTTTATTAGTGTAACACAGAGTGACGCATAATTTTGTGACAGGAGATCCGGACTCACAATAGAGTAATCTATTTTATCTTGCTCAGAATCTCTTGTTATATAATTCTGAGCCACTCATCATTACTCCCTCTGTTTCTTTTTAAAAGTCATTTAAAAGTTTTGAAACACAAACCAAGGCAATAATTGTTATGGCAATTAATATTTTTCTTAGACTAAAGTATCCTTTATAATAAATAAGGTTCATATAAATTCAATCCTAATATTTAATGTAATTAGAAGGGTATGATTGAGAATTTTTTATTAAATGCTTATTAGGAAATAAAAATACTCCTTAAAAAGTATGAAGTCATTTCTATTTTGAAATAGAACTAGTTAGCTAAAATCATTTGTAAAAAAAAAAAAATAGAGGGAGTAGAAATTTAATAAATGTTCCTAAAAGATTAAGTTTCATAGCGTTTAATTTATCTTTTTAAATTTTAATATATAAAAGATATTAAAATATATTAGTTAAAGCATATTAATAAAATTTTTATTAATTTTTTATTAGTTAATCAAAAAGTGATACGTAAATGTATAATCAGATATCCAAACCCTGTTTATTTTTAAATCTGTATTCTTTGTGTTATTAAGAATTTTTTCAACAATCAAACAAAGGAATTATGATTCCAAAGAATTAAGGAGGAACAAAATAGTTATTCCTTCAAACTAGACACCCTATTAGTGAATTATCTTTGAGACAACTGTTGAGGGAAAGATATTTGCAAAGGAATAAAACGCTCAGGAAATGAATTTTAAAGAAACAACTTTCAAACTAAACTTTTGATATTTACCAAGCTTTTTTGGATCGGATCGGATCGGCCGATCTGACCAGTCAAATCGAGAACCGATCACTTGATCGGTCCGGTTCAAGGATAAAAACCATTTTTATAGGAAACCGACGTAATTCATGAGAACCGTTTTGACCGGCCAGTTCAATCGGTGAACCAGTGGATCGGCCGATTAGCTATCAAACTGGGCGGTTTCCACTCAAAAAATTTTTGGGACAAAATTGTTAAAATTTAAAAGTTAATACACTGATTGATAAATAAATAAAATCAATTCATATTCTTATCTTATGACCTAGCTTCTCTTTTTGACTTTTCCCTTATTGTTCTCACTTCTCAGTTCTTAGCTTGTCTTCCACCCTTTCCGTAGTGATGGAGAAAAAACCAAGTAGCAGACCTCTGAGTCCTCTTTTTTATGGGTTGGGAAAAAAATCCTCAATCAGACTACTATGTTTAACACATAGTAATAGATCTACCATCTTCGATTCCATTTTATATACTGATTTTATTACAAGTTTGATCAAAAGTAGTTGGCACTCGTTCAAAAAAGCTTGCTTCAGTTAAGAGTTCAAAGGCAGCAGCTCTTCTTTTCTCTTCAAACAGCAGCTCTTTAGAAGGCAGCAATCGGACCGGGCAGCAGCTGGTTGTGCGACTTCTGCTTGGCGCAAGTGTTCCTTTTCTCTTTTTGCAGCTCCAGTAAAAAAAAGTCCATCTGCAAGTAAGCCATCTGCCATTAAATTTTTGTGTTTTCTGCCAAAAAAATGTTTGCAAAATTTTACTAGGAACTTAAAAGGGAAGATTCAGTGTGCCATAAGAATGTTTCAATTTCTGTGATTTAATGTTTGTTGAGTTCTTGAGGCTATCTGTGTGTGCTTGTTGATGTTCAATTGAGAAAAATGTTGTTAATTGGCTCCTTTCTTTTATGACCAATATATATATATATATATATATATGTTTTTGCTGTCTCTGCGATTTAATGTTTGTTGAGGGCCTGAGGCCATATGTGTGTGCTTGTTGATGTTCAATTGAGAACTACTACAACGTTTTGGGAATGTCGAGTTATTTGCATTCCATTTTGCTCTATTTGGTCTTAATTTTATTGTGATCCGTTTTGAAGTTTTGAATGGAATTTCCCTCTAGTAATGTCTCTACTCAGTGAATTTTCTCGTATCTGCTTGTAATTTTGTTAAAAAAATTTTTTTCCTTTCATAGATCATTGGAAATGAAATCATCTTCAATAGATAGCACAACACCTCAATTTCAAGCATCTAGTTAATCTGATCAAGCTTCTATTGGGAGTGGGAGAGGTAAATCTGATATTGCTTGGAATCATATAGATCAAAGTGTTGTGGAGGGAAAGAATGTCTTAATATGTTTGTATTGTGGGTTTAATGGTAAAGGTCATGGCATTTATAGGATGAAACAACATTTAAAAGGACAAGTTAAGTCTTGTTTAAAGGTTTTACCTTATATTAAATTTCAAATGATGAATTCTCTTGATGACATTGTTAAAAAGAAAAAAAGGGACTATAGAGAAGTATGATTATAAGAACCCTTATGGACCTAATGTTGCAAACCTTGAAGGAGATGATGATGATGCAGAAGAAATACCCCGTGCAAATGTACTACATCTAATACTAAATTGAAACTTAGTGCATCTCAATCGGAACAAGGGAAAGGAAAGGCTTTAGGAGGGAAAATAGATAACTTTTTTCCTCAAAGAACAACCCCAAGATCTGAACCAATTTTAAAAAGTGTGCTTGCAAGTAAAGAGGCTATTCATAGAGCACAAATGGAAGTTGTAAGGTTCTTTTATGATGCTTGTTTGCCTATTAATGCTTCCAATTCCATCCACTTTCAATGAATGTTTTATGTCATGGCTTCTATATGTCTAGGTTTTAAAGCTCCTACATATCATCAGTTAAGCGCTACTTTATTGAATGATGCAAAAAAAAAAAAAGTGCAATTATTTGTTGATTCTATGAGAAAGGAATGGGAAAATATTTTGTGTACTATAATGGGTGATGGTTGGACTAATACTAGACAAAGGACTAAAATAAACTTTCTTGTTTATTGTCCTCGTGGTACAATTTTCTTGAAATCTGTTGATGCTTCTGATATTGTGAAGAGTGCACAATCTTTATTTGAACTCTTTAAAGAAGTTATTGATTGGGTTGGTGCGGCAAATGTTATTCATATGGTGACTGACACTGGGGCAAATTATGTGGCTGTTAGAAAATTAATTAATGACAATTATTCTTCAATCTGTTGGTCTCCATGTGCAGCTCATTGTTTAAATTTGTTATTACATGACATTTGTAAGTTGAGTCATGTAAAGCTTCTT
>JAOXNR010000028.1:2764357-2802514 GCA_028571225.1 Parsonsia alboflavescens | reverse complement strand
CCCCCATCTTCTAGTGTTTCTTGCTATCTTTTTTTTTTTTTTCCCCCTTTTCTTCTTTTAGATTTTTTTTTCTCCATTTTAAAAATTTATTTTGTTTAACTAGTGTGTTTATATATATATACACACGAATAAAAGTATGCGGCCAGTTTTAATAATTTTTTAAAAATCTTTTAATATTAAATATATTTATTTTTATTATTATTATTACATCTTGAGTTCATCATATTTTATAAAAAAGGATTAGTATTGCAAATCTTAAAAATTATATTAAAAGCAAAATTTCAAAAAAAAAAAAAAAAGGAGAGCTTTTTCATCCAAATGAGTTTTAAATTTAAAAAGCACTTATATGTCATTGCAATTAAACACAAAACTGGTTAACTTTAAAAACCAGCACCTTTTTTATAAATCTATCCAAACGGACATCCTTCAAGTATTTGTCATATTCCTTTTTAGTACTAAAATACATTCATACTTCCCAAAATATACATAACAAAAGTGTAAGTCATTTTATAATTTTTTAGCTTAATTTCCCTTCTCTTTTTTTTTTTTCTCCTCTCATTTCTGTAAATAAATAGAATTGTTGTAATGAATGAGAGAGAACTAAATTTGAAATTATTTTTGGAACAATAGTTACATTTGAATGTTTTTAATCTTGATAAAAGCGTGGTTAGCATCTATTTTGAGATAGATGGGTAATGAATTTCGCCTTCCATTTTAGCCAACAAAGTTTGTTTGATCTCAACGCAAGTCATTGTATATTATTTTATAAGTATTTATTCATTTCTTCCCACTTTTTGCCGTTTGATCATTCATGCTCGAAGTTCTTAAGTAATTTTAACTGAGAGGTTTATTATTATTATTATTATCTTGAATTCAATGCATTATTATTATTATTATTTTTTGACTAAATCAATGCTTTGTCTTTTAAATTTTTAATACCATATGTGAAAAACTTTAAACAACTTATAGGAATACTCCCTCAATTTCGTATTATTTGTCCATTTTGGTTATCACATGAGGATTAAGATGAATAATTTATTATTATTAATTTTAGGATAATCTAACCAAAATACTTATTTTAGAATTAAATAAGTATTCCTTTCTTTCTCCTAATTCATTAAATATCTTATAACCCACCACTATACGTTTACGTTTGTAGAGCAACACTAGTGGTAGAGATGTTTCAGAAAATACGAGAGGATATAATAGGAAAAAATTATTAAATATTCCATATTAAAATTGAGTTAGATAATTATTTTGGGATAATTTTTTGAAAGTGGACAAATAATATGAGACAGAACCAATAATATTGTTGATCAATATGTTTATACGGAGTATTTCAAAATAGGTGACACTTTAGGGGAATTTTTTTTCTTCCAAAATATAAGTCACTTTGAAATTTCTAACGAACATCTTTAGTCATTTTCTATTTTGTAATAAGCGTTTAATAAAAAAAAATTTCAATATTAATCACAATAAATATTATGACTAAATTCATATGTGCATTTTATTTAATATATGACTCTTGACACTAATTATAAGTGATTTTAACTAACTGCTTTTTGTCACTAAATATAAGTCATTGTTGTTAGTTAATTAAGTATTTTATTGATTTTTTTATCATATTACCTATATGTCTTTCTTTTTTCCCTTGTCACTTATAAGTTTGATTAGAATCATGACTAGAAATATTTTATGAAAAAAATTACTATCTTAATTTTGATAAAATGATAGCTAGTAACTTATAAATAATAACCAAAGGAGTGGCACTTTAATCCAAAAGAAATACTGTTTTGATTATTAAAACAATTATTGTCATAATTGTTAAGTACTCCTAAACATTATCTGAACAAAAACGTTTAATTTTTTTTTTTTTTTTTTTAAAAGATACGGATGGAAGTAACATTTTGAAGGCTATGGGGCATTATTTCCTGAGTGGTGATATGTCCTAAAGACAAAGGAATTAATTACCTCATTAAAGGCCAGAAAACTACTACGCCTACTAATAGTCCTAGATTGAATATAGATTGGACCAAGGGTATTTATTGTTACTTTCTTAAAGAAACTACTTAGTGCTATCATTATTACTGCAAGTATTATATATATATGGTCAAATACCTATTTTGGTATGTTTAAGACAGCAACTTTGGGTTGACTGACTCCCTACTTTAGTCTGGGTGGCATGGCACTTAATCTACCTCTGTTTCATATATTATTAGTAGTATTGTAGTAGCATATTCCCTTCATGTCCCAGGGATTTTGAAACCTATGGGCATGTCAAAATGAGGCATACACCAACCTGTAGTGTTAGTGCATTTTTATATACTGCCTCTATTCCTTTTTTTATAAGTCGTTTGTAGCCTTTTTACGTAGATTAAGAAATTTTTTTTTCCTAAATTACTCTTCTAATCGACACAAAGTTTAAGACAACTGTTGTCTAAGAAGATTTAAACCAGTCTTTCATCTTCGTCTTTTCCTCTCAAAAGTTCAAAATTTTCCACGAAAAATTTCATACCATATTTCTTTGTTAACCTCACCTCCTGAAATTTCACACAAAAAAAATCTCTATTGAAGCTCACCTCCTAAATATGAACTCAAGTGACCGGGGACGTGGCAAAGTTGTCTAAACTTCTTTTCAGTCTTACAGAGTGAGGGAAATGGAAGAAATGGTTTCAAGCGGCAATAATCAAAGGCAACCGTTCCGAGTAATAGACTCAAATGTTGAAGCTGAGAGGAATATCCAACCGAATACTAATCTCTGCTCTGTCTCTAGTCAAGAAAATCGGGCGACTTTTTATCTGAATTTGGTTTCGAATGAAGAGTCCTACAGCTTCATTGATTTGAACTCGGAACACCTACCAAAAGATTTAGGGATTCCTCCTCCAAACATGCGTAATCTCTATAATTTTTGAATTTTCGTTCCTAAAAATCATTTGTTTTCGTTTAGAAATTCTTTGAAAAAGTAGCTAACAGATGTTTCATTACTGAAAAACTGTTCTGCTAAGTCTATACCCATAGAGATATAATATTGTGTACATACACAAATACGTATTTGTCTGCTTCATCTGTGTATTTGTGCAACAACAGTAAGAAGAATGCATGTTATTTGAAAATTTTATCTTTTGTTGCGTATACTAATGAACTAGTGTTCAGTTGTTCTAACAGTGGAAGGTCACTTCAAAGAAAATGAACTAGTTAAGATCCTGTCTTGTGTGCAAAAATCATGGTGTAATTGCAATAGTTAGAGCTGAGGTTATTTTAGGTAAATGGTACCTATATAGTACTCTTAATCAGAGAGACAAAGACTAAAGGAAATTTTCAAATAGAGTGAGCTAAGACAATAAAATAATATGAAGATGATCCGTTAGATTGTAATCATTGCTAGCTTATGACTCCTCTTTAGTGATCTACTAGGAAATTGACTGTCCGATCATGGTTTTCTTACCTTGTACTTGGGTTTGTATTAATGTGAGAGGAGTTTCTTTCTTTTAGCTTTTCCCCCCTTCTGATTGAAAATAGTAAAAATTGTGAAGACAGGTAGATTTTGATATTTCCCTTGTCCATTAGGAATCTTTGTACCATGTACAGTAAATGGATTGTTATTTGTGCTAATATGTTTTTCAGTAAGCAACTATTAGCTACACACTTCCTTGCTTGAGATTCCACCATATTATGAGAGATAATGACCTAATTCCTGCATTTATTTTTGGGAGCTATCCTTACTTCTTGTGGCTAGCAATGGGATAGTTTTCTGCTTCTGCCATAAATAGAATACCACATTTGGCTTGCACGAAGATTTGGGAGAGGACTTGATTATGTTCAAGTAACCAATTTACCTTACCATTAAGAAGGTTGGTGCTGATATTAATGTATTAATAACTCAAATCCTGTAAAATTAAAGTAGGATTATGATTGAATTTTAGTATGAAATATGCTTATGCTAAGGTACACATTTGTTTTTGCGACAACTTATAATAAACCGAGTAACCTTATAGCAAAATTCATATTCCATTTGAGTAATCTTCTCTGTGGCCAAATTCTTCAACTTAATTTTATAACTAAATATTCCATACCAGAAGTTACCAATTTTTGGTCAAATCAACTATTCTTTATTTCTTCCTTTCCCCATATAATTCTGTCCAGTTATTTTATTTCTTAATTTTATATTTTTTTTGTATTTCCTTCCTTACTTTATTATAGGGCAAGGTAATGAATTACACCAAGAAGTCGGATCTAAATGGATCTTTTTGTCTAATGATCAACGACGATGTATATATGAAGCTTTATTGATGAGATGCATTTATGGGAAATTAAAACGTGACACGACAAAAGATGTAGCTTTATTATTTTCTACACATATTCATATAGTTCAAAGAATTTGGAAACAAGGAAAAGCAAATGGATTTAGTGAATTAGTTGAAATTGCAAGAAGGAAGACAAAAAATTGTGAGCATAAAAGGATCGAACTTAATAGTAAAAGTGTTCAAGAGATACTTTTAAACCAACGAACAACTATTTGATCTCTTACTAATGTTTTGGGTATGAACAAAACTTCAATGTCACGGTATTTGTCTTCGGGTATATTAAGGAGACACTCAAATGCCATAAAGCTATATATGAAGGAAGAAAACAAAAAAGTTAGAATGAACTTTTATATCTCAATGCTTGACAGGGATAGTTTGGGGACTCATCCGAAATTTATGGACATGGTTAATGTTGTTCATATTGATAAAAAATGGTTTTTCATGTCAAAAAAGAAAGAAACTTACTATCTTCTAAAGGATGAAGCAGATCCTTTGTGAATATCTAAGAGTAAGAATTTTATTCCGAAGGTCATGTTCTTAGCTGCTTTGGCACGACCTAGATTTGATGTTAATGGAAATGAGACATTCTCTAGAAAGATAGGTATATTTCATTTCACATTTAAGGAACCAGCAAAGCGAAACAATGCAAATCGTAGAGTTAGAACTATTGAGACAAAAGCAATATCATCTATTACTAGGGATATAATGAAATCTTTTATGATTGAGAAACTTAAAAAGGCTATTAAAGAGAAATGGCCAAAAGATTCAAATGGTCCTATATTTATTCAACAAGATAATTGTAGGACATATATCGATCCGAATGATACAGAATTTATTGAGGTTGCCACAAGTGATGGTTTTGATATTCGATTGATGAATCAACCACCAAATTCTCCCGATTTAAATGTTTTAGATCTTGGGGTTTTTAGAGTCATACAATCATTGTATTAAAAGTCTATTTCTAGAACCATAGATGAGCTTGTCGTAGCCGTTGAGAATTCATTTGAAGAGTTCTTAGTGGAAAAGTCAAATTTTGTTTTCTTGACACTACAATTGTGCATGATTGAGATAATGAAAGCTTATGGATTTAACAAGTACAAAATTCACCATATCAATAAAGAAAGACTGTAAAGAGAAGGATGCCTACATGATCAATAATTTTCCATGAAAATTGAAAAATCCAACAATTGATCTTCTTGTAAGATCACGTCTCGTCCAATCTGCATCAGTGTATGAAGCCAAGGAAAGAACTACATACTTTAGCCCAAGACCAGGTGAACAATTTATATACCTAAGTAGATGGTGTGCTATCTTTAAATATTAATTGTTGATAATTGGTTCAATTATTGTACATGATAGCTAATGTCTGGCCTTGTGTTTGTCAAATAAAGAAGCTTTCCCACTAACCTTCTATAATATGTGATATTCTCAAATAATGAAGAAACATCCCTACTCAATTTCTGTGTTGAAGACAAAAGGCTTGCTATTGAGAAAACCATACTCTTAGTAAGTCAATAACATATTTTTTCTTACAAACATTAGCTCCTTCTAAACTCCTAGCTATTTCTAACCCCTAAAAACACTTCAGATTTCCAAGATCCTTTAATTCTAAATTTGTCATGAAGAAAACTTTTACTATGTTGAATGTATTCAATTGTAGTCTGTGCAATCTTGCAATTATCCACATAAACCAATATTGCCAAGAAATTATGACTATTATACTTAGTAAAAAAAAACTGAGATCTTCTTGAGATTGAGCAAAGCCTTGACTAAGTAAAACTGTAGTGAGCTTATCATTCCATTTCTAAATTTCATGTTTGAGGCCATAGAGTGACTTTCTTATCTTACAAACCTTAATATGATCTGCACCTTTATACCCCGAAGGCAAGTCCATATAAACTTCCTCTTCCAAATCTCCATGAAGGAAGGCATTCTCGATGTCAAGTTGCTCCAAGAACAAATCCTTAGCTACAACCATGGCAATCAATGATCATATTGTAACTATCTTGGCAATCGGTGAAAAGGTTTCAAGGTAGTCAATGCCAACTAGGGTGTTCATCAGTTCTGTTTGGATTGGATATGTTCATCCATCCAACTAAACTGATTAAATTGATTTTCAGAAAAAAGCCATCCAATATTTTGATTATCATATGATCCAATTCAAACCTATTGAATTAAATTGGATAAGATTGTTTTGGTTGAATTGGATTTATATATCAAAAAATATATATATTTTTTTTTATGTATATAATAAATATATTTATTACTTAATATATAATTATTATTAAAAAAATAAATTTTATTATTTAATATTTAAATTTAAATATAAAAAATAATTCACGTCCAAACCGATTTAATCTATAGAAACAACAAATCACACAACCAATAATATTAAATAATTGGATGTAATCGATTTTGATTGAATTGGATCGGTTGGAATTGGATTGGTTTGAATTTGAACACCCCTATACCTACTTGCTATGTAAAACTTTTGATCATTGAACATGCCTTATATCTCTTCATTCGCCCATCAAAATGGTATTTTACCTTATAAACAAATTTACTTCCTATATGCTTCTTCCCAATTGGCAAAGAAACAATATCCCAAGTTTCATGTCTTCCAATGCTTGCATTTTCTCATAGCTTCACACCAAATAGGATTACTAGCTACCTCTTCGTTAGATTTTGGTTTTGCAATACAATTTAGACTACAAAAAAGGTTTTGTGACTCAAACTTAACTGATCATAAATCAATATCTTGTCTAGAGCATGTGATGAAGTATTGAGATGACAAGAAGAGATCGTGGGGCAAATATAATTAGATAAATGGTTAGAAGTGAGATTTTCTTATAGGCAAGAAATGAGATGGTGAAGGAAAATTATCTTTAACAAAAGGAACAGTAGACATTTTTGAAGATGGCAAAATTTCAGTTGTTGGAATATCAGTGACTGGAATCTTATGATTGTTAGAGTTATAACTTGGATTTGAATGATATGACATATTCCCCCGAGATGATTATTTTGGTAAGGCAGTGAACGATGGGAAATCAAACAAAGTTGATAAGGAAGTGGGCATAACAGGTAGAACATTATTAGAAAAAGTATGAAAGGAATGGAAATCTTTATGATGTAGAAGAAAAATAATTCATAGAATTTGCAATCCCTAGAAGTAAAAATTTGTCCAAAGGAAATGTTAAGTGATAAAAACCTTTTGGATTGATCAGAATGCCTAAGTGTGTAGATGCTTGGCTTCTAGACTCAAACTTATGTTTGCGAACAGATTTAGTGCTAGGAAAACAAGGCAACCAAACACTCAATATTGATCATAGCAAGGAAGTTAGTTCTGTACCACTTCGAAAGAAGATTTGTGTTTGAGTAAATAATTACAACAAAAAGATAGGGGTAGATTGGGTTGGAAACAAAAACCTTTGCCTACATTGAGAATATGCTTATGTTTTCTCTTCAAAATGCCGTTTTGTTGAGGTAAATGTGGAGGCAATTTTTTTTGTGTATTATGAATTTTGAAAAGTAAGAGGTTGGTATATCGAATTTAAGTCCATTATCAGATCTCATGATTTTAATTTTGTTATTGAATTGAGTGTCAACAAATGAGAAAAAAATCTACAAGAGTGTTATAACTTCAAATTTTAGTTTTCATAAGGAAAATCCAAGTGAATCTACTAAATTCATCTACAATAATAAGAAAAACAACCGACCATAGATTGTGTGAACTTTAATGGCTCCCATATATCTATATGTGAAAGATAAAAAAGAAAAGCACAAGAAAAATTAATACGATTAGGAAAAACAAGCCTCTTTTGTTTAGCTCTAGGTCAAATAGAATAAGAGTTGTTGTCAGGTAGAATAATATTTTTACATTATCATTTTTTTAAGAAAATGGACAAAGATTGATCACATAGATGATCAAGTCTATAATGCCAAAGCATTGACTCATTGAAAGATGAAGAAGCTGTATTACAGGTTATTAAAATTATACTGGTTCTCTAAGGTTTAAAAGATGGAACAGATGATTTGCAATTGAAATGAACATATATTTTTCTAGCTAACCCAATGATCTTGGAAGTGTGTGTATCCTGGATCGCACAGGAGTCATGAGTAAAGATTATAGTACAACACAATTGAGAAACAAGTTTGCTAAGAGAAACTAAATTGAAAGAAAAAGATGATGGATATCAAGGATCAATCATATCATTAAAATAGTCATCAAAGAAGACATTCATGGAGGAATTCAATGGAGAGAAGATTCATGGAAGAAAACATGATTGGAAGGGATGTCCTAGAGTTGATCTTTCTAATGAGGGCTTGCTGGAAGACATGTATTATGCATTGTTGCCCAAGTTAAAGTACTAATATTTCAAGTATAAAAATGGCATTCCAAGGATGAATAATGACATTCCTGTCCATCCGCAAGCGCCTGTCAAATCTTCCCAATTTGGTCCCTGAACTTTTGTTTTGGTCTCCAATCCGATTTTGACTTTATTTTGATGATTTAGCTTGATTTTTGTTGACTTTTGTTGGTCATTTAAACTATTTTAAAAGGTTATTAAGGTCTTTTGACCCTTGTAAGAATTAGATTAGGGCTTTTTAGTTGTTAGACTATAAAAAGTTCTTTTCTTTGCAATTCTTAGAACCAACTTTCCTACAAACATGTAAACACTTTGAGTGATGAATTTTAAAGTTCGAACTTGATCTTTTTAGTGTGTTCTTAAGAGCTTTTCTCAGGGTTCTTAGGTGATTACACTTAGGATAATCAATTAGTTTGGATTGAGGTATTGATTAGTCTACCCAATCAAGAGATTGGTTGTTATAGATTTCCTACAAAAATCAATCTAATTAGCCTTGAACTTTATGATGAGTCCTACTATTTCATTGATGGGTCTTGAAGAACATGAACCCTAAAACCCTTCATCTATTGAACATCAAAAGAAGAAACAAGACATCATAAATCAGCCCAGTTCATTTTTTAAGTTACTTGAACTTTACTACTATCCTGGAGTTAAATTGCACTTGTTTTTGCAAGGAACAAAATGAGAGAAATTCAACTAAGCACTGCACATATAATCAATTGCACCTGAATCCAAAATCAAAGATCGCAATTAAAATTAGTATCGTTACAATTAAAATTGATAGCATTACCTGAAGTAGAAGAGTGCTCTGCATTTACAATTAAGGCTATAGCAACTTGTGGTGTATCTCTTTTTGATGCAATTTAGTTTCACTCAACATATGCAACAGTGCTTGGTACTAATTAACAATCAAGGAGTATCCCCAAATACACCAAAAACTTCCTTATTTCCCTCCACCTTGGAGCTATCAAACTGACCCCTTCACCATACTGATTAGAAGGATATGCCAAGACTTTACTTAGTTTTTGACTCGTTGTTGTTTTCAAACTTGAATCCACGTGAATATCTGTGCTTTTTGTAACATTTATCCACTGTATGACTAGTAAAACTACAAAAGCTACATTGCATCTTATTACTATTATTACGTCCACTTCCGATAAACATTTTACTTCCTACTCCAAAATTCATACTACCTTGGAGGCTACATTGTTCATTATTAGCTTCATGATGTAATTGTTTCTGTGTTGTAAAAGTCATATTAAAGACATGACCAACACTACGAAAATTACTCATATTCATTAAAAAATTGAATTTTCATATTAGACAAACCATCATTTAGGCCTTTTGAGAACCTTATGACATAATCGAAGTCATTATTCTTATCAATCCTTCCTGATAAACCACAATCATAAAATCCAATGTAATCAAAAGGAAGCAAAGGTCTCACATGCAACAATTCTTCCTGCAATATCTTCGAGTTCATAAAATAATCAGTAACAAAAGGATCACCTTATCTCAAAGCATATATTTCTTCAAGTAAATCTGTGTATCTAAAACGTGTGCCAGTTGAAAATCTCTCCTTTATATCTAATTAGATAGCATGGGAGGTTTTCAAATAGTTGATTCTCGATGCAATAGAGACACTAATCGAATTGATGATCTAGGAAATGACCATCTTATCACGTTACTCCCAGCAGCTTTGAATCAAACAATGGTGGCTTCGATACTTTCACCGTTACAAAACCAATTTTGTTTTTTGTGATCAAAGCTACTTTCATGGATGTGCTTTAGCTTGCATAATTGATTGAATTCATGAGAGCTTGCACCAACATTTGATTGCCATTTTCTCTAAGATGTAAGAAGGAGTTTTAGCTCATTGGGTCTCATATGTTTCTTCCAAACTATAGTATGATCTCACAAATTTTTTTATAGTCGTTATGATCCTTTAATATATTATGAGCAACCATTTTGATCCCAACTATCATTTTCTAACGAAACGCTCTTCGAGACCAATCATGTTATTGATATAGGATAATTTTTTTGGAGAGTAACATCATCCTTATTGTGCAATATCTAAGTAGTGTCTATTTGATATGTAGGAATGCGTTTTCTATCCATATTTGCATCAGTGACAACAGCAGTTTCTAATATAAAATTAATCAAATTATATTAATCTTTTATGTAATACCTAATTATCTTTTAAAAAATAAATAGATGTAAGATTGTCTCCAGCAGTGCGTGTAAATAAAAAAGAGTAATAAATAAATAAATGGACTATGGAGTAGTATTTTTGAGCAAATGACATTTCTTTTATTATATTAAGGATGTGGGGGTATAGAAAAACTATGGTTGGATTCAATTTTACCTGAAAGTTCTAAAAGGAAACTAAAACCAAAATGAAATACTATTTTCAATTTATAATATAAGTCGCTTTAAATTTTCAATTTTATTTCATAACATAATTCACTTTATGGAATTTGATGAGTTTTTATTTCTATTTTTTCAGTTTTACCCCTTAATATATTTCTTACTTCAATTTCCTAGACACTTTGATTAAGAAGTTTTTTTATATATAATTTAACTGGGTCAATATATTATTTTTTGGTATATTTAATTAGTATAAAAAAAATTAAAACGAATTTAAAAAAAGTAGAAACAATTAATGCCAATGCCCAACAAATTACCCCCAGGCCAATGCCCTCATTGCTGCGCACCTTTGCATAACAGGAATGACCCTAACGGTATTGGCAGTTAGCAATTTAAATCGAGTTTTGGTCCTTTACAAGTAGTAACTAGACTAGTAGTATTTGGTAGGCTGCTGTCCCCTCGGAACTCGAAATACATATACAACTGCATTCTCTCTCTGTTTTACACGTGCACATCTAGCTACTGCTCTTCCTTAAAACGATTATGCTTTAATGTCGTTTTGAAAAAATCAAAGTATTCAATTTTTTTTAGGGATAATATTTTACTGATTATTATATTTTACGTTTTTCCTCCTCCATCTTTTTCATTAGTTTATTAGTTATTGAAAATAGTAAAATGATGAAATTGTTTAGAAATAAATGAAAATAAAAGATGTTCATTTATAATTTTTGTCTTGAAATGTGTAAACAATCATCATTTTGAATAAAAAATATCTCTTTCTTAAACGACGATCATTTTAAAATGAGGGGAGTAATCCAATAGGATCTCATAATATGGGAAAAAGAAAAAAGAAAATGGAGAACCTACCAAATAAGGTTTAGTATACTCTCATCTTTAGATTATGTAAAGGACGCATGTCAAGAGATATATTCCCTTCCCTCTATTTTAAAAAAAATATCGTTTAAAGATTTTTTGCATAATAACATTACTCATTTAAGACAAGTTTACCCCTTTATAATTTACCTTGAATTATACCCCCAAATCATCTTTAATTTATTTGGATTCATATAATATTTTGGAGGGAAATTTATTTATAAGTTGGGATTAATGATAATTTGATTGGTAAGTTTAAAAATTGTGATGTGTAATGTAGTTAGTTGCATTGGAAAATGCTAGAAGGAAGTTTGACCAAAAAAAAATTTAAAAAAAAGGTAATTTAATTTTTTTTTTGTTTTGAATTGTGTAAATAACAATTTTATTTTATTTTATTTTTGAAACGGAGAGAGTATCTTAATAGGATTCATGAAAAATCAACTCAAAGGTGAAACTGACAACTCTCATTAATTTTACCAATGAACTATCTCCCTAAAAAACACAATATAGAAAATAATTTATGTTTAAAAGTTGTTCGAGTTAACCGTAAAAATATATTGCTAATGGTAATGCAAAATGCAAAATATGTGTTCGAATCTTGCATGAGATGTCATTGTATTTGTGAGAGTTCCTCATTAACCTCTAGTAATAGTCCAATTCTGCTTGAAAAGATTGAGTTATTAGGGATCTCCTTTAATTTAAAAAGATTTATATTATTGAAAAACAAAACCAAAAAAGAGATAATTTTGCAACTTCATGTCTTGCCCAAGTATTAAAATTTCACTTATAACCTTTATTACCATGGATTTCAATATTATCATTTAAGAAATTTTACAGTGAGTTTATAAATTTTAAATGCTATTAGTTTAGATAAATAATAGTAGTACTAGTATTTCTTTATTTATCCTTTTTTTTCCATGGCCAAAAGGGGGAGGGAGAGGAGGAGTAAAATATGACAATTACGGTGCAAAAGCCAATGGTAATGACCCAAACCCCAATCCAACTCTCTCATTGGGCAACTCACCAAACTTCACAGTACTCACATTTCAAATTTAAACCACTCATTTTAAGTCCCTATGTATGCTCACTTCTCTCCCGTCTCTCTTTGACCACCTCGGCGTCGCCAAACCCCAATTTGACCATAACCCATTTGTTCCTTTTTCCCTCCCTTGGCACTTACTTCAAACGGTTCCCCTGATTACCTCCATTCCTAGTCTTTGAGACACTTCATCAAACAGTACTTCCAACTTCTTCTTTCCACCCAAAAAATGAGCAAACCAATGAATAATGACCCCATTGATGGTGATGCCAGTTCTCTCAAGGTTAGTTTTCAGAACCTCAGTGTCAATAGCAGTACTAGTCTAGAATTCTGTAGCTCTAGTACCATTACTGTGTCTGATAATAGTTTCTTCAGTAAATGGAGTGCTGATGAGTTTGTGGAGAATCTTGCATTGACCAACAAAGGTGAGGAATGCGAGGAAAGCCTCAAGAGTAGTTTTAGTTCGGCTAGTTATTCTAATAGCCTGGGTATAGATGAGTCTAGTTTTAGAACCTATTGTTCTTCAAAACCTCACAAGGGTAATGATATCAAGTGGGATGCTATACAATCAGTGGCGGCCAGAGTTGGTGAGTTGGGTTTGGAGAATTTCAGGCTGTTGAAGAAATTGGGTTTTGGGGATATTGGGAGCGTTTACTTAGCAGAATTAAGAGGGATGGGATGTTTGTTCGCCATGAAAGTAATGGATAAAGGGATGTTAGCAGGAAGGAAGAAGTTGGAGAGAGCTCGAACTGAGAGGGACATTTTAGGTTTATTGGATCATCCATTTCTTCCAACCCTTTATTCCCATTTTGAGACAGCAAAGTTTTCGTGCTTGCTTATGGAATTTTGCAGTGGTGGGGATCTTCATCTTCTTAGGCAGCGTCAACCAGGCAGACATTTTTCAGAACAAGCAGCAAGGTTAGTTTTTTAATCACAGAGTTGCCTTAAAAGCTCCACTGATTACTTTTATTAGCCTTTTGCTTCTCAGTATTTTTACTACCTTTCTTCCAAGATGCTATTTAGCAATTTGTTCTACAAAGAAATGAAGAGATAAGCTATCTACAAGAAATCGGGCACCCAGATGAGAGTATTATCAAATGTAGAAATTGCAATTACTAACTTTGTCCTGTTCTGTTTCTGTAGGTTTTATGCTTCTGAAGTTCTGCTTGCACTTGAGTATCTACACATGATGGGAGTGGTGTACAGGGACCTGAAGCCTGAAAACGTTTTGGTGAGGGAAGATGGTCACATTATGCTATCAGATTTTGATTTATCTCTGAGATGCTGTGTTAATCCAACTCTTCTTAAGTCCAGTAACGAACCATCATGCAGGGGTTCTTCCTACTGCATCGAACCCTCTTGTATTGATCCAGCATGCAGGCTTCCTGTGTGCGTAGAACCTTCTTGCTTCCTGCAACCATCTTGCTTTAAACCCCGTATTTTCACTTCAAAGACCATAAAATGTCGAGGTGAAAGTTCCACTTTGGTTACTTCAGATTCTCTGCCTGTGCTTATTGCAGAGCCAACGGCAGCCCGTTCCATGTCATTTGTTGGCACCCACGAATATTTAGCTCCTGAGATAATCAGAGGAGATGGTCACGGGAGCGCTGTTGATTGGTGGACACTTGGTATTTTCTTGTATGAGTTACTTCACGGGAGGACACCATTTAAAGGAAATGGAAACAGGGAGACATTATTTAATATAGTTGGGCAGCCATTAAAGTTTCCTGAAGGTTCCGCTATAAGTTTTGCTGCCAAAGATTTGATCCGAGGGCTGCTAAACAAAGACCCACAAAAGAGATTAGGATACAAAAGAGGCGCCACAGAGATTAAACAACATCCATTTTTCGAGAGTGTTAATTGGGCTCTTATTCGTGGCACTCAGCCTCCAGAAATTCCCAAGCCCGTAGATCTTTCTTTTTTCAATCAAACGTTGAAATCATCATCCTTGCCCCAGAATGACAAGCCAGATTCAGGTTCAGATAGGTCATCTGGTCCTTACTTAGACTTTGAATTCTTCTGATCAATTTTGATGGGAAAGATGGAACCCTTTTTTTTCTTGCTCCCTTGTATTTATATATCCTCATTGTATTGTATTTGTAACCTTCTTTGCTTTTACAAAATTTTATCTTTCTTACCAAAACTATTGCTGGATGGGCTTTAGTCTCCATTTGGTTCTTGCAAAGTGATATAAATAATCAGAAGGAAGCAACTTTGGTTTTGTAATGTACGTACACCTCTAAAAGAAGAAAAAAGTAAAACTCTTTAGAAGACTTGACTCGAAAGGAGATTATATTCCTGCGTTGCCCTCCCTTTTCTATTCCTGTTCGCTTTTCAGAGTCGTTGTTCCCCATTCTAGCGTTTGTCTGGAATGGAATCCAAATGGCCCCCTGTACTTTATGCAAACGCTTTCCCTGTAAATGCAAAAAGAGCATTTTGTTGAAGTAACCAAACAGAAAGAAAGAGAGAAAAGAGTTACAACTTACAACCGAAGGATAAGACAAATTTCGACCAATCCGCCCGACCACAATTACTTAATCATGGTTCTGTTCTGTGTCAGTTTCACTTAATATTTTAATAATGGTATGCGTTTTCAATTGACCGGGGACAACCTACTCGGACCGACCCATAATTATTAATTGAGGCAGATCCAGTTAATTTTAATTTCTAGGCTCTCGATTAGGAATGTAGAATTTTTCCAGCAAAAAAAAGAAAAAGAAAATTAATGTAAATGAGGGGAATCGAATTTCCAAGGCTCAAGCTTTGCTAGCCAAATTTTTTTTCCTTCTTTCTTTCTAATTCTTGGGCTTGAGTTTGGACAAGCCTAAAAATCAAACTTCCATGAATTTAAAAGAAGGCTTGCCGCAAGCTTAACAAATTAGAAAAGCTCAAGCATTAGCTCCTCTGAGGTCATTACTAGGCTCAAATTTGGACTCATTTGTGTTGAGAAGAAAAACAATGAAAATTGCAAATTACTTTTACATAAAAATAATGGCACATCCATATACAATCAAAATTCAATATAACTTTAAATGAAGATTGATACTTTTGATTGGTCTCCTGACTTTTTTTTTACAAGTCTGATCATTTTTTTTTTAAGACTTAACTGGCAATATGATCATTAAAGTTGTTACCTCTTTTTTTTTTTTCCAATTTATCCTTCAAACTATAAAATCAGTCAATTTAGTCATTTTACTTTACTTTTTTAAGCAATTTAACCATTATACATTTTGCATTTTTAAATAATTTAACCATTATACTTTGCAATTTTAGAAAATTTAGCCACTCTACGATGCTCTAATTGAATAATAGTCATAAATATAATCAATCTTCAAAGTGACTTTTCATGTCATCAAAATTTTTACGTTGGCTAGGAGAATCTTTGTCATTTTATCAATTTTTTCTTTTATGTATGATTTTTTATTGACCCATGACTTTAATGACATGGAGTAAGATTTTATATTTAATTTAACTAATAAGAAAAATTCTAGTGACAAGACAAGCAATGTGATATTATTAACGAAGATTGAATTGTTTTGAAATGCAAAATATAGTGGTTAAATTGACTGATTTTGTAGTTCAATGGTCACTAGAGTGATTAAGCCCTTTTTTAATGGGTAATTGGATGTTTTATTACCTAAATTTTAATCTGTTTTGCCCTTTGGTCCTTAACCCCCTTTTTTGGCCATGTTGATCCTTAAATAAATTATGATTTGACAATTTGATCTTTCTACATGTATTCTTGAAAAAAAATCACTGAAAAATTTCATTCAACGATCATCTAACTAAATTATCAAGGGCAAATTCAAAACTATACTATTCATAATTTCAAATGACCAAAAACAGGTATTAACTAAACTCTTGTTGAACTAAATTCCAAATTCTGGCTCAACAAAAAATGGATTAGTTGAGCTGAAAACCTGAATTTACAAAATAATATTTCATTTAATATATGTTTTTGACCTTTAAATAGTATAATATCGAATTTGCAATTGTTAATTTAGTCAAGTGGTTGTTGACGTGACTATTTTTTAAAAATACAATTAAAAGGACCAAGTTGTTCATAATTTGTTTTACGACCAACATGGGAAAAAAAAATGGTTAAGGACCAAGAGCTAAACAAAGGTCAGTTTCTAAAACATCCAATTACTTTTTTCTTTAATCCTTCGAATTACACTTTTTTTAATCCTCAACATTGTTTTTGGTGACTTTGTTCATATCGCTTTATTTTTACTTTTCATTTTGATTTATTTATGTCATTATAATTATGTGTGTCTGTATATAAATATAAATACATATATATATATATATATATATATATATATTTATTTATTTATAAGTTTTTTTCTGAAATACGAATATAAAAACTTGATATGTGAATTATTTATTAGAAAATTATATTTAATATTTGAGATCAATTTTATTGAATACAATATATACTTTAGTAAAATGAGAGTTAGTGATAACTGAATTGGCTAGAGGTTTTTTTTACTTTTTCATGAGGGATAAGGTTCAAATCCCGTCTTAAGTAAAAATTTTCATTTTTTAGGATTTACATTTAGAACTAATGACGGAAAAAATAAGAAGGTAGAGGACCAAAAAAGATAAAGAAAAATATTTATGACCAAACATGAAAAAATGAAAAAGATGGAGGATTAAAAATAACAATCTACCTTATAAAATTTCTAAAGCACCCTTCTTTGATTGGTCAAAAAACTTCACTAAACATGTTTCCTGATCATCTGGATTGGACCAATGGTGTAAAAAAATTACAAGGTGGAAAACAAAAAAGATAAAATAAATCAATATGCACCAAAGTCATAAAATAAAAGGTAGATGATAAAAAAAACTAAAAAGAATGTTTTGGATCAGAATTGTAAAATCAAAAAAGGTGGAAGGCCAAAAGTACTAATCTTCCTAACTTTAAACTCATAAAGTTTTTTTCTTTTCTTTTTTTTACCACCCACTTACCCCCTTCGCTAACTTTCCCTATACCCCTTTTCTCGAGAATAATTTATAAAATTTAAATTACTATCATTTCAAAATAAAGTAAATTACAATATTTTCCATTATAATTATACATTCAATAATAAAAATAAAACCTAGTATTAAAGACACTAGTGTTACACCTATGCTAATGTGTGGGTTAATTGTACATAGTTTTCAATGTGATTAAATGATTATAAAACTAGAATAAGAGGTAGTACATGGAAAGCGATTACAAGTCATTGTACCATTTTCACGGGGATTGATTGTCCTATTTTAATCTATGAAAAAAAATTAAGAAATATATTTGACTTTTATAAATTTATCGCTTTATCTTTCTTTATAATATAATTGAAAGTAGAATTTATTTCAAGAAATGATACATAAAATTTTTGAACAAACTGAAAATAGAAATAAAGACATTAAAATACAGATGAAGGAAATAGTAAAGTAAAAATAGTTAAATTAAAAATAAAAATATAAAATAGGAATGTAATTTAACTTGTCACCCATTAAAATTATTACTATTTTTATATAAAAATAAAAGGATACTAAGTGCTTAATATTTTATATTATCAAAAAAATTCAAAAAACCCTTGTACTTTTATACTATACTATACTTTTTAGAAGATATTTTGACAATGATAGTTTTAATACAATGAATATTCTATTAATAAAGTTTATATTTGTTAATTTACTATGACTCATGATAATTATTAAATAAAAATAAATCATATTCTAGATTGTGGTTTATCATTAAAAATCAATTTATAAATTATATTGTATGTTATTTCCATTTTAGTGTGATTAATTTTCAAATGTTTATTTAAATTAGAGATATTATGATTCTTTTATTTTCTACACAAATGGGGAACAAAAATATCTAGGCGATCTAAAAAGTTTTTTTTTTTTTAAAGTTTATAACCCACATGGACAAGTATAAAATATGAGGGGTGAAAAGAGATCTTCTTATTAGTATTATTATAGATAGAGTTGTCAAAACGGGGTTTAAGTTGTGGGGTTGACCATCCCAATCCCATAACTTTAAGAGGATGGGGTGTTATTTTTTAGATCCCAATTTGAAGGAAGGCTTTTTAGCCTAACCCTTCAGGGCATAGGGCTTTGAAAAGGTTAGGTTGGGTTGACCCTCGTGACCATGACTTTATATATGAAAAAAAGAAGAAAAGATAGAGTTTTAAAAGTTCAATTGCAATTAATTCATCTTTCTAAGGTGTGAAACCTCCCAGAAGGAAATAAACTGGGGCAGTAACAAGCAATGATGATGTTATGCTTCTTTGATAAATTTGATTATGCCTCCTTGATAAATTTGAATTGGGGTGATAATATATTGCAATCTGTTCTTAAGAATGGAAAAAAGAATCTCAATATAAAAGTTTAATCTGTTTTTTAATTTATTATGATTTTTTTGGGGCAAATTTGGAAATAGTAATAATAATAATAATAATAATAGTATTATATTTTTATAAGGAGTAAAAAGATAAATATGAAAAAAAATACTCATAAAAATTTATAAAGTAATATATAATAATAATAAAAAAACTATATTACATTGTTTTATAATTTATTATATTTTTTACCATTTCTGAAATTATTAAAAAAAATAATTGATTTTAAAAAATAAATTTGGAGGGCTGAGCTGAAAACTGGCGGGCTGTGTTGGCAAGTTAACTAACTGCTTTGGCCTTCTGGGGCTGGGGCTGGGGCTGGGGCATTTGAGTGAAGATTGAGAAGCGGAAAAAAAGGAATGGAGTGAGAAGTAGAAAGCAAAATATAAAGACTATTACGACTCGGTGGTATTTATATTTTGAATTCAGAGAGCGGAGCGGGTATAAAAGTGAGACGTAGTTAATGCTCACCATGCAAGGTACTACTTGAAAACCATGAGCGAGTGCAAGACCACATGCCTGCCTCTCCGTTGCATCAGATTCAAAATCAATACTGCTTATTTAACGCATTCGATAGGTTAGGTATTCTTTTGTTTTCGGAATTAAAAGCAGTGGGAATAATATTACTGCTGGTTGTACTTTTTTTCCTTCTAGAAAATAAGTTTAACATCTTATTTTGTTCTGGGAGGTGGGAAAAAAAAAAAAAATTACATTATTTTATTCAACACTTATTGGTATTGAAAAATAAATTACACAAATGAACTACTTCCTCCACCCTAAAAAACATAGTCCAATTCTCCTTTTTCTTATAGAAATTAAAAACATAAGTTAGTTTTACTTTAATATATCCTTCACTATATTGTTCATATTGAAAAGATAAAACCTTTGTATCACATGGAATAGTGAAAAGAAGCAAAGATACCATTACTATTGCTAATGAAAATAAGATTCAATCGGATTCAGACTTGGTCAGTATCGATAGAGTAGGATTTTATTCCTCGGATGTTCGAATTTCAACGGGTAAACCAAGAAAACTTCTGAATCTCCAGAGAAGAGCTTTCTCTCATGTCTTCCTCTGAACCATCGACGACGGGGAATTTTGTTAGCACTCCTGCCTCTAAATTACCCTTCTCTTTTGGCATTGAGGGATATCAACATCAACCTTGCCGGTAATTCCAAGAGAATTTTATACCGAAACGAAACCGTAACATTGGAAATATTGACACTCCCCCCACCCAACATTTTGTCCCTCCTCTAATGCCTCTACTCTATAAGTGTAGGCTGCAAGATTAAAATTTTATCTCCCCAAGAAATCAAATCACGGGCAGGAGTTTTAATTTTTTAGAATGTCAAAGCCTGCAGATAGTATAGAATCTCCTCCTCCTTGTAAATTCCCCACAATAGACCAGTGTAAATCTAGCGGACGCGAAGACCACACAGTAGTGAGCGACATGGATGGAACTTTGCTCATAGGACGTAGTTCTTTCCCTTTTTTTGCACTAGTGGCATTTGAAGCTGGCGGTATTCTCCGCCTTCTATTCTTACTTCTGCTGGCTCCAGTTGCAGGTTTCTTGTACTATTTTATCTCTGAATCTGCAGGAATTCGCGTCCTTATATTCTCCACATTTGCTGGGCTGCAAGTGTCAGAGATTGAGTCCGTGGCACGAGCTGTGTTGCCCAAATTTTATTCCAGTGACTTGCATCCAGAAACATGGCGAGTCTTTTCTTCATGCGGGAAGAGATGTGTACTCACCGCAAATCCTAGGATTATGGTGGAAGCATTTCTCAAGGATTATTTGGATGTGGATATGGTCTTGGGAACAGAAATTGAGACATTCCAGGGCAGAGCTACAGGATTTGTAACTGGCCCCGGAGTACTCGTCGGCCAAAAGAAAGCAGCGGTACTTCGGAATTACTACTATTCTACATCATCAACTCCAGATATTGGCCTTGGTGATCGGGAAACCGATTTCCCCTTCTTGAAGCTTTGCAAGGTACTACTTAATTTAATTTGCTCAATTTTACCCTTAAAACTAACTTCATATAAGTTTTTCAAAGATTAATAATAGTAGCATTGTATGTAATGAACCAGGAAAGTTACATTGTCCCAGCAAAGGAAGGAGTAGAGCCCGTCGGCCATGACAAGTTGCCCAAGCCGATAGTCTTTCACGACGGGAGGCTTGTGCAAAAACCGACTCCTCTATTGGCACTTCTCACAATTCTCTGGATCCCTGTTGGTTTCCTCTTAGCATGCTTGCGTATCGCAGCAGGGGCACTCCTCCCAATGCCACTCGTCTATTATGCTTTCTGGGGTCTCGGCGTTCGCGTGACCATTAGGGGAACTCCACCTCCACCCGTCCAGAAATCATCGGGCCAGATGGGAGTGCTATTCGTGTGCTCACACCGAACACTTCTGGATCCAATCTTCCTCTCCACTGCCCTCGGACGTCCCATCCCAGCAGTAACATACTCACTCTCCCGCCTCTCGGAGATCATTTCGCCCATTAAAACCGTCAGGCTCAACCGGGACCGGGTTAAGGATGCGGATATGATCAAGACGCTCTTGAAAGAAGGAGACTTGGCCATATGCCCAGAAGGGACAACTTGCAGAGAACCATTTTTACTGAGATTTTCAGCACTGTTTGCGGAGCTAACCGACGAGCTGGTGCCGGTGGCAATGAGCAACAGGATGAGCATGTTTCACGGAACGACTGCCAGAGGTTGGAAAGGGATGGATCCTTTCTACTTTTTCATGAATCCTAGTCCTGCATACGAAGTTACCTTCCTGAACAAATTGCCGCATGACCTAACCTGTGGTGCCGGAAAATCAAGCCATGACATCGCCAATTACATCCAAAGGGTGATCGCCTCTACTCTGTCGTACGAGTGCACCGGATTCACGAGGAAGGATAAGTACAAAGCTTTGGCAGGAAATGATGGGACCGTGGTTGAAAAACCTAAAATGGCTGCCAAAAAGATCATGGGCTGTTAGGGTAATTGATTGTCCTGGTGGAATTGTGCTAAAGAATTGGATCAGGTACCATTTTTGTGTAAGACTGATTTGTTCAAAGACAACAAAGCCCAAGCAAAATGGACAATATGATTATTCCGCTCAGCTCATGGGCGCAAAAATATAACTCGTTCTCTCGCCGAGTGCTTAATATTACATCCCCTCTCATATTTAGAATTACTAAAAATGTTTTAACTAAAATTTTGTTACTAATTTAGATTTAATTATTTTATAGTATAAATTTAAGTGCAATTATTAATATGAAAAAAAAAAAAAATATATATATATATATATTCAATTCCAACCAACCTAGCAAGACCTGTACCGGGTCATACAGAAACTTCCAGAACTAGTAATAGGCATCCGTGAAGATAAAACGGGCAAAAAAAATGGTAAGAAGAACGCACTGAGCTGGAACCGGAATGCTACAAAATTCAGTGGGCAACAAGCGTTGAATCGAAGGCCACGAGTGGTTGGTGGAGGATGCACGGAAAGTCCAAAACCTACAAGCCTATTCCCTGCAAAATTTGAAAATCATTTAATGCATACAACATCTAGGAAAGTACCCATTAAAAATACCACCTAGCCGGCCAACCCGTTCTCCATCTTTCTGTTTTACTTCCTCTGTGTTACTATTTCTCTTTTTGGCATTCAAGATTTTGCTGGAAACAGGGAAAAACATTTGGTTGATGAATGAGAATGGAAATGAAATCTTGGGTTCTTTTCCTGTTTTCTGTATGTCTCTTATGCCTTCTGCCTGATGTCTCTGCTCTTCAAGTCAGGTGAGGGTGCAGATTAATAAACCTTAAAAGCCTTATTTTCTTCCTTTTCTCGCGATGATTTTGAAAATGTAGATCGAAGCCTGATCTTTTCCCTCTTTTATTATCAGAAAAGGGTCGGCGCTGAAACCCATCACGGGTGCTTCATCGGTTCATTTTGATCCGACGCGGGTTACTCAAATCTCTTGGCGTCCTAGGTTCTTTCTTTCGCTGGGGTTATGTTTTTATTTGTCTGCTCTGATCAGATGGCATTTCTGATGATTGGTATTGCGCAGGGCCTTTATATATAGGGGTTTTTTGACACATGAAGAGTGTGATCATCTCATTACTCTGGTTAGTGTTTATTGCTTTTTGTGTTGCAAGGAAAATTAAGTTTCATGATTTTATTTATTTTTTTTAAAACTTAAATTGCCTAGAGGAATAAATAAACTGGCAATTGACTTGGTTTCTGGTTGATTGAGTTTGGTTGAGCAGGCTAAGGACAAACTTGAGAAATCTATGGTGGCTGACAATGAATCTGGTAAGAGTATAGCAAGTGAAGTGAGGACGAGTTCAGGAATGTTCCTTGCAAAGAAGCAGGTCAGTGAATTCTCCAATATATACCTACTACTTGAATTTCATGGATTCGTTTACACATAACATGTTCTTGCTCTATAGCGTAGAAATAAGCATTCTTAAGCAATTGAATTAGCATGTGCTAGTTTCTTACTTTACCTTAGCTTTCTCCATGTTAATTGTTGTTTGGGATCATTAACATTCCCTGACGCCTCTTTTGTTCCATTGCCATCATGTTTTTTTCTCCAAGATGATATTCCAGGGTGCTCCAATTTTGACATAGAAACCTAACCTTCTTTTGACAAATTTACATTCTTTGCGATGATTGGTTGCTAGTTTTTTGGCTTGTAGTGTATAACATCCAAAAGCTGGCTAATATATGCCAAAATTGATTCAGAAGCCTCGGGAATCTATTATTGGCAAACCTGGATTGTGTTCTCAGCGTCGTCATAAAATTAGCTAATTTACTACATAGACTAAACTAGGTTTGAGTTGTTGCTAGTCTTTTGCCAAAAGATTAAAATTTTCTTCTAGAAAGCTAAGCTTTACACCTTACATGATCCTTAAGCTGTTGTTGAAATCTGCTCCCTTTTCATTACCTGCTATAGAATTTACGAGCTTATAATTCATTTAGCTTCATTTCATGGTTCTTCTCATGAAAGATCTTGTACGTGCTCTGCTTGGTCACTAATCTCATGGTAAAGTCTGGCAAATTGGACCTATATTTATGAATCTAGAAAATATTTTGGGATGTCTTATTTAATTGTGACATTATGCTATGCAATTTCTCTCTTTGGATTGATTAATTCAATGGGTTACTTTCTAGCATCTTATTTCTACATGTGAATTAGGTTACCATATTTTATCAGATATTTTTAAATATCGTGCATGGAGTTGTGGAAATAGTGTTAATTCTTTTTGACCTTTTGGTGACAAGGTGTGTGCTGCCTGATATCTTTTGGTCAAAAATGTTTGCACACATTCATCACCCTGCTTCTCAAACATGGTTGAAGCATAGGCTTTTAGAAACATGAGAACACTGATTTGCCATCTGGCTTTGATAACGGGACATTTGAACTTGTAACTTCCTAGGATGCCCTTTTGGTAAAGTAAAACCAGAAAACTTGGTGACAGAATATTATAGCTTCGAAGGCTTTCTTCTTCAGCCTTTGGCACTATTGTGCTTAAAACACGGAAAAATCTGTAACCTGCTGACCGATCCAATAGAAGTCTAGGAAGTTTTATGAAAATTCTTCAATGGATGGTTCCAACAAAAAGGAGATTCAGGATATATATTCTATAGGAAATTACAAAAACAAAATAAGCCACAAATGAGATTGTGGAGTAGCTCTAATCAGCAAAAAAAATATTTTCTTCTTAGTTTACTGGCTTACCAGTTTTTTTGGTTTTGAAAACTTTAAATAATAATAAATGATCATGAAATTTTAAGGTGATTTAAGTATAGCTGTTGTCTCCTGAAAAGCTTGTACAATGTCAGACTGCTTCCACTGACTCCTCAAGCCTCCTCAGTGTTTGGCAACATGAATCAATCCATAAGGCCAATGAGATGATACTGTTGAGCATTCACTGCTCACTTCAATGTTAAGGAGTTCAATTATTGGTATATATTAAAGTAGGTTGCATGCAAAGTGCGTATGCTAAATGTACTGAAACCACTTGATTGTACTAAATGATAGAGAACAAGGCTAACTTTCTTTGAATTGTCCAAGGTTACAAGAATAAGGAGTTCCTTGTTCTTGAACTAATCTAACTAAGCCCAACGTGGCTTTTTTAATTCTTTTGGATTGTGGCTTTGTAATTGGCCTATTTTCCTTGGGCAACTTTAATTTTGACGTAGTCAATGCTAATAGTGAAGATTGCATCACTTCTTGTTAATCAAGAATAATTTGATGCATTAGATCATCATTTGTATTGGATTCCTGAATTAATAACAACTGAAGTGGATTAGCCTATGAAAATCATATATCTTATTTGTTCCCATAATTATCTTAGTTGCATTTGACCTTCAGATGCTAGTTGCTACAAGGATCTTTATGATGATATCTAAAATATGAAGATATATTTCTTTCTATCTCTGTCATTGACTAAAAATCTTAATCTCTTGGTTAGTTTTGTTATCCTGAAAAGTTAGAAGTAAGAAGTTCCTGATGAAGATAGTTGTTGAACCCTATCCACTGTCGGGCCAATATCAAATAGTTATCTTGCTCATATACATGGAAAAATTGCAATTTTGTTTGTACTATAAAATCTCCATTGTTTTTGGAAACGTTGAAATTCTTGACAAATATATATACAGTTTTTCTAAGATGACGAAATGATGTCGTTTCGTTTCAACCAAAAAAAAAAATGCAGCAAAGCAGAGAGACCACCACCACCAATGGCACTGTTCCACCACCACCTCCCCTGCCATTCCACCACCCAACACTGCGTGCAGTGTGCGCCACCCCCTCCCCTGCCATTTGCGACCTCCAAACTCACCACGCCTGTCACTGCATGTAGGTTGCGACCTCCAACACAGATCCAACCCCCTCACCCACCACCACCTCTGCTCTGCCATTCCCACCACCACCCAACACAGATCCAATCCCTCTGCTCTGCTCTGCTCTCTCCCTGCTCTCACCGCTATGCTCATCTCTGCCCTCACCGAGACTTGCCGCAACCCTTGTTGCTGCAATTTTTTTTTAACTTTTAAAATGACGTTTTCCGTCTTGGGGCACACAGGCGCAGTGTGCTCCATCGCACATAATAGAAAAATTATATATACATATATATATATATATATATATATCGGTTTTGCTAAGGCGCGCTCCAACCGTTACCCTAATGGAATTTTTGCTCCGCTTGGTTGGCTGCAAAAATATATATTAAAAAATTTTTGCTCCACTGTAGCAAAAATTCTGTTACGGTAACGGTTGGAGCGCACATTAAGGCGCGCTACGGAGCCCACCTTAGCAATTCCGATATATATTTGTTGACTTTTTTTCTTTCAGGAATTTTCTTTCCATCAGAGGCATGTGTTACTGTCAAGTTAAATTTCTTTGTTTTTTTTTTTCTCTGAAAACAAAATAATAAATTTAAATGGACCTTTCCATCTATTTTAAATAGGATGAAGTTGTTAAGAGAATTGAGGCAAGGATTGCTCTATGGACCTTCCTTCCTGCAGGTAACTTAGTCATTGTGAAGTGTTTATCATTCATATGCTTTTGAGATTGGATCTACCATTTTCTTACTAGTTTTTTTCTTTTCCAAACTTGGTATCCAGAAAATGGTGAAGCTATACAAATACTGCATTATGAGCATGGTCAGAAATATGAACCACATTTTGATTACTTTCATGACAAGGTCAATCAAGAATTGGGAGGTCATAGGGTGGCTACAGTCCTCATGTACTTATCAGATGTTCAGAAGGGGGGAGAGACAATTTTTCCTGAGTCAGAGGTAAATGAAATATTCTGAAAGTGATGTACAAGTGTTCCATTCTCTCTTCTTATTTTTCTTAGTTGGCTTCCTGTATCTTATGTCTCTCTAATCCTTCCAGTCGGGAGAAACACAGCCAAAAGGTGATGATTGGTCTGAATGTGCTAAAAAGGGATATGCTGGTAAGCTGAAATTACTTTTATCCCCTCTAAATCAAACATCTTTATGATCGCTGTAGAAGTAAAGTTGAGACAATTTGGGTTGGCATGCTATGCCTCAAGTGTTATATTGTCTTACTTTAGTATTGCTCTGGTCTTCTGGGTTTTGTATGTTCTACATCTAATAACAGAGGCGACTCCCTGCAGTAAAACCAAGGAAGGGTGATGCATTGCTGTTTTTCAGTCTTCATCCTGATGCAACGACAGATTCTTTGAGCTTGCATGGGAGCTGTCCCGTTATTGAAGGGGAAAAGTGGTCTGCTACGAAGTGGATTCATGTGAGGTCCTTCGATGTATCACCTATTATTGAAAGTGGAGCATGCATCGATAGGAATCCTAACTGCGTTGAGTGGGCTGCTTTAGGTGAATGTACAAAGAATCCCATCTATATGGTAGGCAATGAAGAAGCCTCCGGCTATTGTAGGAAGAGCTGTAAGGTGTGCTCATCATAGAAATACCTCCCCTGCAAATTTATGTTTCTCTTGATAAAGCCGAGTAATCAATCCTATGTCACTGTATATAACATTAAAATCCTTCCAGTTGCTCTATTAGCCTTTTATCGAATGAGCAGAAATTCTGATGGAGCCTTTGAATGGAGTCAACTGAATACATTATACTATCAGTAATGATGAACTTGCCTTAAGAAAAGGAGAAGTACTCGGTTGTTCACTATTTTTCCTCCCATTTTAACATAATTTTCAGGGTCCCTTTTCCCCTTCTGTACTCGGTTTGACATTTTCATTAGAGTGGCTGCTGTTTCAAGGGTGTGAAGAAGCACTGCTGGTTAAGTAAGCCAATTCAGTATTTAAGTTTCCTGGGCTCGTGTACCTTAGTAATGGTAATTACCAGTACTTTTAAGAGCTAGTTTTGGATTAATTAAATAAAGTCATTCGTATCACCAGAACTGAATATTGTAAATGATCATCTGGGAAGGCAAGGATCTGTGTGAGAGAGATAAAAATGGATTATGGGGGAAACGCAGGTTTTGTTTATCATGTCACGTCAAACAGTTTCGTAGTTAAAATCATGCAATTGTGTTGTTAAATGGGAGCCAAAATGGCATGCATTTTATGCCCTCTAAATTGTTAAAATGATTCATCTTGAAAATGTACTTGGTGAGGGCCTCTGCAATTGCATCACCATTATATCGATTCTACCATTTCCCTTCTCTTCTCTTTCCAAAAGTCACGCACGGCTAGCTGTTCATCTTCTTGAAGATGGGGAGACCTCCCTGTTGCAACAAAGCCAACGTCAAAAGAGGCCCCTGGACGGCCGAGGAAGATGCTAAAATCCTTGCTTACGTCTCCCGGCATGGAATTGGCAACTGGACTTCGGTTCCCCAAAAGGCAGGTAAAAATCTGGACTGAACTGTCTTCGATTTGCACATATTTTTACTTTTCTTAATTTGGATGTGTTTCGGAAGGACTTAACCGATGTGGGAAGAGCTGTAGGCTCCGATGGACAAACTATCTGCGGCCTGACCTCAATCACGACAACTTCACACCTGAAGAGGAAAATTCCATTCTCGAACTTCACAAAACCATAGGCAGCAGGTAATTTAAATTAAGGTTCATAAGTAGTTTCTTTTAATTGAGATTTTTGAAACACAAAAATAATTTATGCTGGGCTGGGATTTGTTTGTTGTAGGTGGTCTCTAATAGCGAGGCAACTTCCAGGGAGAACTGACAATGATGTGAAAAACTATTGGAATACTAAATTAAAGAAAAAGCTTACAAACATGGGCATAGACCCCATAACTCATAAGCCATTCTCTCAAATGATCACGGAGTTTGAAAAGATCAGTTGCTCACCAAGCACCAGAACCCAGAATGGATTTTGCCAAAACGAACCTGTTCAGAAAACACAACCTTTTTTTGTGCAACCAGAAGTAGTTTCCAACAACCGAATGATGGAACAATCAGATCACAACAACCATTTCTTATGTGGTAAAATGTCTCAGTTCCAAGCCATAAACCAAGAAATGGCTTGGCCTTACTTCCATGGAGAAGGCTTATCTTCTACTTCCTCTGCAGCTTCCAGCAGCACATTGCACATTGCTTCTCAGCTTCCAACGGCGCCATCTTCTCCTTCTTCCCGTAATGATTATTTCCTTGTAGACCCTTATCTGTTGTCTACAGATACTGATGGAAAGGATGACCGCTCATTAATCTCTGAGATTCTGTCACCGAACAGAGACACACGGACACCTAATTTTGCCTGCAAAATTCTAAATGGCTCCGGTGATCGGAACCCTCATCAGCTGATCATAGATGTCCCTGAAATTAAGTCAAATGAAGGTCCTTCCACGACTGCAGACCATTCGTTTGTGGAGTCCATTCTTGCTCGCGACAGCCAGATCCGGCTGGAATTTCCTCAACTTCTGGACGGATACTTTGATTACTGATTACTTCACTACCTGTTTTTCTTGCCACATTTTACTGAATAACCCATAGATAGGATGCTCAAGAGTTGTAGAATTCTCAGTTCTTGTAATGAGCAGACCATTATGAACTTGTCAATTGCCATTGCTTAATGAAGATCAATCTTATATATGACAATCACATTCCTAATCCTATCTAAACCAAAATTAATTAGGATTAGTATATGGAACCGAAACAAAGATCAGACAGCTTCAGTTGTACAAGGATACGTTCGAGCAATACTTGTCCAAATGATAACATGACCTGACGCAAATAAAGCAGATCTCAAAATAAAATTTAAAATAACCTGTGGCACAACAAAATAAGGCAGATGCAACGCAAGAAGTTGTTATGTTAGTTAGAACAGTTTTTTTTTTTTTTTTCTTTCAGAAAAGAAAAATGTAATATTAAATAGGACGGGTATCCCATCCATATTTTTTTATCATCCGAAATCTCGTGAATGGTAAGTTTCTGTAGTGGGGGAAGGGTGGATAGTAATTTGGGAAAATTTTTCCCCAAAAACAAGGGGGAAGCATTAATGAATATGTAATCTCCTTATAAGAGGAAAGAAAGGAACAGCAAGGACCAATGATGAATCCATGAGTACATTGCAGAGATCATCGTTCTCGTTTCGGCGACAAGGATCTTCAGGCCGAATTTGGGAGAGTAACAGGCTTCAACTGCAGGAGAAACGGATCGGTTCTGTGGTGAAGGCCTCCGGTTCTGGTTCTGTTTCTGGAGCAGATCATGAATATTGTAGTCGAGAGAAAAGAATTTCCCCCTTCCAAGTTGCAGAGCCAAATAGCTTGGATAGTAACCAATCCATTTCTCCTCAGACAAAGGTGGATTCCTCCAGCCTTTCCCCTGCAGCTTCTAGATCATCTCTTAGATCAGGAAATAAGAGTCAAAAGCGTGCCTTTGTTTCCATCTTTAGCAGATGTTTAGGGCCACCAACACCTGCCTCACAGAGGCCTCTGTAGCCCTTCCATTACTAAGTTTCGGTAATTGATTCACCAGGATATTAATGTTCTAATCTTCTATACAACATTTTCTTGCATCCGATTGTTACTGCTCCATAGAAAAGGACTCTTAGGCAACGGAATTCCACAAAAATCTCCTGCTCCTGTTGTTTCTGATCTCAGGTACAATACAGAAACCGCTGCTTTGACTCTTTCTTTATGTGATTTGAGGAAAAATTAAACGTCAAGTTTAGATTTTTTTTTTCCCCCCTTTTTGTCTGTTACCCAATACTGGATATTGCAAACTTAAGGCGTTCAAAAGATCCTTCTTCACATGTATATTTGAAAGAATAGTGAGAATATTGCAGAAAAAATTGGATAAAGATTAACGACTTGATATTAGAGATACTAGTCCCCGAGAATGGGAACAGTTAAAGAAAAAAAAAAATGAACAAATAACCAATTTCTCAAATCTTTCCCTGTACAATAACAGGGGTTTGTTGGCTCAAAAACTCAATTGGTTGTAATTAGTATAGTCAATTTCATTCAGTCTTATGCAACACAACATACATTCAGGCAAATCTTCTGCTTTGTTTCCCTGCATTAACAAATACTTCAAACACGTTAGAAATAGACTTCGAAAACAAACGTTTGCCTTTAGACAGCACAACTTTTGAAAGCTACCTGAATTGTTAGACCAAAATCCACAACACAATGCTTCAATCTGTCTTGAAAAGCTTCAAACCCTTTTCTGGCTATGTAACTAAATCTGTGCATATCCAAATCAATCTCAAAGTAGTTTTCTCCCTGCAAGAGAATTCTAAACCAAATTATTTCATTCAAACACAAAGACAGATTGAAATAATTTTACTCCAGCAAACGATTATCTACTGCTTTTAACAACTCTGAAAAGGTAGCATTGAAACAGAGTGAAACGTTAGTTTCCATATTCCATCAGTAGACCAGGCTGCAATAGAGGATCACAAGTTAACATTTTCGTAGTTTTATGAGTCTGGATGGGTGAGATGTTTCCTGTGTCTGGATTCAGCCTTAACCCCTCAGGTCGTAATATGGCACTACTCACTGTGATGAGGTTTATTCCAAGCACTAGATAGTAGATTTCAAGAAAATCACACTAACCCCCTTCCAAGTTGTAATATGGCATCATTCATCATGATCGAAACAAATAAAAATACTATGTTAAGTCATGGTTTAATCAAAGTAGTACTGGAGGTTTCCAGGATTCCATACCAAGTAAAATTGATGCTGAGGACGTGAGAGAACAGGTTTTTCATTGTAAGTGGTCATAAGCTTCTTCTCAGTTCCAGTCAATTGAAGATCTTCCAAATTCACCACTCGGGCCAAGATTTTCAATCTTTCCCTGATGGATGCAATTGTATCCACAGGAAAGCCTTTGATTTTCTCAACTTCATCAGCAATGAACCTCTGCATCATAAAATATAAGAAAAATAAATTATTGCATCAAACAGAAAATAGTGAAGGTGAAGATAGAAGCTAAAAATCATCCCGTAAGTGAATCCAGAAACCACAAGGGTTCATGTATAATTTTCCACCTTACCTTGATAGTTTCTTTAAATTGAAGAGGAAGTTCTTTTGAATAATTATCAGAAATTTTGAAGTAGAAAACAAAACTCATCCCTTCTCCATCATAATCATTTTGAAAGAATGCTGCAGGATAGAGTGGTATCTGAGAAAGGCGGAAACACTGAAATGTCAGAGTTGCACATGAAATTCAATTTCATGAAAATCTCAGAGATTAGGGCAATTAAAGCATGCAATTTATTCCTTAGAAAGACATTATTTTAGCATGCTGAACAAATTGAAGCTAATGTATATGATCACCTACATTATCTTTTGGGAGCCAGAGATGATGAAAGGAAAGAGTTGAAAGTATTAATGAGACATTTAATACAATCATCCAAACATAAAGATACATTCTGGTTAATCCATTTACTTCGGTTTTATCTCAACAAAGAAAAAATTTGAAAATCACACAGGAGAGGCAGGACTGGCACCAGTTTTGGGGGGTTTTCCGGGGTATGGGGGGCGGGTGGTTTGGACATACCTGAAGATTTACTACAAGAATAGGAGGAATATCCCCAGATGACTCGATAGCAGGAAGTTCAACAAAACGTGCAATGTGATCAATTTTTCGAGGCGATAAGAAAACATCAACACCAAAAGGATAAAATGCAGCATAGTTTGGAGCATGTCCTTTCTTTTTGTCCCTGTCACATAAAAGAGGCAGGAGAACCAAATTGACTTTCAGATGACTTAAGGGAGATGATAATGAGTAGAAATTTAGTGATATATCTACAGCAAGTAATCAAGGCATGCTCTCAATTCTCACCTCAAAAAATTTTGTCCACGAACTCTAAAGGTATTAGGGGCAATATTTGACCAGCATTCAGACATCTTCTTCTCTAGTGGGCAGCGGGGAATCTGAGAACCTGCTATGGGTCTTTGCAGAACAGCTCTTGGTGATACTGACAGGAAATGAACACATGACATGTTAGCTCACAAGAAGGACAAGATATTTGAGATGAGCAAAGTAAAAGGTAGCACTGAGGTAATTATCATAATATGAGCTATCCTAAGGCTCAATTGCAGCAGGTAAAGTTAGAAATAAAACTGTAAACAATCCAGAATAAAAACTTAAGTTTAGGCATATTGTAATGTTATTCCAAGAACTGACACATACATTGCAACATATCTGGGAGCTTGTCATTCACCAAAAAAAACATTACAGATTGTCACCTTTTCATGACCAATATCCTCTAGCCAATGGGTATTGATGTATACCATTCACCAAGGTCAATACTTTGACTATATTTTCTATCATGATAACTTGGTAATTAATCACAAATCAAATAATAAGCTTAACCTGTGTATGGAGAGCTTTAATTTAATATATTACACGAGCTGAGATGATTAATAATGAGAGAGAAATCTTATCCCAATGATAGCTTGATCGAACACACAACACCGGCATTGTTCATCAGTCTGGTACTATTCATTACACATCCCACATTGAAAAGGTCATGAACTGACCACAATACTATATGGTTATATAAAGAAATTTACATCTGCTACCCAGGTACAAGACATTATACACTTACACGCAATTTCTCTCTACCGAACTAACTTAAGTTTTGGAGGAGTTTCGGAAACCCCAATCACTCCAATTCGGAACCTGGGGAAGATAACAAGTTTGCCCACAATATGCCATATTGGCAAAATTGCACAACATTCTTTTTTCGAAAGGGCATATGGTGTATACCATACACCAAGGTCAATATTTTGATCACATTTTCCACCACGATAACTTGGTAACTAATCACAAATCAAATAATAAGCTTAATCTATGTACGGAGAGCTTTAATTTGATATATTACATGAGCCAAAAGGATTAATAACAATAGAGAAATCTCATCCAAAGACAGCACAGCACCATCACTGTTCATCAGTCCAGCTCATTACACATCCTATGTCGAAAAGGTCAAAAACTAACCATACCAGTACAAGGCTATATAAAGAAGTTTACCCCTACTACCCAGGTATGCGACATTTTACACTTACACCCGTTTTTTCTCTATCGAACTAACGTAAGCTCCAGAGGAGTTTTGAGAACACCTCGTAACTCCGACTTTTTACTGTGCAGGAGATCCAGAACGTGATTATCTTCCCTGCAACAACATCATCAGGAGCCAACTTCACCGGCAACATAGGGTGATATTTGAAATACATTTGTTAGGTCATGCTTTGATTTGGAAAGACTGCTAAAATGTCATAAAAACGGATGAAGATGATACAAAACACAAACTGCTAGAATGCTACACTACAACTTCTGAAACTCCTTCTGGGTGGACAAACCATCACCAGACATCAGCTAATCTCAATATAACTAATCCTATTAACTTAGTGAAATCATGAGATTTGAGTAAGTCATGTATGTGGGAAAATACATAAATGCTTACTTGAGAAACGAATGGGAGAAAGAAATACAAATAATTACATAGTAAAAATGACATAAATGCTTACTTGTGATAAGAATGTACGAAAGAAAGAGAAATACTTACATAGTGAAGAATGAGCTTGCCCTTCTTTCCGTTTGAAAGAAAGCTTTATTGACAGTCTTTTCTTTACATTGGGTGAATGTGAGCCTGTTGCCTTATTCTTTTCATCTGAGGAGGCAGAACAAGCAAGACAAGGGAGAAGGCTATTAGGTAGCAGCCCACAATTGTGCAATGTTGCTGGTTCACCTCTTCCAGGACTTCCATCCAAGCAATCAACCGATGTTTTATCTACTCGAGATGGATCTTTGACCTCGTTACAATTATAATCAGCTTGCCCTAGGGAATTGGACAAGTTCCCTTCTCGTGCATTGTTTGTTTCCAAGTTGCGGAATGATGGTTCACCAGAATTTGCCGGAGGATCAGGGGGAACAGTTACATTGAAATGTTTGTTCTCACAATATCTTGGAGTAACAACAGTAGAACCACTTCCCAATTGGGACATATCTGAAACATTTTGGAGTCAAACATATACAAATTCCCAATCCAGTCAATTGGATGCTTGAATATTATAAAATCAACATTAATAATCACCAAGGCCAGCTGCTCACCATCTTGAACACTATAAAAATCTTCATCGCAGTCAGAATCGATTACCGTTTCCGGATCATACCATGCTTCGGAAGTTCCTGTGAAATCAGTAAATTACATGAGATGCCCACAGATCTTCATTCGGCAATTTCGGTAAAGTAAAATAGGGAAGAAGAGCTAGAGTAATAGCAATTTCGTCCAATGTAATATCCTTAAAAATCAAGAACCCACGAAACAAGAAAGCAAGAGGAAGAGAAACACAGAGCAGAAAACGAGTAAAGGAAAAATAGAATGGAACCTTGATAAGTAGGATTCCGATAAGAAACGTCGGTGGAATGAGAAGGTTCAACCTTGCTGAGCTTATTATTAGAGAAAGATTGGGTCTTCGCCGTTCTCCGGCTCCGTCTTCGGTGCTTCTTTCGAAGATTTAAACCGCCTCCAACTCTGACACAACTTTTGGGTGTTGAAGCACACAGTCCCATTTTCGAACAAAATCTCGTCCCCTCCACTCCCAAAGTTAATCAACCCAAAATAATCGCTTCACCATTCGCTGTCAAGTTATTGCAAAGACTGCTGATTTTTATAGTTTAATGATGGTACAAAAACCTCTACAAAACTAGGAATTCCTGGCGATTACCCGACAAATTTGTAATCCTAGTAAAAACGAGGTTTCTTAAATACAAGTACTTGTTCATTAGCCTTCTTAACTCCTTGATCCATGATCAAGGGGCGAGTAAGACGTGGATTGGTGGTCAACCACGACACAGTAGACTTTAGGTTCTTAGCAGGCGTACGCAGTTTCTAGGTACAGTCTCCTTTGTCTATTTATGGTTGCCACGTGGTATGGATAAGCGTGCAGAAATATAAATCTGGGCTGTGTAGATGATACGCGAGGGGAAGGATGGACTCAGGTGACCAATCAGATGTGGAGTTGAAGAATACGCATACGATGGAAGGGAGTGGAGAGCAAAGCAAACCTACGTTTATCATGATTTCTGGTTCTACCCTGTTGGGTCCGTGTTTACTCTTCCTGTTTCAAAATAATTATAGTTTAAGGAAAGAATTTTTATTTCAGGTTTACACATTACAGTAAAAAGTGTAGATGAAATGCTCATTTGATAATAATTTCCAATGATATTTATTTCATTTACACGTCTCAATTTTAAAATTTATCTATCATATTATCATTAATTTCAACTTTTAATAAATTTAAGGATTGTTAAAATTATCCAACATAAATAATGACTAGATTACTTTAATTTAAATAAAAAAATTTTAAATCACAATCATTTTAAAAGGGAAGAAACACTACTAATGGTGCCCATGATCTTGAACGTCGTGTCTTTTCAAAACTGATCCAAAATCAAATTGAATATAGAGCTTTTAGTTTGGATTGGTTTAGTTTTGGATTGAAAAATTTTCAAATCAAAAAATTAATTCAATTACTAATTTTATAATTTTAAATCGAAATCCAATCACATCAAACCGATAATTTATATTAAATTAAATTTATTATTTTACATATATCATAACTTTTAATTATTCCTATTTCCCTATCCCAAATATGAGAGAAAGATAACAATTTGCATTTCTTTATATAAATAAATAAATAAATATATATATATATAGAACAAAACATATAAATATATATTTATATGTTTTGTTCTAGTTTATTAATGATTTTAGGATTTGTATAAAATTTAAACTAATGTAATTGCTTGACTTGTGAGTAATTTTTGTGTATTTCGTTTATCTATTTGTTAATTAGCATTTGAATTCTTGTAATTTGATGTTGATTTTTTCTCTTAAAATATGAAATTAATCTTTTTTGTAGAATCATTTGAATTATTTAAGCAGTAATGAATAGTTCACTATTGGTCTTCTACATCTCATAAAATATGAAAAACCTAAACAATGAGTGAAATTTTTATTATATAAAGCCTAGAAAAAAAAATGATTTAGCATCTTTGTTGTGTAAAATATAAAATAAATATAGTGTTATCCTCATATTATGTGAAAATTTCATATCTAATAAAGATTAAAAAAAAAAATTAAAAGTAAAATTTTTGAAGTCAACCAAAGCAAACCAAACTTTATGCAAATCGAATCAAATCAAACCAAACCAAACCAATCTTAAATGATTTGATTTAAATTTAAGATTTTTCAAATCAAAACAATTGATTCAATTAGAAATATAGGCAAAATTGAATCAATCTAATCCTCGAATGCCTGGTTAAGTCTCCAGAACGGTCGGTCTCTGCAATCCCTTTTTTTTCCCTCCTTTTTATTTTTGTGTTTTCGGCGTGGGATTGGACATGGTCAATATTGAGCCTGTGACTCACTTCTGTTGTGTTGTTGGCTGTATGATTCTGACCGCTTATTTGATCTTAATTTTCCTACATATGATATCACTCACTTACCCTTGAATTTCCCGGTATGCAACGCAAGGAAAAAAAAAAAAAAACCACGACGGATATCATTGGTCTGTTATCTATCTTCCATATCTAGTATTATTATAATACTACCTCCATTCCATAATATAAGATTTTAACCATAGTTTTACTTTAATTAATAAAAAAACATATTTATTATGTTGAAAATATCATTTATCTCTCATATTTATAACTCTTCACAATAAATATATAAGGATATTAAATGAAGGTTAAGAGTGTTAAAAATATAAAAAATGTGCATTATAAATGGTAAAATGACGTAGATTGTGTAACAAGTAAAGTAACAGAATATATCATTTCTTGCTACGGAGCCCGTAAGGGGGTTGTGGATACTGCTGTACGAACATCAGATGCTGGA
>JAOXNR010000028.1:2711765-2764257 GCA_028571225.1 Parsonsia alboflavescens | reverse complement strand
TTTAAAAAAATTTTTTTTTTTTTTGTTTGGATGTTTTTTTTTTTTTTTTTTTTTTTTGGAAAAAAAGAGTTGTTTGAATAAAAAAACACTTATGAAATTTTTTTTATATGATTTTTTTAAGATACAAAAGCTATAATCTATTTAAAATCAATATTTAATATAAGATAAAAAATAGTTAGAAAAATAATAATAAATAAATCATGTTCAATTTTATCTTAAAAGATCTAAAAAATTTACTAATTTTTTTTCTATTTTTAACATTATTTTATTCCCTATAAGTTATAAAGATAATACATGAATTAAAAAAAAGATTTTTAAAAATCCCGTAATAGAAAAATAAAGAAAAAAAACTCAAAAAAAATAAAACTAAGAAGTTTAAAACATAAATTTTATCCTCCTATATACAAGTTTTTTTTTTAAAAAAAGTCTAAATGAAGAAGAAGAAAAAAACAAAAAACTAAAAGGAAGAAGAAAGAAACACTGGAAGATGGGGGTTGCGCGGAGGGTAAAGGGTGGGGAAAAAGAAAGAAGTGATAAAAACCAAAGCAAAAAAAACATGAGAGAACAAAAAAAAGAAAGAAGGAAAATGAAAAAAGAACTAATAAAAATGGTAGAAAGGAAAAAGAATAAAAAACCAAAAAAGTGAAGAAAAAGAAAAAAGGAAAAAAATAGGAATGAAGAAAAAGTAGGAAAAAGATGAGATAGACAAATGCGCGTAAAAAACAAGTTACTTTTTTTAATTTAAAATATAAATACCTTTTTTTTTTTCTACTTATACTTTTTTCGAAAGTCCAAACAAATAAATTTAATTTCCCCTAAAACATTTTTTCTTAAAAAATAAGATAAGATAAACAAACATGACCTTAATTGTTTCACATAAAATGTAAGGGCGAGAGATTTCGGATGTGATGATAATCTGATACTCCCTTGATCCAATAATTGAGAAAATTAGTGTTGGTAGACGAAACAGTAATTAAGATTGCCATTAATTTAACTCTTAGTATTTTAATTTATTCTTTATGTTAAATATTTTCAATTCTTTTCAAGCGATGGAAAGGGTAATCAATCAAATGACAAGAAATAGAATCGAAGACGACAATGTGATGCGATTATTTTATATTTCGTTTGGTAGCCATGAATTTATTTATACTATCATTTCTGCATATAAAAAATGAGAGATTAAAGGGTTTTGATTCATGATGTGGTAACTCATTAATTTCTTTCATGTGGCATATTATTTTATTCTTTAGTATTCTTCATTTTATTAAATACTTTTAATTTATCTACTTTGGACAAATTTAAGCATTGTTTGATAAGTAAGTTGAGGTGAGGGTTCCGAATCTCCTCTTATATATCGGTATGTCGCTCAATATTATACTAATAAAAATATAAACTAAATTTTAGAGATATTATGATCTTTTAGGGCCTCGATCTCCTGTTACACATTTATATGTCATTCCTAATGATATCAGTAAAAATTTAATAAATGTCGTTAAAAGATTAAGTATCCTTAGTGATGAAAAAAAGGGACATGACTTGAAAACCCGACTTAAATGCTCTCCAACCGGACCCAAATATCGAGAACCTAACCTAACTTTATTGAATTAAATCGACGACCTCCTTGGTCATCAAGTAAAGCAGTCTTAAGAGCTTAGAGAAGGTCTCCTAAACCATGACCTTCGATCCAAAAAGTTTCGACCTATCTCAAACACTTTCCATTTCATGGTTCCTCATCCAAGATTCAATTCACACCTTAATGACGCTCGATTTGCTCTTACAATCCTCAAGAAGGCTATTTGAGATACTCAAGATTAGAATTTCATGATGGTGACTTGAAGGCAACCAACAAGCTTGTGGAACTCTTTCGAGAGACGTGCTTGATCAAGACGTTCTATCAAAGAAACTCTTTAATTTCAGGAATAATTGATGGGATATTGTCAAACAATTGATACGATTTGATCATGCACGGTAAAAATCAAGGTAACTTCACCTAAAATGATGGAATATTGATTTAGTAAAAAAAATTTGATCACACACAATTTAGACAAGAAAATTTTATTTAATTTTTTTATCTCTATTTGAACTGATTTAGACATCGGAATTTTTCTACAGTGATAACACACTTTGGTGATTTGATCTTTCTTTGTTCTTATAGGCACCATTAATAGTCAAGATGATTCGAAAATCACTTTTAAGCTCCATCACCTCAAATTTAAGTATATTTTTTAAGATTTATTATATAAAATATATTAAAAGATTTTTTTTTATATGCTAGGACTTGGGTGAATCTAGAAATCCAAAGTTGAGCTTCACCAGTTAAATTAAATAAATTCTTCGTTTAAGCTCATTTGACCACGGTGGTTTAGGCACGAACTCAAACAAGCTTATATTGCAAAAAGACAAAAAGACAAAAAAAAAAAAAACAATTTCACAAAATATATTATAATATATAAAATATGTAATAAAAAAACCTAATATCTTTTATATATTATAAATATTAAAACCTATTTAAACTCGCAAACTTTATAAATTGTATACTTACCAATTTAGATTTAACCCTTAAACTAGAAAAAATAAATCTGGACTCAAATCAAACTCAATAACATGAAGCCGAATTCAAGTTTTTATTCCTCACATGAAAGGAAAGTAGATGAGAAGCACATTGTTTTGTTTGATTTGTATTGAAAATAAGAGTTTTGATATCTAAACAAACAATTTTTTACTGTACCAATCAAACACTCACCATAAAATAAATGGGTAAATTTTTGACAGACATTTTCTGACAATTAAAGGAAACCATCACTAAATATTATTTTCTGATCGTCAGAACTTGGGTCAAAAAATTGAGTGATTTTCTAATGAATATTATTTTCAATTGCTAGAAAATTATCCCCTTTTTTATGGTTTTGAAAGATTTCCAATAGATTTTTAAAGTTTATCTCAAACTCCCACTTTTCTATCAATCTCTTTTGGTAGTTCAAAAGATGTCATGAGTGTGATTTTTTTTTGGGCCATTACAAGCACCTAAACGTATAAAATCGATGACTCAATACTAAATCGTTTCCTAAAATTCTCTTAAGTGAATTTATTTTCTATATAAATCTATGAGTGTATTATTTCTTCTTGAGATTAAGTAAATTATCATTTAATTTGTCATCAATTTGAATATCTTTGATTAATTAAATCATTAATATTAATACATTTTTTTTATATTTATTAAATAATTATATTAAGTTTTCAATATAAAAAAGTCATAAATAAAATTAAAAAAAGGAATTTTAATAAAAAAATTGAATAGTGGTGGTTGAGGACAGCCTATAAAGTGATCGAACAACCGTCAGGAAAAAATTTGAGAGATCAGTCCTTTAGGTTTTTTAATGAAAAAAAAAAAAAAATCGCCAAAAAAGTTTGTGACGGAAGTTTCTAGCTGTTGAAACAAACCACCAGAAAATGTTTTTAAAAATATAACTTGCCGACAGCTTCATAACCGTAGGAAATATAGTTCTGTAGCAGTCAAAACCGCCGGAAAACTCCATTTTCGGACCGCCACAAAATCAGACTTTTTTTTTTTTTTGTAGTGACTTATATCGGTTGGTAGAGTACAATCACGTCTTTGGAATGATTACGTATTCTTGTAGTTATCTTGTGCATCCCACAATATCATACTCCTAATTTGTACGGATTCTCTACCTGGCCCTAGCTAATTAGCATCTGTTTATATTCCTGTTATATTCTCTCATCATATGAATACAAGTTAACTTTATTATGGTATCAGAGTTATTAGCGCCACACGACATGCATTAAGATTCCCCCTTTTCTTTTCCCTCAATGATGTTGGCAATCAAATTTCTTACATGCCACTGGAGAAATCAACAAACAGTTAATTGCTGCTCACTATCAATGTCTCGTCCCAAGATCCATGTAAACTTTATGCCCATAACCATTTTTCCTAATGATCTTCTCTGTTAGAAGGCTATGACTTCTATTGTGTTGTAATCACACCTCCCTCTGTTCTTGAAGCAACTTCAACTTACTGGAAAAGACTTGATCAATTAGTTCGGAGTGCCCATATAGCTTCTCTTTCTCTAGAAATTGTGCCCTTTGTGATTAATCATAAAACCTTATAGACAACTTTCTACTGCAAAGAAAATCTAAAGGTCATCTTATGAGTCTTCGTGAATTCTTGGTCAGCTTTTCTAAAGGCAATAGAACCATTTCCACATATCTACACGAAGTGAAGTATCTTGTTGATTAAATATCCAATGTGGAATGATGAATTGTAACTCAATGCTTTACATGGATTGCCTACAGAGTATTAAAATCCTTGATCAAAACAACACTGGGTTTCCTTCCAGAATTACATCAACCATGAGACGGAATTGTAGTGCCAATCCTTGATCAAAAGTGGACCTATTACAGTAAACTATTAGTCTCACACTAGATCTAGACCTCCGAATTGAACCACTCGTGATGGGAGCTCCTTAGGCCATGTCACACAACCACAAAACTTCAGGCAAAATTGGAGTAGACACTAGCAAAACTCAAAGAACAAAATGACTTCTTCACATAACAGAAATTGGCTTAACTATCCATCCTTCATCATTCTAATTTACTTTTAATTTTTTGGTCGTATGCATTTGTGACTGCAGCCTATCTTGTAAATCTCATGCCTACACTAATATTGCGATAGACTTCTCGTTATTTTCAGCTTCATGGTTATCTGCCTAACCATCGAAAACTAAGAATCTTGGGTGCTTGCGCTATTCCTGGCTGAAACCATACAGTGGGCACAAATATTAGTCCAAATTCGCACCTTATGTCTTTCACGGTGACTCTCCAAACCAGAGTGCTTATTTTCGTTTTAATCCTTCCACTACATTACTATATTCCATTTCTCCATCTCCAAATCCCATGATTTCTAGTGATTCCCACTCCACTTCCGGAAGCACTCCCAAAGGTTCTATCTACAGTACTTCTTGCTCCGACATGTTGTCGTGACTCAACCCTAATATTGGGCCCAATGTCCAATTATATATTTAGTCACGTTTGGGTTGTTAACCCATGAGAGAGGGCTTAAATAAATAATTAATTAAAGCCCTTTAGCCTTTATTTTGATTAGTACTAAAATAGATTTTCTTACGAAAATTAACGGTACATCTACGATTTAGGAGAGAAGCAGAGATGGGAGACTCTGGGAACCAGACTAATGTTGCAAAGGAACTAAGTCATTAGAGTAAGAACGAGTGCCTATATTTTTTAGTATGATTTATTTCTAGATCTCATTTGTTCTAATTAAGACTTTAATTTTATGATTATGGGTTAGAGTGTTCTCAAGGAGCTTAAGAATGTTGGTATTTGTTATAATGAGTCTTAGAGATTCTTCCTTTATTTGAAAAATTACTTTCTTTGTTTTAGGAAAAAAAAATCATGAATTATTGTTTCTGATTAATGTCTGATGTGTTGAATATCGATCTTTTTTTTTTTTTCTTCGGATGATATCCAAATAAATTTTATCTTTTCTTTTCCTAATAAACTGGCTTAAGTTGTCGAAAGAAGCATTTGAGATCAAAATCGCAACACACAGTATATATCTACAGATATATATATATGGTTTTCCTGGTGTGTGCTTTTATAGCATGCGAAAGTGAATTCTACAATGTTGCAAATTTTTTTGAACATTAAAAAAAAGAGGATATCGTTTTGAGATAAACAAGGGCTCTCACTCTCCTCCCTCATTTCTCTCCTCTCCCAACACTCAAAGACGGCTCCTTTCTCTCCTTCCCCTCACACCCATTGCCGTTCAGAAAGGTCTCCGGCGAAGAGCTGCACCGGAAATTCAAGATTTTGAGCAAGCGGGAAACACCACGGCAAGGGTCTCCAGTGAGTTCCACCATTCCATCTTCCGTATTAGTAGTCCCAATTGAGATTCAAAATTTTTTTGTTCAATTGGGGTGGCTTTTGTATATTTATTTTCCGTATCTGTAGACCCAACTGAAATTCAATTTTCATTTTTGTTCAATCGCGTGGGCATTTTATGGTTTATGGGTTCAAATCGATTTTCTTTCTAAAGTCGTGGATTGCTGCTTAATGGCACCTGACAGTGTTCTGGAACAGAGGGATGCGCATAAAGTCTTTTTTCAATCGTTTATATATAGTCTATATATATTTTTTTTGATAGAAAACAGTCATTAACACTGCCGGTCGTAGATTCATAAAACTTACAACGTAATGAGAGGTAATATACAAGATGGTATATCCTCTAACAGATACAAATTGAAAGTAAAATAATTAGAAAATGATAACTTAGCTAAAATATGATCCACATTATTTCCTAAAAGATGAATAAAATGAAACTCAATATTCTGAAAATAAGAATTCAATTCTAAACAATCTTGAATAATAGCAGCAAGTTGAGATCGATCCCATTCCTTAGCTTGCAATTGTCTGACGACTCCCAAATTGTCATTCTCGATGATCAACTTCGTATACGCCTTAAACATCCTAGCTTCATAGCCTAGAAAATAGCAAGAGCCTTTGTAGACGAAACTAAAAAATGAACCTTGATTCTGTCAACCATAGCATCCAAAAACATCCCATTTGAATCTCTAATAACCAAACCAATGCTATATGATTTATACATAATTAGGCTAAGTTTTATGCTCTTTTTATGCTATTATCTTATGTAACTTAACTTAATTATGTTGTTTTAAATCCCTATACTTGATTTTTGTTTGCAGGAATATTTGGTTGAAAAACACTCAAGATTTTCTAGAATTGTTGTCATTACACTATTCATCGAGGGTACTGTTCATAGTCACTGTTCCGGCATACTATTCGCCATTTTCACTGTTTATCGAATTAAAGTTGAGGACTACGAATTGACCAATGGCGTTGACTAAGTTCGTTGATCGTGGGTTAGGGCAAAGACTTTCAATTTTATTAGAATTTGATTATTTTTTAGAAATTACTTAGTTTTGTAATAGGTTTCTAATTTATTATTAAAATCCTTTTAGGTAACTAGTTATTGAGGAGTCTTTTAGTCTTATAAATAGGCCCTTTGTCATAATCTTAGACACAACACAACAACTCAGGATTGAGTTTCCGAGGAATTACGAAGACAAATGACAGATTTTCTCTTCCTCTTTTTTTATGTATTTTTCGATTTTATTAATCAGGTCTTGTGAGTAGTCGTCTTTTGTTAACAAGAACATGAAATAGGTTATTTTGTTATGAGATTATGAGATTTGGTTTGTTTTCTATTAAAGATTTGATCTTTAAGTATTTTGTACAATTCTTGTTTTCATCTTATTAATTATGTTTATTAATTTAGACTGATCACTTAATTTGTATGACTATACTGCTAGGGTTTAAATATTATCACTAAAATTGATAAATACACCGGTAGCAACTATTGTTTGAATTAGGTTTGGCTAACAACTTTATTTGGCGATAGAGAATTGTATGAATTAAAACTACTTTGCTTTTGCGATTTGACGTTGGTGATGCCTTCATGCTTATACAATTTAGTTGATTAAATTTATAGTTCGCTACGAGGTAAGTTTAATTGATTAGATTAGGGATTTTATTTCTCGCTACAAAAAGTAAATCTATTTAAACAATAGGAATTTGAGCGCCAAGATAAATTTTAAAATCAACTACTTAATTGTGTTATTTGATTAATAATTAACCAATTAGTAATTGACTTATGGATTGTTTCTTATTAATAACTTTCTCATTTATATTCTCCCTTTTAATTTAGCTTCTTTGTTTGATTTTATTTCATAAACTCTTTCAAACATTGCCCCTTTTTGTTACTTATTAATTGGTTTCCTTTAAACTGAGATTCACTTTCTGTGGATTCGACCCTACTTGCCCTAACTACATTAGTTTTGGTAGATAGGTTTAATTTGTTCGTGTTACGACACACGGTCAAATTTTAGCATCATTGTCGGGGAATTGTTATTGAAGTTTAAATCTTCCCAATTAATCTCTTATTATTATTATTATTTTTTTTAAAAAATAGAATTCCTCATCTTTTTGTTTTGATGATTCTTTTCTTACTAGTGTGGATAATTTTAAGTCGATGGATAATAATTTTTCTTATTTTGTTAGGAATGGTGACTACATAATCATATCCTGGGCCATGGGAGCAATATCATAATTTTCCACAATATTTTAACCCATCTAGTTCTTGGTTTGATTCTTGTTCTTCAATTCCATATCCTCAATCTTTTAATAACCAAGTTTTCAAACTGTCCAATTCTTATTAACCTTCAAATCTTTCCTTTTCTCAAAATCACTACCAAGAGCATTCCCTTGAAGATAGGATCAAAGAATTAGTAACCAATATCCTCATCTTTCAAGAGGAAACTATATCAAGTCTAAGAAATTTAGAAGACCAGATAGGATATCTTTCTTTTGAAGTTAGAGTTCTATTTTCTCAAAATTATCCCTATCAATTTCTAGGCACTGAAGAGGAAAATTTCAATGATAACTTTCAAGCACCAGATTTGGAGGATAACCAAATTTTACTTGATGACAACATTCCTAGCAAAATTGAGCATCCATTAGAATTACCTTATCCTTCTCTTGAAATCCATCTACCTTTTACTCAAAATCTTATCCAACCAAATAAAAAGGAAATTTCTAAGGAAGAGAAAATAGAAGGAAGCCCTGATGATTTTATATTTATACATGATATTGATGGGTTTTATTATATTAAATTTACAAATCTTCCTTTATTTTTTGATAATGATTCCCTATATGAGAATTTATTTGCAGAATGTCCAACGATAGAGGAATCATGGATCCACGTGGAGCATACGCTTAAGGTATTATCATTTATGCTTCCACCATTCCATAAACGAGAAGGAATTGGATAACAAGTGGATAACGTCGAGCCAAACGACGTTAACCAAAGGCGCTTTTCGGAGGCAACCCAAGAATAAGATTTCTTAGTTTATTTCTTGTTTTCTTTTCATTTTTTTTAGTTATTTATTCATTTTTATATGTTCAGGATATAACTCCATTTCAAATTTTTAGGAAATAATCAAAACGGAATGGAAATGGAAGCTGACATAGGACATCAGACATCGGATATTGGGTCAGATCAGGGACCGGATTCTCTTCGGAATGAATGCAAAGGCCATTCGGAGTTGGACAGAGGACCAGATAGGCTCCGGAATTTTTTTCAAAACAAATACAAGGCCCATCCGGCACCAGACACCTCCCAACCGGCACCAGACACACCCATAAACCCGATTTTAACCCACTTTTCCTTTCTTTTCTTTCATTCTTTCCTTAATAAATGTGAATTCCTCTCTCCCTTCCTCACAAACCCGAAACCCTACCTCTTTTCCCTTTCAATTCTTCTGCAAATCTGCCATAAAAGTCATCCAAATTACTTCCCTTCTTCCATTAACTTCATCCCCCATCATCAATCTTCATTATTTCTTTTTCTCTCTTCACCATTCTCATACCCATTTTGCCACCAAAACCTCATAACCGAGTTGCACATTGGGAATCCTTGTTGATTCAACCACTTGCTAAGGAAGTTTGGTAAATTTGTTCTTTAACCTCTTTTTTATTTAGTTTTATTGGTTTTTGTTAGTTTGTCATGGCAATGCATTTTATTGTGATTTTTGGAGGAGAATGGGCTTTTGTTTATTGGAGAATGTTGTGTTGAAGTTGTGATTGGATACTTGTTATTGCATTCTCCTTGTTTTCTTGTGATACAAGGAGCTCAAATTTGTTGTTAAAATCATTTATTTCTTGAAAAAAAAATTTGAGTGCATACCAAGTGTTTGTGAGAATGCTTGGGAGAGAAACGAGGTCTAGCTTAAATAGAAGAGAAGCATCTCCACAACCACCACCTAGTCACACAACTTGGGATGCAACCCAATCATCGGCTTGATGCTCAGGATGTTGCCTTAGATTCCTACGAGGAGCTTCTTCGTGAGCTCTCTCGTATAGGGTGACTATATCTCTTCCCTCTTTTCCGTTTTCTTTTATATATTTAGTGTCATTGAGGACAATGCCAACTTCAAGATTTTGGGGTGTTGTTGTCTTTTATTTGTTTATGTGTTATTTGTTGTCTTTTATTTGTTTTGTGTTATTGCTTGTTTTAATGTTTAGGATAGTTTGTTTTAATGTTTTTGTGGCTAATGATATAATTATAATCTTTGAATTGGACATGAGATAGTTGAAACCTTTTGTGTTTGATAGTATTTGAACTTCTCTTTCATTCTACAAATTCCAAATGTCTTTTTGAAATAAATTTCACACTACTTTGCTAGTTGAAGCTTGAAAACTTGATTTTGAATCTTGCATAACCATTTTTTTTAAATTTTTTTTTTCATAAAATCCTCATGAATCTTTTATGCTAAAGAGAAGGATTGATTGAAAGAGTTGTCTTGATTTGGAATTTCACTTTTAGCCTTATTTTCTATCACTCTAGAACTTGCCTTTACATATGCTTGAGGCGAAATCCATAGAAACGTGGTTAACTCAGGGATGACATAAGGCCTTCTTTGACTCATTTTTGCCTTTCTTTAAGCCTACCCTTTCACATTATATCCCTAATCCTTATTTGAGCTTAAATGAGAATAGTTTTCTAACTATTCTATTTCTTTGATTTGAACCTCGTTATTTACATTTTTACCCTATGTTTTAAATGTTTTTAACAGAATAGTGGCCATGTTCTTTTGAACTCATTTTTACATGATTTGAATATTTGATGAAGAGTGAATAATGGAAGGAGAATGAAGGATACAAGGAAAGTTATGGAAAGAAGAAAAGAGAAAAGGGAAAGTGTTTTGATTAGTATGAAAAAAAAAAAAATAGAGTATGCAAAAAAAAAAAAGAAAAAAGAAAAATGCTCTATTAGAAAAAAAAAAAAAGAAGAAAGAAAGGAAGAGGAATAAAAGGAGTTGGTGAAAGAATGAGATTATTGGTTCATTTTCATAATTGTGATACGAGTTTTGGTCTTAAATTTTGAACTTATCTATTTTCTCATATTATAATTTGTTATCCTTATCCTTCGTTTGTAGCCAAATTTCAAAAGACCTAACATTATACTCCAAAAGTTGTATTTAAAACGAGTAGACTTGTTTCTATCATTAGTAGAGAGCGTGTGGATTGACAAGCTTATGGTAGTAATTTATTCTTTAAAGGCTTCTTGTGTTATTCTTTATTGAGATAATTTGATTTATTGATCTTATTTTGGTTTAATTCAAATAATTTTCAAAACTTGAAAGATTTTTGGTTATATTGGATAAAGAATTGAGTATATATTGCCTAAATTATGTAAAGTTGTCACACACTTTGTGCACTTACTTGTTTTAATGGGATTTGTGGTTTGGTTAAGAAGGGATAATAATTGATTACATATTTTTGTTTCACGTCTTGTGTTTGATTTGGAGATTACACAATGAGGCCTTGTGTTGTTTTTGTTGTTACTGTTGTTGCGGATTCAAGACAAACTTGCTTGAGGACAAGCAAAAGTTCAAGTGTAGGGGAATGATTTATACATAATGATGCTAAGTGTTATACTCTTTTTATGCCATTATCTTATGTAACTTAGCTTAATTATGTTGTTTTAAATCCCCATGCTTGATTTTTGTTTGCAGGAATATTTAGTTGAAAAATGTTCAAGATTTTCTGAAATTGTTGTCACTACTCTGTTCATCGGGGGTATTGTTCATAGTCACTATTCCAGCGTACTGTTCGCCGTTTTCACTGTTCATCGAATTAAAGTTGAGGACTATGGATTGACCAAGTTCGTTGACCGTGGGGCATGACAAAGACTTTCAGTTTTATTAGGATTTGATTATTTTTTAGAAATTACTTCATTTTGTAATAGGTTTCTAATTTATTATTAGAATCCTTTTAGGTAACTATTTATTGAGGAGTCTTTTATTCCTATAAATAGGTCCTTTGTCATAGTCTTAGACACAACACAAGAACTCAAGATTGATCCTCCAAGGAATTCCAAAGACCAAGGGCAAATTTTCTCTTTCTCTTTTCTTATGTATTTTTTGGTTTTATTAATTATGTTTTGTCAGTAGTCGTCTTTTGTTAACAAGAACATGAAGTATGTTATTTTGTTATAGGGTTATGAGATTTGGTTTGTCTTCTATTAAAGATTTTTAGTATTTGTGCAATTCTTATTTTCATCTTATTAATTATGTTTATTAATTTAGACTGATCACCTAGATTAATTTGCATGATTATACTGGTAGGGTTTAACTATTATCACTACGATTGATAAATCCACAGGTAGCAACTATTGTTTGAATTAGGTTTGACTAACAACTTTATTTGACTATAGAGAATTGTACGAATCAAATTGTATGAATTAAAACTACTTCGTTTTTGCGATTTGATGTTGATGATGCCTTCATGCTTATGCAATTTAGTTGATTAAATTTATAATTCGTTACAACGTAAGTTTAATTGATTAGATTAGGGATTTTATTTATCGCTACGAAAAGTAGATCTATTTAAAGGATAGGAATTTGAGCTTTAAGACAAATTTTAAAATCAACTATTTAATTGTGTTATTTGATCAATGATTAACCAATTAGTAATTGACTTATGGATTGTTTCTTGTTAATAACTTTCTCATCTATATTCTTCTTTGTTTGATTTTATTTTATAAACTCTTTTAAAAATTCCCCCTTTTTGTTATTTATTAATTGGTTTCCTTTAAACTAAGATTCAATTCCTTGTGGATTCGACCCTACTTGCCCTAACTGTTAGGTTTAATTTGTTTTTGTTACGTCGCACAGTCACGGTATAATTCTTATTCTTAACAGAAGCATCACAATTAATTTTAATACAACCAGGCATGGGATTCATCCAAATCAAATTATTGACAGCAATATCAGAAGAAACAGGGCAGCCAAGTCTTGATTCCTTATAAACTAAAAACAAGGAAAAGACCAGTTGAGAGATTAAATGGGGAGACAATTTTTTACCTCCATGAACAAATTCATTGTGAGTTTTCCAAATTTCCAAGCACATAGTAGCAAAGAAACCAACAATATTCAATCCAAAATTAGAAACAACGTAGAGGAAAAAATTAGAGAAAGAATCAACAGAAATTCCTTTACACCATAAACCAAGAGGGCTACAAAACCATGCAGCAGAAGACAAAGAACAAGACAACAAAGCATGACTAATTGTTTCAACCTCATTATCACACATCAGACATATCGGATCATTACCAGGAATAAAGGACAAACTTGTTTTTATTGGAATAATGCCTTTACAAGCTCTCCACATAAAGTAACGTACCTTTGTTAACGTCTCCAGTGCCCAAACTTCATTCCACAGATTGTGGTTGGGGACCTCCGGACAGAATATTTTCTTTTTTATTCGCCCAAGCCAACAAGTAACCCAAACGAACAGTATAACCACCATATTCAGTATAATACCATACAAGCACATCATCTCGTTTGGTTCTTGGAATGTGGATCTATTGGCTAAGCTCAGCATCTCCTTTGGTTTGTGGAATGTCGGATAAGTCTATTTTTGGAACAATGGAATATGTGTGTTTGAATCAATTTTAGTTAATAAAATTTTTCAAAATACAAAATGAAGTAGATCACTTAAAAAATCCAAATCATTGGAATAAATGATATCCTTTGTTTTAGTTTTCCCTTTTACCCATTTCGTGAAACAGTTCTATGAAATTGAATTTGTATCCAGCTTGACTTGTTATAGACCACTAAGTGGAACTCTAATGAACAGCCATATATTTGTTCTCCTATTATCATGCAGCCATAGTTCATTGCAATGCGATTGGAAAGTTAATGCAATAAATACAATCTATACCCAAATTTTAATTTTAGCTAATAAAATTTTTCCTTCCCGTTGCAGTTTCTGAAAATGGAAGATGATGTATCATCATCTCAAGTGTTCACTAGACTAGTAGCAAATGAGCTTAAACCAAAGATTTCACAAGAGTTTGGAACAATTGAGGCAGCTTTCAATTTCTACAATGCATGTGCAAGGGAATGTGGCTTCAGTGCAAGGTCAAATAATTGTAAGTTTAAACCAGTAGGAAAAGAAATGATATGAAAAAAATTTGTTTAAACAAGAAGGCAAGACAAATGAAAGTTATAAAAAGGGGTTGGCAGATGATACACAACGAACATATGAAAGGAATCGATCTGTGGTTCATATTGGTTGTAAAGCAAAGTTAAGAGACAAAAGGGTCCAAATTGGATTATAAGTTCGTCCATTGAAGATCATAACCATCCACTTATTATTATTATTATTATTTTTTGTTACACCCAACGATCCCTATATCACACCCCTCGAGGATTAACAGTGACATCCCACCTACCATCGGTGTGTCTAGAACTCGAGACCTCTCGGTCCCAGGTGTTATTGCTTACCACTAAGCTAGCAAAGCATGACATCATAACCATCCACTTGCAACTCTCTCTAAGGTGCATCTTTTAAGATCTCATAGAAAACTATCAACAGTAAAGAAAGCTCAAAATCTGTGACTTTTAGAGCCATATGTTCCAATATGTCAACAAATTCGTATTTTGGAGATAGAATCTGGTGGGTCTGAATATATGGATTGTACTAAAAAGGATCTTCGAAATTTCAAAACACAGGTGAAAGAATCAAAAAGAGACTTTGATACAGAAAATTTGTTGGAATTCTTTACTCAGAAGAAAGGGAAAGATGATTCCTTTTTCGATTATGAAGTTGATTCGTTGTTTTTGGGCAGATCCCTTTGGGAAGAGAGCTTATGAAACTTTTGGAGATGTTCTAGTATTTGACACAACATATAACACAAATAAATATAGTATGATTTTTGCTCCTATCACAGGAGTCAATCATCATGGACATACCACTGTTTTTGGATGTGCTTTTCTAAGTGATGAAAAGATAGAATCTTTCATTTGAGTTGTCAAAAAATTGTTTGAGTCTACAAGAAGAGGTCCACCTGTAACAATCATTATTGATCAAGATTTTGCAATGATAAGATCTATAGCACAAATGTTTCCATCCACTATTTATAGGTACTATATATGACATATTGTGAACAAGTTTTTTGAAAAACTAGATTCAATACTGTACGTGACTACTCTGTAAGATTTAGGAACATTATTTTTAATAGTGAGACTCTAGAAGAATTGGAAGCAGGTGATTTGATGAATGAAACTAGACTTCGAAAATGATTGGTTGGCTAGCTTGGATGAAATTCGTCGCAAATGGGTTCTTACTTAGTGTTGGGATGAGTAGTAGTCAACGAGCTGAGAGTTCACATACATTTTTCAAGAGACATATAGGTAAAAGAAATTCTTATCTCTCGCTTTAATAGAGCTCCTAAGCACCAGAGACAAAAAAGGATTAGTTGCAGACTGTATTGATGTAAATGAGAAACCGAAGCTGAAGTCATTGTGGTAATTAGAAAAATAAATGGTGGAAGTATACCCGAAGCACAATTTTATAATATTTCAAAATGAGGTGTTTAAGAGTGGTGCATACTCTAAAGATTGTACATTTGAGGATAAGGAGAATGCCATTTTCATTGTTCAGAGGTTTGGAGATGAATGTTCAAGAAACTTTAGAAGTGATCATTACAACAAGTGGACCTTGTTTCTTGTAGATGTAAGATGTTTGAGTTTGAAGGATTGTGTTGTAGGCATATGTTGACATATTTTCGTCATAAGTAGGTAATGATTTTACATAGTTGCTATATTTTGACAAGATGAACAAAAAGTGTAAGAATTAGACTACAGAATAAGCAAGTCGAATTATTGGACACTACACGTGGAATATCATTGATGTCACGACATGGAAGCCTTTCCCATTATGCATCAATTGTAGTTGATGATGCATCCATAACTAGTGGCACCTCATCTTTATGTCTGAATGACTTGAAGGTATTGCATGGAAAGATCAAAGAGATGCAGGAAGCTAAGAATGTTGTCTCACAATCCGTGAGTAAAAGTTTGAAGAAAACAAAGAATGTTTGCAATCTTGCATTGGTGAGAGCCAAAGGATGTGGGAAAAGGCTTAAATCGGGAAAAGAGAAAGCAATTCCGAAGATGAGGCTATGCCGTGGATGCGGACTTCATGGGCAATCACGTGACAGAAGAAATTGTCCTAAATTAAATGATAGGTAATGTTATTATTCATTTATAATGCCTGAATACATTTACGAATAAGAGATGATAAACTGTCATTTTTTTTCCAGGTCTACTATAGATGACATGCAAGACAATTCAAACTCATCCAAGGAAGAGGAACTAGAATCTAATGTAGGTAATGTATTTGCATGAGCATACCCTATTGTTTACAATATATTTACATGTATTTTGCTCGATTGATCTTAAACAAGATCAAATGTCTTTGGTTTAGTTAAGAAATTGTAGGCAAGATGAGGATGAATTGATCTCGAGTAAGTTCAGATGATTGTGTGATTATTGGTGTCCTTTTGTTATAATAACGGACATGCAAGACTCCATCTTGGATATGAAAGTGAGAGTAGTATGGTGGAATCATCTTTGTGCAGTGGCGATGGAGATGTTCTTTTGGCTTCATTCATGTCTCTGATTTGTATTGTTGTTGGATTTTACTATAGTATCTTTTATGGTGTCAGTTGATAAAATGTAGTGTGGATCTGAGATTCTAGTTGAAGTGGGTGGTATGCTAACTCCTCAAGTGTATAAAAAAATGATATATGTATGCCCAGACACATGATGACCTGCCCCTGTTGTCAATTTTGCTCAGTGGGCATTAATCAACTTTTTGTTGAGATATGCAGTGTTAAGGTTATAGCAATTGAAATGTATTTTCTCTGTTTTTGTCAGTCTATCTAGGAAGATTATTTCAAGTTTGAAGGGAAATAAAATTGAAGAGAAGGCTAAAGTAGTTCCAACGACATTTATCTCATATTATCAGCTAGTTGTCCCACCGCCAAACTACTGCATTTCTGGTCACCTCGAATAACCATAGCTATAACAAGCCACAGAGTACAGAGAACTTCTATTTGTTACATAGCTCAATCCCAAGTTGTTTAATAGTTTTAAGTCTTAAATCACATTTTAAAATGAACTTTTCAGACATCACAACTACAAGTACACAAACGCCATAGTGCAATTTGTTTCCCAATTTGACTCTTTAGCCTGTATTTCATCATCCCATCCTGCAAACCTTAAATATTAGAAATTAATATTTTCTTCAAAACTTTAATTGTGTAACTAACCTTTTTGTATAACACTTTCAATATTTTCGATTTAAATTTTTCTGGAAATGAGATATTCTTGACCTCAGATGACCTCAACATTTGTGGAGATCGAAATCATTTGTACTTGAAGTTGACATTGCACCTAAATATTGGAATAAGTTAGAAATTGGAGATGCATGAAAAATACAAGAAGTACTATGTACTAGTAAATAAAGGGAGATTGGCCAATTTGATATTCAAAATTATGCAAAAAGTCAACATTGGTACCTATTATTTTCTTTTCTGCCAATTGAGTAATCAAACAATTTTCGAACTTTCAAATTAGTACTTCTCATCCCATTTCGACATATTTTTGGTCAAGATAGCATGTTCTGGTCATGTGATTAATTTTTTTAGGGAGAAACATTGATTTGGTACCCATTATTTTTCATTTTAACGATTAAATATCAAAATAATTTTCAAATTATAAGTTATTTATGTCCTTATGTGGCAAAAGAAAAAAGCAATGGGTAAAATCTTGAATTTAGGTACAATATTAGGTATCAAAGTGACCAATACATGCTATTTTGATTGAAAATAGTTCGAAATGGGATAAAAAATACTAATCGAGAAGTTTGAAAGTTGGTTGGATACTCACTTGAAAGAAAAACTACAATAGGGTTGACTTTGGGTACTAAATTAATCAATCTCCCGCTATATAATCATCACACACTTACAAAAATACATAAAAGAAGAGCTACATGAAGCTAATAGTCATCCTACACCAATCAAACAAGAAACTAACATGCAAATAAGATCTCCACTAAAGACATAATGCGTAATGTTATATTTTAATTTTCTATTCCATTCAGCTCCCAGCCGATATAATTTTCTTTGATTTCAAACTACAAACAAGTCTAATATTCAGTGACTTCTCAAATTGGGCTTATAGTTTTAAATAAGTTAATTGGATGAGTCAAATAAATAGGAAAAACATTGTTTTCTCTTTTTTGCTAGGTTTTATTTTATTTGTTTTTATTTTTTGTAGTATAAGTAGGATTTTTAAATTGAAATTTCAACTTAATAAAAGACAGGCTATCACTTTCAACCTTTTGTTTTATTATGAAGCCACTTTCTCGATGGGTTCCTGGGTTGACTTCTGATTATTGCAGTAAAGAATGGTTATCTCCTAGTATCAAGTCTAATTGAGTTATAACATATTACTGCCTACACTAAATTCCCGCTAGGCACCTAGCCTTGCCGTTACCTTGGTGTTTCTCATGCCCCGGCTAGATTTAAAGTGGCACATTATGAAGAGTCCTTGGAGTGGATTATGAATCAAATTGTTGCATGGAAGGCCATTAACCTCTCATATGCTGGGAGGGCTAAATTGGGGCAAAATGTGCTCCAAGGAACCACTTGTTTTTGCCTAAACATTCTTCCTTTGCCTAGTTCAGTCCTGGACAGCTTGGTGGGTTTGTGTAGGAATTTCCTTTGGCAGGACAAGAGAGTGTCAGTGACATGGAAGGATATTTGTTTCTTAAAGGAAGAAGGTGAACGGGATTTAAGGGACTTGAGAGCGAGGAATCATTCGTTACTTGTTAAGACCATATGGGACATCTATGCAAAGAAAGATTCCTTGTGGGTCAAATGGATTGACCACTACTACTTGGCACACAAGTCCACCTGGGAGTTGAGTAAATGGAAGGTTGATTTGACCTATGGAAGAGAATTGTAGAGATCAGAGATATAATGATCTCCAAGGCTGGTGCGACAGACTTGAAGAGGAAGCTAGAAAACTAGACGACGGGCAGCAAGCTTTGTGCGAAAGAGGTGTACCAGGTTTTTTGGTCCCAAAAGACGAGGGTTACATGGAGTAGCATCATCTAGTCATCATGGCTTCAACGTAAGTTCTTTTTGATGACTTGGTTGGCTGTTTAAGGCAAGCTGTCTACCTCTCACAGACTTGCCTTCCTTGATATCAAAACTGAGTGCTGTCTTTGCGAACTCAGCCTTGAATCCCACCAGCACTTATTTTTTGCTTGCTCCTTTGCATGAACAGTTTGGACATACATCCAATCATGGCTGGGCATATGGAGGCAGATGACCACACTACCAGCAGCCCTCAAATGGCTGAAAAAGGAAGCACTAGGAACGACTTGGCAGCCAAAAATGAAACGACTTGGAGTTATAGCGACGGTCTATTATATATGAAACCTTCAAAATAGAGTTATTTTTTATGGCCTCAAGGCTGATGTCTTGGCATTTTGTTTCAGGATTCAGACATAAGTATACAGGGTATTATTCACTCAGTTTCCCAATGTTTTATAATCTTTTGATTTTCGCATTTAGTTTAGTCTAGTATTCCCTTGTATAGGCCCTTCGAGTATGCCCGAGTAACCTGTAAACTTTGATCTTTTTTATACAAATTTAAATTTAGATTAAAAAAAAAAAATTCAGCTTCTTGTCACAATTTGCTGAATCTTGTGAGTTGGATGCCAAAGGGTTTTCTTAGCTCAAGATCTTTCTCGTTATTCTCAACCTCGAGAGGTTTGCTCCTACAAATGTTTGAAGGTGTCTAGGCTTATGAATACACATCATCTTTCATTAACTAAAACTGATTCAAACACACATGTCCCTTTGACTTTCCAGAACCCAAGACTTTAAATGGAAAATCAATTAGAAACCTTATTTTCTCTAATTTGAACTCGGAAACCATACAAAACTCACCCCCCAATTGAACAAAAATGAAAATTGAATTTTAGTTGGATCTACCGATAAGAAAGATAAATAAACAAAATTTTCTCTACTTTGAACCCAAAAATCATACAAAACCCACCCCGACTGAACCAGAAAAAAATTTGAATTTCAATTGGGTCTACTAATATACAGAAGATGGAATGGTAGAACTCACCAGAGATACTTGTCGTGGTATTTCCTGCTTGAGCAGTGAAGGGTGTAGGGGAAGGAGAGAAAGGAGCCGTTTTTGAGCGTCGGGAGAGGAGAGAAGTGAGAGATGGGAGTAAGAGCCCTAGAGAGAGAGAGAGAGAGAAGGGCTAGGGAAGGCACCGTTGCCTTCTCTAGAAAACTCCCCCGGATGGAACCAGGGCCAAAACTAAGGAATCCTTCAGTTAAGCAAAACGGCACCGTTTTGGAAGGAGTCCAAAACGACATCGTTTTTCATTTACACTAGATTCAACCCATCTTCCCCTTCCTTTGGCTTGGAGAGAAACACAGGTGAGTGATTGCCTTCAAAATATTCGAAGAACTAAAATTTTACCTGCAAAACATTTGAAGTAATTGTACAGCGTTCAAAACCAGAGGTGAGTGATGGCGTTCAAAACCGAGGTGAGTGACGATGTTCAAAACCCTCCACATTCAAAACTCTTGAAGCAATTGTACCTTCGTTCTCTCTCATCCTCCTCCTCTCCAAGATCCCTGCACTTCCCATTTGAGCAGCGATGACGGCGGTGCATAGATCAGCTCACTTCCCCTCATCATCTTCCTCTCGAAGAACTGAAATTTTCAGCTCACTTCCCATCTGAGTGGGAGCGGTGGCGGCGACAGCGGGAGCGACCTACCTTGGTAAGCTAGTTTATTTTGTAATTTGTTAATTTGGGAGAACTTCCCCTAATTTCTTTTTCAATTTCTTTTTTTAATTTTCCTTTTCAATATATTTTGTTAATTTGGGAAAGCTTCCCTTCAATGATTTTTCAGTTTATTTTGTTATTTTGCCTTTTCAGTTTATTTTGTTAATTTGGAAAAGCTTCCCTTCACTGCATTTTCTACAATGTTTATGGATAGTAATATATTGGAATTTTGAATATTGATTATGGATAGCAATATGTTTTTTTTATGGAATTCTAATTATTATTGATTATGGAATTCTGCAATGTTGTCACACTACCTGTGGTAGGACTAGTATCCATCTTCATAGAAAGTGATGAAAATTGAAAAGGGAGAAGGTACTCAATAAATTCTAAAGGAGCAAAAGGAGTAGAATTAAGATACAATGATATAATTTCTCCAAGAATGAGATGTAAGGTTTTCTCCAGGAAACAAAGGAGTAGGATTTGAGTCTTGTACTGATCTGAGATGGCTCCTAGAGTGTAATCTCTTAGATGGAACAAACCTACAAAAGGATGGAAAAAAACATTGTTTAGAAATGAGAAGAGAACAATACTATGTTTCTAAATGTTTGTGTTCTTTTCATCTACAGGAGCAAGGGGAGTAACTATTCTCTATGTTATATTTTTCTATAAGTGCATAGAGAGTGAGATATACTTAAAAGGAAAAGAATGAGTTCCATATATTCTATTAAAACTAAGAGCGCCATTGGATGTTGACCATAGTTTGCCTCAGCCATAATAATTCATTGTCCTGCTCATGGACAATGGTTTTGCACAACCAAAGGAAAACTCATTCCAGATGTAATTCAAGTAATACATCAAGATGTTTATGAGCCATAAACATCAGAACACTTCAATCTCCATCCAGAGAATCATCAAACAAAGTCACAAAAAAAAACCTTTTCAAACAATGTGTATTCTGCAATCTTGAAATGATTCCTTCATTTCTTTCTTAGCCCTTTTTTTTTTTTTTTGTTACTTCACTAATGCCAAATATTCCAAACAAGAACTGTATCTTAGTTTACATTTAGTTTTGGCTATTTAGTTTACAGTACATCTTAGTTTACAGCATCAATTTTGTTTATAGAAAAACTAAATAGTTCACAGAAATGCATTTAATTTACAGAAATGCATCAATTTTGTTTACAGAAAAAATAGAAATGCACCTTAGTTTACAACATCAATTTTGTTTTGGCTATTTAGTTTACTTTACATAAACACATCATGTATTACTTGGATTACATCTTATTCATGCCTTTAACGTTTTCATTTATTTAGATGCAATGTCAACATCTAGCACAAACGATATTGTTTTGCAAAAAAAATGTGAGTGTGGAGGATACATGAGGCCAAGGATATCACAGTCGGAGAAAAATCCAAATCAAAAGTATTGGAAGTGCTATCACAAAAAGGTACGATATATGCAGAACTTTGAATTCCCATTAAAATAAATTTTGACATAATGCCTAATTTTATACATTTTATTGATTCACTTATTCACAGGATGGGATTCTGTGGGAATTTTTATTGGGACGATGAACTTGTATCTAATGACGCTAAATGGGAAGTACAAATTCTTTTGCGAGAATTAAATGCTAATGTTGAAAAGATTCTGGAAGACAATCACAAGATGAATGCCAATATTGAAAAGATAAGATTATGAAGCATGAAGAAGAAATGAGAAGGGATGAAATGCGACAGACAATATATTGCCTTCTTGTGTGTGTTACATTTTTAGGAGTGGCTCTAGGCTATGTTTTGAGGAGCTTATTGTAATTTGAAACTACAATCGAATGTAACTATTTTTATGCACTATGTATATGATTGTTATGTTAACCATTGTTTATTACAATTTTGTTGATTGAAATTTTTGGTTAAATGGAAATTTGGATGATTGAAAAGCTTTAGAATTCATTTCTCCTGCTGCATTTCATCCCTTCTTAGGCTATTGCTGGTTTTCCTGTTCAATTATGATTACAAATTTATGAGGACAAAGCTATGAACATGTTTCAATATTGGCAAATTATTGAATGAACAGGTTTCAACAATCTGAAATGAACCATCAGAAACACTTCCTGAACTTCTTGTTTACAGACATCTCCCTTATCTCTGTCTATAGCATAGCACACATACCCTGTCTAGATGACATTATCCAATACATGCACAAAGAAACTCAGGCATGTCAAAACGGCAACAAAGTATGCATCAGTCCCAAGATGAACAACATTCAGCAATCCCAAAATGATGGAAATTTAGAAAACGGAGCCCCTATTAGAATGACATTATCCAATACATTATTCTACAAAAAATGGAAAATCTGAAAACGGCAACAAAGTATGCATCAGTACCAAGATGAACAACATTCAACAGTCCCAGTACATTATTCTACAGAAAATAGAAAATCTGAAAACGGCAACAAAATATGCATTAGTACAAAGATGAACAACATTCAGCAGTCCTGGAGAGAAGGAAATTCAAAAAACGAAGCCCCTATTAGAATGACATTATCCAATACATTATTCTACAAAAAATAGAAAATCTGAAAACGGCAACAAAGTATGCATCAGTACCAAGATGAACAACATTCAACAATCCCAGAGAGATGGAAATTCAGAAAATGGAGCCCCCTATTAGAATGACATTATCCAATACATTATCCTACAGAAAATGGAAAATCTGAAAACGAAGCCCTTATAACAATGACATTTTCCCCATGACAAGATGGAATTTCCCACACCAAGTTGGAAGCCTACATATGCATAGAAACAAAGAGTCAAAAGTAAGACATTATGCATATAAGTAAGACAGTAGTTATTCAAACAAACTTAGAAAAGTCATGAACTATATCATAGAGAATGCTTTGCAAGACTTTTTACTCATGTTAGAGAAAATTTCTTTGATTACCCAATGACATTTGATCCTAATTGAGGCCAAACAAATGAAAAACTTGCATGCGAAGGAAAAACTATTAGATATTTGAAAAGAGAATTCAACAAGGACTATCTGAACTAATATTGCTTTAGAATTCAGTTCCTCTTCATCAGACGACATTGAACTGAAGTCCTTGTCATCTAGGGTAGATCTAAAAAAAAAAAACCTATTTTAGGACAATTTAACTTCAAGCAAACACATCAAATCAATAGCAATATTACCTTGCATTCAATTTCAGACAATTTCTTTTGTCATGTGATTGCCCTCGCAGCTCGCATTTGTAGTTGCCTTCTCTTTTCCTGATTTAAGTCTTTTCCCACATCCTTTAGATCTTACTGGTATAGGATTGCAAATACTCATTGCTTGCTTCTCAGCTGATTGATAGACTTTCTTTGACACATGCAGCTTCTTTAACTTTTCTTCGAGCACCTTCAAGTCATTCAAGGCAATTTCATAGGTATCACTATTTACATATGCCATTTCAACTACACTTGAGAAATAATGAGACAAATGTGCATAACGTGTCATCATAGGCCCTCCTTCAGCTTGCGAATCTCCATGTCCAATTCTTGCACTTTTTGTCCACCTCTTCAAGATGTAGGCAGCAGGTAAATGAAAAACCTCTTTCTTTTGAAAATATACCATCATATGCATACAAGGCAGCCCTTCAAATTCAAACTTCTTACAACTACAAGATATAAGGTTTGTTTTTTTATTGTGAAGAATTACTCTAGTTCTACTTGAATAATCATCCTCAGCCCTCTTGATAGTGTAAATGGAAATGTCAACATCCTGAAATGTGCAATTTAGGCTATAGGGGCCAATTTCAAATATCTCCCGTTGAAAATCTTGAAAATTTCATTTCATGTAAATTTCCATCATTTGTTTTTTCATGAGATAAGATGTTTTTAGGTTTGGTTTTTCATTATCATCAACATGATCCGTAGTCAACCCCCTATGTCTCTGGTATTTAAGAGCTCTATTAAATTGAGAGACAAACCCTGTCAACGTATTTCTTTTGTCGATATATTTTTTGAAAAATGCATGTGCACTCTTAGCACGTTGACTACTGCTCATTCCAACACTAAAGAACTGATTCACATAAGCAGGAATCCATTTGTGACAGATCTCGTATAAGCTAGCCAACCATTCATTATTTCCAAGACCAGTTTCCTTCATCAAATCACCCCACCATGCTTCAAACACTTCTGCATTCTCACTATTAAAAATTATGCTTCTGATGCGCTCATAGTTGTCACGGTAAAGAATTGAATCCAATTTTTCTAAAAACTTCATCATGATATGCCATATAAAATACCTATGAACTATCAAAGGGAAGATTTGTGCTATGGCTTTCGTCATTGCAGGATCCTGGTCTGTAATGATTGTCATAGGTGCTCCTTTTGTTGTAGCCTCCAACAGCTTGTTGAATAACCAAATGAAGGACTCTGTCTTCTCATCACTAAGGAATGCACAACGAAAGATAGTGGTGTGACCATGATGATTTACTCCAGAGATAGGAGCAAAAACCATGTTGTATTTGTTTGTATTATATGTTGTGTCAAATACCACAGTATCTCCAAACACCTCATAAGATTCCCTCGCAATGGGATCAGCCCAAAAACAACGCACCAACCTATTTTCATCATCGACTTCATAGTCGTAAAAAACTCGATCATCTTTCACTTTCTTCTCCGAAAAAATCTCAAACAAACTTTCCGCATCAAAACTTTTTTCCACTTCATTAATTTATGTTCTGAAGTTTCGAAAATCTTTTTCTATACATCCCATATTTTTAGGACCACCAGATTCAATCTCCATAATGTGGATTTGTTGACACACCGGTACATTTGCCTCTAAATGTTGCAAATTCAGATTTTTCTTTGCGACAGATACCTTTCTGTGAGACCTTAAAAGGTGTACTTTTGAGGGAGTCGAAAGGGGATGATTATGCTCTTCAACAAACTGACTTACAATCCAGTTTGAATCCGTTTGTCTTTTCACCAGTGTGATTATGCTCTTCGCTTTACACCCAGTTCAAACCACAAATCGAATCCTTTCAAGCCTTCTTTGTGTATCTCCTTGCACCCTTTTTTGATAATATTCTATTGTTTTGCCTTCCTTAGAACAAATGAACTTCTTCCATACCGTTTCTTTAGTTCCGGGTTTATATTTGCTGTTGCTAGCTCTTGCACTGAACCCACACTCCCGTGCATATGCATTATAAAAACTGAATGCTTTCTCAGTTGTGGAAAACGCTTGAGAAATCCTTGGTTTATGCTCCTCTGCTACTGCTAGCGTGAATATCTGAGATGAGTATGCTTCTTCTTCCATATTTTGAATCAATGCCTACAAAGACAAGGTTTCAAAAGAATGTTTAAACTACTTCACTCAGAGATAGAACTACAGAGGATGACTGAGCTGAAGTGTAATTCGGATCTACTTCACTCAGAGATAGAACTTCGTGGGTTTTGAATCTGGTGTAGGGAGCTCACCTCCGTTTCTCTCCAAGAAGATAAGTAGGAATTTGGAAGAAAACGAGTTGAAGTTGAAGAGTTGAAATTGAGCTAAAATTCCGTTAGTTTGAACCGGGTTCCATTAGGCAAGTTTTCTAGAGAAGGCAATGACCCCTTCTCTAGTCTTTCTCTCTCTCTCTCTCTCTCTCTCTATATATATATATATATATATATATATATATATATATATATATTTACACAATTAATCTAAGGCGTGGGCCACCGCACTCCTTAGGAAACGTGGCAAGCAACTTCGTACGGTTGATACATAAATTTAAAAAACCAGTCAAAACGATGTCGTTTTGAGCAAATCTAGAAAAGCTATTAAAAAGTCTTTTTTCACTCTGGCCTCCCAAGCACTCTGCATCAGTTTAGATTGCAACTTGAGAGAGAGAGAGTGCAGTTTCCCTGGAATCCTCCCGAAAACCCTTGATTCCCAAAACCAACCGGATATCTTGTCGGAAGCAATTTTACATACGGTGGCTTAGCCCAGAAAGCTGAGGAGGCAACGCCACATATCCTAGGGTGTTAAAGTGTAGAATCGAGCAGTACCTTGATGCGTAGAATCGACGATGTTCGGCATGGAGTGTTGAGTTCAATCTTGGAAATACAGAAACAACATCGACGGTTAATAGGTAGTTAGTGAGCTGTTCAACCTATGACAAAGAAGACTGCAAAACGACTTGTTGTAAATCGGGATCTTCGTCTTTTGAACTACTTAGAGAGCTCTTGCTTGCTGGTTTTGAGTGAATTATATTTATGGTTGTTCTTTCTTCTTCTGCAAATTTTGCAAGTAAGCCCAACCCTCTTTTTATGTTCTTCGATTGATAGGTTACGTGTTGAAATGGTTTTGCCGTATTCTTTGTTTGCAAGGTTAACCACATTCTGTCATCTTTCATTATGGAACATAAGTAAAATGATTTTAAGTTATTATCACATGAACAATTGTACGAATAATTTTTACATTTGTTCTAGTTGCTTTTGAATTTTTTATGAACTCTAATATTTCAATTGTCTTCGTTTATTACTTCGTTGGAAACTCCAATATTTGGTTTTTGACATCATTGGAAACTCTGGCATTGAACTGGAAGGAAAGGAAGTTCTTGAAAGTTGGCAAGAAGTTCTCTGTCTCTGATTTAGTGATACCTTATTACAATTGCTTGTCTCAAGTCGTGTGTCCTTGTCTTTTACACGTGAACATGTTCAAGGAGGATTCATAGTTGTCTATATTGTAGGAAACTTTGTTGCTAAATGAAATTGCTTTTGTCCAACTTAAGGACATAGAAGTTGAGAAAAAGAACTATACTAATCTGGTCTCTTTGAGCAAAATTGTTAGGCATAATAGAGGAATAATACAGTTCCAAATCTGTTTATAGATGTCAATGATAGCTTACAACTATTCATCTGCGAGGAGATATCTTTTGTGCCCTCTACACTTCTTCCTAGTTTTCAATTTGATCTATCTGATAGAGGTTGCGTGTATCTTGACCTAATTGCTCATAAGGTTTCCATGTGGCAGCTTTAGGAAGTCTTGAATTTCTGCCAATTTTTGTAGCAATAATATCAATTTCATTTATTTAGATGCAATGTCAACATCTATCATACACGATATTGCCTTGCACAAAAAATGTGAATGTGGTGGATATATGAGGTCAAGGATATCACACTCAGAGAAAAATCCAAACCGAAAATATTGGAAGTGCTATAACAAGAAGGTGCGATATGCAAAGAATCATGATTTTGCATTTATTGCATCAAAATAAGTTTTGACAAAAAACCTAATTTTAATCATTTTATTGTTTCACTTCTTTATAGGATGGTGTAATGATGAACTTCCATCTAATGACTAACTTTGCACCCAACTTCTTTTGCGACAGTTGAATGCCAATGTTGAAAAAATTCTGGAGGCCAATTACAATCTGAATGCCAATATCGAAAAGTTACTCAAGAATATCAAGCATCAAGAAGACATGAGTAGGAATGAAATGTGGAAGATAATTTATGGCCTTCTTGTGCTTGTAACTGTCCTAGGAGTTGCTTTAAATTATGTGTGAAGGATTTATTTGTAATTTGGAATTTTCTTCGAATGTAACTATTTTTGATAAAGCATGTAGCTTGTCGATGTAAAAAGAGTCCCTAGTTGCTGTCTTCATTTAACCAATCCTTTTTCTGTTGTCTCTTTGTTGCTTTAACATGCGAATTCTAACCAATTATCAGTGTGATGATGAGTAAGTTGTTTTCAAGAAAACATTATCTCAGTTTCAGGTTTGAACCATTGACAGATGGAATAAGATTATGATAGATTGGTCTTTTTTTTATTGGTATATTCCATTTGAGGTTGTCTTTGCTCTCATTTTGGTTTCTTTCCTGATTCTCTGTGGCAGCAACACATAACATTACTCCAGTTTTCATGTTATAACCATTTTATTATCAACTTGCACGTCCTGTTCTGTAGTATAGAGAATGGGCGGACCTCTTTTGTTCGGCAACTGGAACTTAATTGGCACATTGATTTGAACCTTGAAATTGTTAAATCAGTTAGCGGTATGCTTCATGAAACTGTATCACTTATGGTATTCTGTGGGTGGTCTGTTATTTCATTGTCAAGTACTAATATGCATATGATGCCATTGCTACAAGATTTTCATAGTTATTTGAATAAAGGAGTCATATTTGTTTCATACATAGTTCTTTTCTCATTGCCTTCAGAGATTTATTCAAATATCTGCTTCACATTTCTCCTATAAATCCTGAACAAACTGCCACAAACGTTTTCTGCTCTATGTCCTTGGAACAATTTTTAATAACAACCTCAAGCAGATCGATGACCTCTAGAAGATGAATGAATACTGAAGACCTCTGATCTTGCTAAATATATGTAAATATATGAAATGCTGGTTACATTGTGAATGAAATCTTACAGCTGCATCCACCCAATGCACTCGGGTTTTATGGTAGGAAAATAAAGACCGAAACAAAAAGGAAGACAACGAACAGAAACAAAGGAACTGAGCTAATTTAAATCCACTACTATCTAACTACTCACAACACTAATCACCCACTCAAATCCCAAATAAAATTTACAGATTTCTTTTAAAGATTCAGCCAATTAGAATCTACTTGATGACAAAAGATCAAATAATCAACTTGGCCACCACATAAAAAACAGAGACCACAAATTTCACTTGTAATACCCATATCAGATATCAAGAAGCACTACTGCAAACTTCTTTAAAGTCTAAGATATGCTTTCAACATTAAAAACATTGTGAAAAATACATTATCTTTATACCAAATTAAAATGCAGTATGGCATCCACTTGTCTCAATTATTCCACTAATAGTAAACTAAAAACATTCAAGAACATAAATATATCAGCATAATACTCCGCTCAGCTAGAGTATCACTTCCCACACCAAGATGGAAGCCTGCATATGCATAAAAATAAAGAACCAAGGTAGGACAATATGCATATAAGTAATCCAGAAGTTATTCGCACACATAAAGAAAAGTGATGAAACATATCATAAAACTTGCTTTCCAACACTTCATACTCATGCTAGAGAGAATTTCTTTGATAAACCAATGATACTTGATCCTGGTTGAGGCCATACAAATAAAAAAATTGTATGTAAAGATAAATTATTAGATATTACAAAAGAAATTTCAATGGGGATTAGATGAGCCAATACCGTCTTGAGATCGTATCTCCTCTTCATCAGACGACCTTGAATTGAAGCTTTTGTCATCTAAGGTAGATCTTGAGAAAAAAAAAACAATTTTAGGACACTTTAACTTTAGGCAAACAATAAATATCAATAACAATATTATCTTTCATTTAATTTTTGACAATTTCTTTTGTCATGTGCTTGCCGTTGAAGTCCGCTTCCTCGACATAGCCTCATATTTGGAATTGTCTTCTCTTTTTCTGATTGAAGTCTTCTCACACATCCTTTAGCTTTTACTTGTACAAGATTGCAAAAACTCACTGATTGCTTCGAAGCATTCTCAGCTGATTGAGAGATATTTTTTTAACCTATCCGTCTCATTTATCTTTTCTGTGAGCACGCTCAACTCAGTTAAGGCAAGTTCATAGGTTTCACTATTTAAAGATGCTTTCTTAACTGCACTTGAGAAATAATGAGACAAATGTGCACGTCGTGACATCATAGGCACTCCTTCAACTTGCGAATCTCCATGTCCAATTCTTATCCTTTTTGTCAACCTCATCAAGATGTAGGAACTAGGTAAATGATTAAGCTGTTTTGGCGAAAATATACCATCATATGTTTACAAGGTAGTCCTTCAAATTCAAACTTTTTACAACTGCAAGATATAAGTTCTTTTTTCTTATTGTGATGAATTTTTCTACCTTTACTCGAATAATCATCCTCAGCCCTCTTAAGAGTGTAAATGCTTATATCGTCATCCTCAAATGTGCAATTTATGGCGTTGGAGCCAATTTCAAATGTCTCCCCTTGAAAGATTTTAAAATTGTATTTTGTGTCAATTTCCATCATTTATTTTTCCATTAGATAAGATATTTTTAACTTCAATTTTTCATTTACATCATGATCCATAACCAACCCCTTGTGCCTCTGGTGTTTAAAAGCTCTATTAAATCGAGAGACAAACCTAGTCAAAGTATTCCTTTTATCGATATATCTCTTGAAAAATACACGTGCACTCTCAGCATGTTGACTACTGCAAATTCAAGCACTAAAGAACTTACTCACATAAGCAGGAACCCATTTGGTTGACTTATTGGTCTCATATAAGTCAACAAAAAAAAATTACTTCCAAAACCAGTATTCTTCATCAAATCATCCCACCGTGCTTCAAACTCTCATGCATTCTCATTGTTAAAAATAATGCTTCTAAAACGTACATAATTGTCACGGTATAGGATTGAATCTACTTTCTCCAAAAACTTATTCAAAATATGCCATATGTAGTACCTATGAACTATCGAAGGGAAGATTTGTGCTATAACCTTCGTCTTGGTAGGATTCTGATCCGCAATGATTGTGGTAGATGCTCCTCTTGTTGTGGCCTACCATAGCTTGTTGAATAAACAAATGAAGGACTTTGTCTTTTCATCACTAAGGAAGGCACAACCAAAGATAATGGTATGAACATGATGATTTATTCCAGTGATAGGAGCTAAAACCATGTTGTACTTGTTTGTATTATATGTTGTATCAAACACTATAGCATCTCTAAACATCTCATAAGATTTCCTTGCAATGGGATCTGCCAAAAAAAAACAAACCGACCTATTTTCATCATCAACTTCATAGTCGTAAAAAAAGGAGTCATCTTTTACTTTCCTATCCAAAAAAACGTCCAACAAACTTTTAGCATGAAACCCTTTTTCCACTTCATCAATTTGTCTTCTGAAGTTTCAAAAATCTTTTGCTGTACATCCCATATATTTAGGCAGCCCATATTCAAACTCCATAATCTGAATTTGTTGACAAATCGGTACATTTTTCCCTGAAAGTTGTAAATTTATAATTTTCTTTGCAATTGATACTTTTCTGTGAGACATTAAAAGATGTCCCTTTGAGGGAGTCGAAAAAGAGTGATTATGCTCTTCAACAAACGAACTTACAATCCAATTCGGACCTATTTGTCTTTTCACCAGTGTTAGCTTCGCCTTGCACCCAATACGAACCACAGATCGATTCCTTACAAAGAAACCTTTTTTGATAATATTCATTTGCCTTGCCTTCCTTAGAGCATACGGACTTCTTCCATATCACTTCTTTTAATCCATATTTAAATTTGTTGTTACTTGATCTTGCACTGAACCCACACTCGCGTGCATATGCATTATAGAAATCGAAGGCTGCCTCAATTGTAAAAAACTCATGAGAAATCCTTGGTTTAATCTCATTTGCTACTGGTCAAGTGAACAATTGAGACGAGGATGCCTGTTCTTCAATATTTAGAATCTACAAAGAAAAGAAAAGGTTTGTCTTCGGATATAAATTTCACATACAATCAACTTAAAACTTTTCAGCTCATAAAAAGGAACAAAAAGTAAAAGAAAAAAGTAGACATTGCACATACAATCAACTTTTCTTATGAAATGTCTCATTAATTTTCATTAACTACAAACCATTACTTTCAGAGTTTGTATTGCAAACTTTATTTATATATTCTTTTTGTTTGCTCAATATCATTAATATGAGCTACTGATAACCAAAGCCGACGGGTGTATATGAAAATGCAAATGAAGTTTTTTGAAGTGTCCAGTTTTTTTTATTTTTGAGGTGTCCAGTTGAAGTGCCCCTATGCTCTAACCAATATTTGTTGAATACAATCTACAATGACTAGCCTTACAAAATGTGTAAGAAAATTAGAGAAAATTGGTAGATATATGCATTGTATTTTTACTATAACTATCTTGCATGTTTATGTATTTATTATTATTAGTGTCAATGACCAATTCTATAAAGATGGAACGGATATGACATGGAGTGGGTTTGAATTTATGATTTCCCATTAAACTCTTCTTCCTATTGTTTTAATTAATTTGTTTTCTCTTAATTCAAATCCAATTCCAAGACTCACCTTTTTATTTAATTGTTTTTATTCCTTTAATTGGTCACAAAAGAAAGGCAATCGATTTTAGTAAATCAAATATTTGTGGATACAATACCTACTTCCTATATTACAATTTAATTTGATCTATATTTAGTAAGATTTCTTCGGTGGAATCGATGTAACCTGCAAATGGAGCTTGTCGAAAGTGAGTTCTTTCTGTGTGAATAATCCGACTGAAAGCCTTAATCGCAGAGACGATTGGTTAGAGAAGCATGGAACTAGTTTGGACGAGAGTTTTGAGGCTGGTTCTTGCTTGGAACAAAGCTGTGCCAACTTGACCCGTATCAAAAATGACTGTCAAAGGCATGTCAACAATTGCTCCACTCAGCGATAAATTTCTTTCGTTATTAACATTATTATGTTTGTAATTTTTTCTCAATAATTTGTTATTTTTTATTCAGCATTTTTATTCTGAATTTTTTTTCTTATTTATAAGTATTTTTAGATTTTTTAAATGTTTCTGTCTGTAAAAGGATGTTTTTGAATTAAAATAAATATATTTATAAAATTTTATTCTATTTTAAAAATAATATAATAAAATAAATATATAAGGGTATAATAATCTTTTACTTTTAATCATATTCTATTCCGTATCTATTCAAACTAATCAAACACAATAATCTTAATTCCAAGAATTCTCATTTTTCTATTACATCTAACCAAAAAAAAGAATAAGTTTTAAGAATTTCAATTTCTTTCCTGTTTATTCCATTTTTTTTTTAAAATCATTTCTACTGCTTATTTATTCATTTTAGTGAATCAATAACCCCGTTACAGAATGAACTTGACATTTTGCTAAGGGGAGAAAAAAAAAAAAAACGAACAGTGCAACACTATGCCTTCAAAGATTTGTTTAAAATGTAGGCTTAGTTTGCAAATTAATTTTTTAGGCAAATAGGACAAAAATGCTGCAGAAAGAAAAAAAAAAAAACCAACTTTTTGAATTAAAAAATAAAAATAAAGAAAAAGAACATTTATGGCTAAAATTAAAAATTAAGGGCACCCCAATTTACCTATAAGTACTTATTTAGAAGAATAAAATAAAACCGAACAACTCTACTTCCTTTGTTTAGAAAAGAATATCGTTTAAAGATTTTTTATCAAAATTAAGATAATCATAACATTATTCATTTAGAACAAATTTGCCCCTCTTTCCTCTTTTCTCCTTTATTTCCTCTTTCCTTCTCTCTCCCCTCTCCTTTATTATAAGTTGGGATTAGTGGTAATTTTATTGGTTAATTTAAAAATTGAGATGTGTCATATAGTTAATTGCATTAAAAAATATTAAGAGGAAGTTTGACAAAGAAAAAATAAAATAGATAATTCTATCATACTTTTTATCGTAAATTGTGTAAATAAAAATCATTTTGAAATCAAACTCTCTTCCCGATCCAATTAGCTCTAAAAACCTCATTAAGCATAAAACCGGGGAATATCTCTCTCGCCATCCGGTGTCGCTTCTACAAAAGTCAACTTTGTTTCAAAAGGTGAACCCATTCGGCCACTTTAAATTTATGGTATGATATTATGATAGTTTTACATTTATATGTAATGCATTCCTTCTAAAAATATAACTTTTTAGATAAGTAATAACTTCAATATTTAAAATATTATAATTATGCATATGCTTGAAAATTTACTAAAAAATTTTACTATCCTATAATTTTTTTTAAAAAATCTGATATATATCAATACAATTTTTTTTATTAGAGCTTTTTATTTAAGAAAATTAAAATGTTATAATCATACTAAAGTTATGAATATATGTATGTTCCTCCATATTCTATCCATTAACTCTCATAAACTCCCACTACCCCATGAGTTACTCTATAACTCATGAAACTCATCTATATTTATTCGTGTAACCTTTAAGTGAATTTAATGGTAGGTGTCTTATAAATAGTAGCATGGATGAAAGACGAAGGGTTGAATGAAATTGAAAGAAAATTCTTGCTCTCCAACTTTGATCTCTATTTTATTTTTTATATTTTATTCTTTATAGTTTTCATACAATTTCATAACACATTATCTGCACAAAGTTCTACCAATTCGAGAAAGTCGGTTTTTGTTGAAGGAGAAAGGCCAATAAAAAATTAAGAAATTATTTTTCTATCAACTTCTACCTTTCTTCATTTTGATTTTCTTGACCCGAAGCCAATTTTTACAAACTAGAATTATACTACCATCCCCGGAAGTGGTGGTAAGTATTTTGGAAATTATTGAAATATTACAAATAACTTGAGAATCCACTTCTGTAGAATTATGGAAAATATCGAGAAATCAAAGTTCCATATCCTTGAAGTGAGTGAGACTAATTATTTGTCTTGGTGCCTTAACATGGAGATGCATCTTCAAGGATAAGGTCCCAATAATGCCATTTTGGCTGATAGAGATGTAAATGATAAAGATAAGGCAAATGCTTTGATCTTCATCCGTCGTCATTTGCATAAGAGCTTGAAGACTCAATATTTATCCGTCCGAAACCCTGAGATTTTGTGGACAAGATTGAAAGAAAGGTATGACTATACTAATATTGTAATTCTCCCTCAAGCACAATATGACCGGCAACATTTAAGGTTGCAAGATATTAAATCAATGTCTGACTATAACTAAGATTTGTTTGATATTGTTTCTCGACTTGAGTTATTTGGTGTTAATCTCATTGACGATGATTTATTAGAGAAAGTTTTCTAAACTTTTCATGCTTCTAATATTGTATTGCAGCAACAATACCAATAAAGTCAATTTACCACATATTCAGAATTGATTTCTATTCTCCTAACTGCTGAACAAACCATTAAATTGTTGCTCAAAAATCATGATCTTAGACCTGCAGGTTTAAAAGCATATCCTGAAGCAAATGATAGTTATAGAAAAAAAATGGTCGTTTTAAACTCCATGAACGCAATCAAGGGCATAACCCTAAGAAGGATGATGGTAAATTTAACTGCCAAAGGAAATTAATAATAGTCCAAATTATGATAAGGAAAATAAGCCAAAAAAAAGGACATGAGGAAAGTATTGTTATCGTTGTGGCTTAACTGGACACTGGACTCTTATTTGTCATACACCATGACATTTTGTTGACTTATACCAAGCATCCAAGAAGGATAATGGTAAGTGTACTCAGTCTCATGCTATTGAGATTGTTCCAAACTACCACAACCAATATCGAGGCTCACAATACTGCTTTGGGTGTGACTCACCTTGCTCCTAAAGCAATAAATACATCCCTAGATGTCTCTGATTTCTTTATTGACTATTTATTGTGATATGTAGGCATCGCAAGAATGGTATTCTCATATTTCCATATTATTTTTCTAGTTATTTTCATTTATACAATATTAACATTGTTATATTTTATCATGCTTATACATTAAAATTATTATGAACTTCATTTTCATGCATTCTTATTATATAAATAATATGAATCTTTGTGATTCTTGACACCTGAAGTTGTCAAATATAAATGCAAATGGGAACTCTTGAGAAAAAAGATTATGTTTGTTTACTTGATAGTGCAACAACTCGTCATATTGAATAAGGCATATGTCCATACAACATCAAGTCTTGTTGAAATTATTGTCAGAATTGGAAATGCTTCCATTATTTTACCAAATGGTACCATTTTACATATCGAGGGTGTATTCGTAAGTAGTAGATCAAAGCGGAATCTACTTAGTTTCAAAGATATAAGTCGTAATGGCTACCATATTGAAACTATTTACAAGAAAAATAATTAATATCTCAGTATTACATCCTATAAGATGGACCAGAAGACCATCCATGAGAAGATAGAAGCTTTTCCTATAGGATTGTATTGTGTCATGATTAAAACAGTTGAATCCTACACCACCATGTCCTAGAGATTGCTAAATCTAGAAAACTTTGGGCTCTAGCATGATCGCCTTGGTCATCCAGGAGCTACTATGATGCGTAGAATTCTCAAGGATAGTAAAGGACACCTTTTAAAAGATGCAAAGGTTTTGTTATTCAAAGATTATATTTGTGATGCTTGTTCACAAGGAAAACTTATTATCAAGCCTTCTATGACAAAGGTTGATATTGAATCCCTTTTATTCTTACAAAGAATCCAGGGTAATATATGTGGACCAATACATCCATCAAGTGGACCATTTAGATATATTACGATATTAGTAGACGCATCTTGTAGATGTTCTCATGTTTGCTTATTATCTACGAGCATGTTGCCTTTGCATGATTACTTGCAAATATTATAAAGCTTCGTTGCACATTTTCCTAATTATCCGATCAAAAGCATTAGGATAGATAATGTTGGTGAATTTACATCGAAAGTGTTTGATGTGTATTGTGCCTCGCCAGGAATTGAGGTTGAACATTCGATCCCTCATGTTCATACTTAGAATGGATTAGCAGAATCCTTAATTAAACGCATCCAAATCATTACTCGATCCCTATTATTAAGAACAAAACTCAAAGATATAGCATGGGGTCATGTAGCTTTGCATGATGCAAAATTAATTCGATTGCACCCCACTGCTAGTATTTTGTAGTCTCCCTTTCAGATGGGTCTTGGTTATGAACCAAATATTTCACATTTACACACATTTGGATGCACGGTACAAGTTCCTGTTGCACCACCAAATAGAAGTAAAATGGATCCCCAACATCGTTTAGGCATTTATGTTAGGTTCGATTCAACTTCCATTATTAGATTTTTGCAATCTACAGCAAGTGATTGGTTTACTGCTAGATTGTGGATTGTCACTTTGATGAGATTGTATTTCCATTGATAGGGATAATTAAGACTTCTATGGATAAAAAGGAAACACCAGTTGAGATATTCTCCTGGAATGAGAAAAATCTATCTCATATAGACTAAGAACTTCTGAATGTCAAAATGAGGTACAATATATAATTCATTTACAGACTATTGCAAATAGACTTCCTGATGCATATAATGATGCTGCCAAGGTCATGAAGTCTCATATTCTGGCTACGAATGCTCCAGTTCGGATAATTGTTCCTGAAGAACAAACTACGATGGATTGAAATGTCCCACTCTTGAAGCGTGGTAAACCAATCAGATCCAAAGACATTGTTCCTCAAAAGCAAAGGGGCAAAAATCAAGATTTTGCTCCAGAAGAGTTAGATATTATGATTGCTCCAGAAGAACCCATTGCCTCTAAAGAGAAAAAACCATGAAAAGATCACCAATCCCTGGAATACTGAGAATTCCATTACATATTGTAATAAGATACGGGGTTGGAATGAAACCATCAACACCGATGTTTTTGCATTCTCAGTTGTTGATGAAGTTATGAATGAAGAGCAAGAACCACAATCTATTACTAAATGTCACCAAAGACAAGATTGGCCTAAGTGGAAAGAAGCAATCCAAGTTGAATTAGCTTCTTTAGCCAAACGAGAGGTTTTCGGGCCTGTATCTTGAACCCCTAACAATGTAAATGGGTATTTGTCTAGAAATGGAATGAAAAAAACAAGTTGGTGAGATATAAAGCTCCCCTTTATGCCCAAAGTTTGTTTTCGAAGGCCGAGAATAGATTGTAACCAAACATATTCACATGTGATGGATATGATACTTTTCATTTTCTAATTAGCCTACCTGTTTCTTAAAAATTGGAAATAAGTCTTATGACATTGTGACGGCATATCGATGTTTTTCATTTCACTCTAATATTTATATGAAAATTCTCAAGGGATTCAAAATGCTTGAAGTATGGACTCCTCGCAACTTATTCTCAATAAAGTTGCAAAGATCTCTATATAGTTTAAAGCAAAATTAACGCATGTGGTATCATCGCTTAAGCGAGCATCTAATTAAGGAAGGGTACAAAAATGATCCTATTTGCCCATGCATATTCATTAAGAAATTTGAATATGGATTTACTAGTGTTGCGGTTTATGTCAATGATATGAATTTAATTGAAACTCCTGAAGCTGTTGAGTATTTGAAAAAAGAGTTTGAAGTTAAAGATTTGGGTAAAACCAAATTTTGTCTTGGTCAAAAGCTGGAGCATAAAGCAAATGGAATAATTGTCCATTAAAGTGCATATATTGAAAAAATAATTAAATGTTTCAATATGGACAAAGCTCATCTATTGAGTACTCGGTTTTAAGGTCTCTTGATCCTGAAAAGGACCCATTTCATCCTAAAGATCCTAACGAAGAGATACTTGATCTTGAAGCACCTTATCTCAATGCAATTGGAGCTTTAATGTACTTGACACAATGTACAAGACCTAATATTGCTTTTGCGGTAAATTTATTGGCTCGTTTTAGTTTTGAGCCAACTCAAAGACATTGGAATAAGATTAAACATATCTTCCATTATCTCCGAAGAATCATAGATTTGGGATTATATTATTCTAAGGATTTGACTAACTTTGATTTAGTTGGATATGTTGATGTTGGATATAAATCTGATCTGCATAAGGTTCACTCTCAAACTGGTTATTTATTTTTCTTTAATGATACTACCATTTCTTGGTGTTCTACAAAGCAAATATTAATGGCAACATCTTCCAATCACTCTGAAATTATTGCTTTATATGAAGGTGGAAGAAAGTGTGTTTAGTTAAGATCCACTATAGAACATATTCACAATTGTTCTGGTTTCAAACTGGTTACAAATTCCTCTAATGTAATTTATGAGGATAATGCAACTTGTATTGTACATGTTTGAGGACGATATATTATGAATGTCCCGTCATATTTTACCCATTAACTCTTATAAACTCCTAAAACTTCCACTATCCCTTAAGTTATCTCATAACTCATGAAACCTATCAATATTTATTCGTGTAACCTTCAAGTGATTTTAAGGATAAATATTCTTTAAATAGTAGCATGGGTGAAAAAAAAAAGGGTTGAATGAAATTGAAAAAAAATTCTTATTCTCTAGCTTTACTCTATTTTGTTTTGTGTATTGTACTCTTTATAATTTTTATATTATTTCTCCTTTTATTTTATTTTCGTAAAAGGTAAATAAAAAATTTCTATAATTAAAAAAAACGACAAATCCGATTGGATCCGGCCCTCCCTTCATCCGGTTCAGCATATGAGAGCCAAAGTAGCATTTTGAGCACCTCTGAGGGGTGAGGAGGCAATCTGGGCATAACGAGGTTTCTAATCAAGTGTTGCTAGCCGTGTGGGAGAGTTTGAGCGCTTCGAGCTGAGATTAATGGAGGTTTTAAGTTCTCAGTGCCGTGTTCCTCCTTTAATGTCTTTTATTCGCTCCAACACCGCCCTCACAGAAGGTGCTTCTCTTTTCACCAATTCTGTCGCTGTCAATTATCCTCCCCTGAGTACAGCTAATAGAGGCCGCCCATTCCTTATCTCATTCTCTTACAGTGAGTTGCTTCATTCAGTCACAAGACTCCTCGCTTCTTGGAAATTGATAGTATTGGCTCCATTACCCGTTCAATACTCTCATTGTCAAATCTGAATTTCTCTGTTGCTTTCAGAATCCAAAAATGGAAAAACTTTTGAGACGAAAAGGGAGCTGCTAGAACAGTACGGTCTCCATCCTGATGAATTTTTATCTGAACCTTCTCCCAAGGTTAGCATACATATGGGTTTAGAGTTTTATCTACGTGTACGCGTCATTCTTATTCGTTAGCAGGTAGCACTTGTTGAAGGGTTTTGATTTTATAGACAAAGAGGAGGAAAGAACGGGCAAATACAGGAAGAAAGGGTAGGGAGGTCACTATAGAGGAACCTAAACCTCCACGCGAGACCCATAAATTGCTTCAGGTATTTCCATTTCGCTCTCCCTTGTTAATTGTTGTTGTGCCTTCATCTGTCAAGCTACACAAATAAGTATGATTACACCTAATCCTAAGATAGTGTATGTTTTGTGTGTATAAGGTTTATTATTCCAGGCAATATAAGTTTGATGTTTCTATAAAATATCATTTCCATTCAAAACTTGATTGTTAGTAGTTTTGTTGGTGTCTAAAGTGTTTAAAGGAGCAAGCTAAATTTTCCCCCGTATTGATTCAAGCTCCCAGTTTGATTACTTTTTGCATCCTCAAGCTAAGTATTCAAGTATCAGGATCAAGATGGAATAAACAGGTTAATATATCTACGTAAAAAACATGGCTTAAATAGATATTGCCTAATCTTTCATCCTGGCATAAAATGATGGAACCAGTTCACCATTATGGTGATAAATATTTGAGAAATTTGGCTAATGTAAACCCCCTAACCCACCCAAAGAACAAGAAGAAGAAAAAAAAAACACACCTTGGAATATTTTCAGTTGCTTGCATGAAAGGCTGAAAAGTCCATATATTTTGTAGAATCTTAAACGAGCTTTCTTGGTTATTAGGTACTTGCAGGAAAGGCTCGGAGGACGAAATTGCTTTCACCAAAAGGCATGGATGTACGTCCCATGATGGAAGTTGTGAAAGGTGCTGCTTTTGGAATTCTGCAGGTGAATTTGGAGTTATTGATTTATTGACACAAATGTTGGGGAATACTCTCTCCATCGCATAAAATAGGTCATCAACAGCCAGCATTTTAATGAAGTTACCATTTTATCTTACTTTTGATGTGATTAGTGGTGGGATTTTTGAAATAGTGGATATTCTTAAACTAAGGTGGCTAATGAGATTTTATATTAAAAATTTATTTATTTTGAGAAATGAGATATTTAATTTTGGATAATCAAAAAGGAAATAGAAACTTCAAATCCAGACAAGGGAGTATGTTTTTTTCGGTCTTACTCTCCATTTAATATTCTCTTACATTTAGCGTGAAGAAATACAATTGCAATCGTAAAATGAGAGAGATAAATGGTATTTTAGATATAATGTATATGTATATCATTAATCTATTTCAAATGGTTACGAGTGACATATATTATGGGTCAGAGGAAGTATCATTTAACTTCTTCACATTTGAATGTTATTTGTGGAGGTGGAACTTCTCTTAACACTATTATTTTTCTTTATTGAGGCTGCTGGTGGGTGTCCTACATCTTTACACCCTGGTCGTTGGCTAGACTTGTATAGTGGTACAGGGTCTGTTGGGATTGAAGCAGTAAGCCGAGGATGCTCAGAGGTTAGCATTGAAAATCTAGAGATGTTTTCATTAATTTGTTATTGATTGTATATCTCCATATCATTCAAATTAAACCTTTTAGGTGGTTCTTTAGCATTTAATAATTATATCAGTACTTTGAAAAGTTATTAATATAGATAACTTTAAGAGTAGATATTTTTATAGTCCTTGTTTCAGAAGAGCATTTTGTTCCTTAAATGCTTGCTTTTTTTTCTCCCTTCTTTGTTCTTTTTCTTAAATCATGCAGGTGAATTTTGTTGAGATGGATCCTTGGGTTGTCTCCAATGTTCTTCAGCCAAATCTAGAATCAACCGGTTTTCTTGATGTGTCTGTTATACATACTGTCCGTGTTGAGGATTTCTTGGCAAGAGCAGAGAAATTTATGGGTATGGCAGTCCAATTTCTGCATCTTCTTTACCCCTTCCTAAAATTTTATTGCAAGCCATGGACACATGTATCTAGCACTCAAGAAATTTTTTCTGTGTTGCTAAGAATGGAAATTGAAACAACATTAAAGGGCAGAATATCCCGTGCCCCTGTAGCTGTTGAGTATTGGCCACCAATCCTATTAGCTGAGGAAGAAAAATGTTCGCTGCTAGTCCAGTTTAGAGTGCTGAAATAGAAAAGATAGGTTTGGTGGCGCTTTGCATATTCAGGATTTTTAATAGAAACATAAGTGGAGTTAGATTATAGTGGGAAGAGTTTTTCATTTTAACTATTTATCAACTAAAGTTGGATGTACAATATTAATTGCAGTTTTGATATATAAAACATATCTTGAACTTTCATGTTTGTGGACATGGCAGTTCATGCCCATATAGCGAAAATTCCACCCGTAACATAGAAGAATGCTTTCTAGTGTTTCTCATCATTATGGATTTATATTGCTGCTACACCCATTTGATAATTTCTTTTAACCTAATTATCATTTCAAAAATGTGCCTGCTTTAATGAGAATTATTGGAAGTAATGGAAGTTGGCATTAGAGAAGGAGGCAGTATATTTTTGGGCAGTCTCGTGAAAGATGGTTTTATATAATTCAACTATTGAAATATTTCTTACTGGAGCATGCAACTTGTGCATTTGAAACTTGTTGTGTGCTTCAAGTTGATAATGAAGAAAAACAAGATTTATCAAAGCCACCCATCATAAGCTCACCTTATTTTTATATAGTCTTACAATGTTATGGTTGGAATGTGTAGGTAAAAAGGACTCATCTGATTATATGTTTTCAAACCCATATATGGAAGTGGATTATGCCGTACTGATGTTTGGAATCTATAGGTAAAGAGGGAGCATTTGATTATATAAGCATTACACCCCCATACATGGAAGTGAATTATGGGGTACTGATGAACCAGGTTTCAAATTCCTCAGCAATTGGATCAGATTCTTTTGTTGTGAGTTTTCAGCATGTGAATATTTTATTTCCTTCAATTTTTGTTTCCAATTTGTTTTGAAAACTTTAACTGTCTTCTAGGTAGTGGAATATCCCTTGAGAACTGACATGCTGGATTCATGCGGATGCCTTGTCAAGGTATTTGAGGATTGTGTTAGTGCAGTTAGTTAAAGCTCTTGTTTCCAGACCATAGATTGGAAAGCTCAAATATGATATTTGCTGAGTTTCCCTCTACCCCTTTCCCCCTAGATTGGTTCCCCCAATCCTTGTGAAGTGAGAAAAGCCTTGGCAAGGTATTTCAGAAAGCATTAGTTTCTGATTTTCTTAAATCAAACTATTAAATCATTCTAATAGAATTATCTTGTTGCTATGGATGAAAGAGTATTTAGTTAGAGCTTACATGCTAGAATGGCTCTCAAACATGTGTGCAGAATATGGTATATATTTGATTCCTAGATTTTATTCCAGATTCTTTTAAGTTCAATTGTCATATTTGCTTTTAGATTTTAACTAACATATCCTTCTTGCGGACTACTCAAGCATCTTGTATAGATAGTTTTTATGTGACCATCTGATGGCTACGATTTTGCACATGCAGATAGCTGATCGGCGGTTTGGTCGGACACATCTAGCGATATATGGACCGAAGTGGGCACAGAAGAGAAGATAGTGCAGCTCAGAATGATCATAGAAGAAAATCTTGGACCAAAATAGTTTGGCAATGAAAGTCAAATCTTTATCTCATAAAACACTTTTGGTACATTGTCATGGTAAGCGAGTCTTGAGCTGAACCATATTTTTCTATGGACCCCATGTCTTCATTGATAATTCTGAGATTACATATGATTCCAGGACGGTATGTTGAATAGATATTGAGTAAAAGGAAGTTCAAATCTACCCATTATGTTGTCAAACTCAACTGAATGAGGAAGGCACTACAAGTCGGGGGATTTTCCTTGGCAGCTGAATAAAAAATGCATCTAGTTTTTGACAACCACCATAGAACCATTGTCTTCCACCTGTTGTATACTCGTTGGGGAAGCACTCGCCTTAACTGATTGTTAGCTAGCTGGCAATGATACTGCAGAACTTCTTTTGAATACTGGGTCTATTCTGTTGGCTGTTTTGTGTATTTGTAATAGCACTGTCGCAATGCATTCCTTGTTTATGGTTTTCTCACTGCTAGTGGGCCTTTATGAACAATTGTATATGTTTTACAGATATAACAAATAGATAAGTAAAGAAGATTGTTGCGGTATCCACTCTTGAGACTATAGAATTAGCGATATTCCTACAAAGAATAATTGCTAAAGTTTTCCAGTTCACCCTTGATTGTTGCGGGGGATGGATATTTTTTTTTTGGCAGAGACTTGGAAAGAAGTCTCAAATGTAAGAAGATTTATAAAGTATTAATGTCTCTCTCTCTCTCTCTGGTTTCCAATTCCCACTGCAGTTTAGCTTGATCTTTAGAAGAAGAACAACCTTTGTTCTTCCACTATTAGATGATGTAGTGGATCTTGATTACAAAAGATTTCCTAATCAGGTTCTCCTCTTTTTTTTGGCATCAAAAGATAAAGAAGGAAAGAGAAGCAGAAAAAAGGGGGAAAAAGAAACAGGACGACAGTAGTACCATGCTTGGTTGAGCTGTTTGCCTTTCAATGTCTAAGGAATAGACCATAATACTGAAAATGTTTGCCTCAGAGGAATCTGGCATGGTTAAATTCCCATGTTACAAAGAAAGAATCAACTGAAAATGTTTTTTTTGCAGCAATAGTGGTTCGAACTTGGATGGTGGACCAATCTATACCTTGAGTAACACTGAGGGAAAGCGAGTTCTATATACTTTTTCCTTCACTACTGATGAGGACAGATAAAGTCTACATTAATTTCCGGGAGAAACCTGGAAAATCCGATCAAATAGTAACTACTACTATTGTTGTCTTTCTTGGGAAACTGGTTCCTACAATTCAGAAGTAGTAATTATAAATGTGTTATGTTTTGTCCGACCGACCATGGTAATAATGGTTTCTCAACAGCTGTTTCTCTCTTTCTCCAACTCTATTCCTTCCATTATTTTCCGTGATTTAAGTTGATATCTTCATTTCCTGTCGTGCATTGTTTGTTCTGATCATACACTGATGCTTTTCATCAACATAAATTACTGCAGATCTGCGTGTTGATCAATTCTTCTATTACTGCTGTGGCACGAGATTCGAGGTATTCTTTTGGAGTTTTGGAAAGTTTGAATAATGATAGTAGAAATACAGGATGCAAGAAATGGGGACGTTGTGAGGTCCCATTTGTTTTTCTTGCTGCATGAAAATGCGCACACAACAAAGTAAAACATTTCCTGGACCAATTAAATATAAAAGCAAGCAGAATGGGGTATTGAACTTTAATTGTTTTTATGGTCTCTACTACTAGTCTAGCGTTTCATCTTCTTTTCCAACATCACAGAAATTCCTCATATGCCAAAGAGAGAATCTACCGGTAGTTGCCAAAATTGCCTGTCTTTTGCCATGCCACCCTGCTAAGGCATTTTCTGTATTACTAGCATTTTAAAGTGAGAATCATCATTTCCTTCTTCTTTGAATTGTATTTGGGAAGATATGATTCTTTTAACTTCATCTTGCCTCTTGCTTTCTGATAATATTGAACAATATTTGTGCACCGGAGACTCTGTCTAGGAGAGGAGGGGGAAATATATACGACGATGGGTGGCAGGGTACTTATTATACGTGCTTCCTCGGCAGGAACAGTTTTGTTAGCGAGTCTCCTCTGGTTTCTGTTTATGTGCATTTTGGCAAACCAAGCTACCGAAAAGGGGGCTGCAACAACAGTCTCATCAACAATAAATCTCAATTTCTTGACATATGTAGGAAGTAAACAGCAGCAGCACCCTCTTCTTCATTCTGTAAGCAAGAGGAGAGTACCAAATGGACCTGATCCTATACATAACAGGTAAATATTGTATGCAGAAATTTACATACAGCTTTTTTGAGATTTTCATGAACATATGTGCTTCCTGAAATTCCATGCAAATTAAAGAATGCTGCTGGTGCCAGCTGCTTCCTTGTTCTATTTTCCATTGAAATGAGAGTTTTCTACAAGCCTTACCAATCACCTAACAACCTTGTTCTATCAGAGGACTAAAAACCCTGATCAATGTGATACTGGAATATATATATATATATATATATATATATATATATATATTTGTTTGAGGCAAATTTCTGATCTGCTGGCAGCAACCTAATTAAGCCTGTACATGCTGAATTTGAAAAGATTTAATAGATGTCTCATATAGCATTAATTGGGTTATATTTCAATTTCCCATATATGTATCTCTGCTTCTGTATGCATTTGTTTGATGTTCTTCTTCTATCCCATGTTTCTTTAGAAGAACAGAGAATTCCAGGGAACCACAGACTCGTGCCTAGACGATATTCAAGTGTTTAGAGGACTGATAACAGTCTGGCATAGATAAGGTAAGCATTAATTCCCTTAGAACATGTTGAAACCTCTCCTATATATATGCTTATGATGATTAAATTGAATGCTGTATCTGTGTTGGCAGCTGTATTTGTAAGGATTCCTTCCTTGGGGTTCATGAAGTTTCCACTGCACATGATTGGTGATTGAAGCTCAGTTTCTTGAGTACTTTTAAGTAGAAACTGAGGTAGGTATGAAGAAATATGTTCATGTCTTCTTGGAACATTTTGTGTAGACAGGCAGGCAGGCAGGCTTGTATTATGAATTAAAGGGTGATTATCTTTTCTCTTTATTATTGGATTTATCTTCTTTTTTTTTTTCCCCTTAGGTGGCTTGTATTGTGTTCCCCCATATAAAGTATTTGCACGGGTTAAAGGCTCTAAAAGTAATCTTTTCCTTTAGAAAAAAAAATAATAAATTGCCTTAAGGGTTTTTTGGTAATCAATGATATCATGTCATTTCATGAGTCTAAAAGAAACATGATGTAAAAATTCCTCTATGAGGAAAAAGGAAATCCGTCCAAAATTAGCATATATATATATATATAAAATTAATTAAAATTTAGTTCTTAAATATTCAATTACTCGGGACTGTTGGAAGAAAAGTAATGGTAGTACTCAGTACAATTTTACTTTAGCAATGCTATCAACAGTAGACAAAGGAAGCAAGAGTTGGGGCTTTTTAGTTTCCTTTTGCTTTCTGTTCTCTTTCCCCGCTTCTTTTTCGGGTAGTGATTTTGACTGTCCCAAGAAGAAGCAGAGACTGGTCTTAAAGTGTTTGAAGAGAGATGAGATTCAAATATCAAAAGAGAGAAATTAGAGCCTTCTTTTTTGGTACACGATGGCATAGGGACATTTGGAGTGCCTTTCACCACCATTTTCCCGCTAATCTTTCTTAATTGTTACTCATATTGTTAAGAATACACTTCCATTAGGACATTATAGTAACGCATTGAGGAGGGTTTCATTACGGATAAAAATAGGTCACATGATCTGTCCAAATTAGATTGAGTGATCCAATCTATATTTAGTTTGGTTTAACCTAACATATTTAGACAAAGGGTCATAGGCTCTTTTTTAAGTTTTGTTCAATGCAAAAGGTCATTCCTTGGTGTTGCATAAGACCCGTTAGGCCCATCAAGCCACCTTAGACTCATTTTAATTTTCCATTTTCTTTTGGTAAATGCTTTAAAATCTATAAAATCATGTATGTTTGAAATTTGAACGTATAACATATAAATTGTATTGTGATAATATTTTTCAACTTATTACAATTACTTGACATATATATTTGGATAAAAAGTGTTAGATGTCCTACAATTTTCTCAAAATTTGGGTTTTACCCATAAAGTTTATTCGTTTCGATTCTTGCCCTCTAACTATTAAAGCAAATTAAAAATTGCCCTTCCATCCAGAATGGATGTTCAACTCCGACAGAAAGCCTAATCATGCCTTCCACGTGCAATGCTTAAAGGGAAGTTTTATCATGCCTCAATCTCTGGCTTCCTCAAAACCATTTCAAGCATTTCGATCACAAGATCCTTGTCGTATTTCAACAACCGCAACAAGAAATTTTCTACACCATGCTCTCTCAAATTAGATCTTGTCAATTGCTTTGCAAAAGGCCTACTACAAATTCCCATTATCCCATTCAAGCTTTCAACTGGAGACAATTTTTGGAGAATTCAGGCTCAGCCATCGATGCTCTTTAGGGTGGCAAAGCAAAATTTCTCCAAAATTCTTCACATATGCAATCCATACCAAATTCACCAAAGTACCTATGCTAGTTTTCTTTTCTTTCCTTTTCTGTTCTTTTCTCAATTTTTCACCAAATCAAGTATTATTAGAGAAATGATAGGATTCTTTTGATGAAAAAAAAAGGGACCTCCCAGAACGAACATTCAAGAACCAATTTCGCAAGATCCTCAGCTGAAGGCATACTACTTTTGGTTCCTCCTCCGAAAGTCTACTCAACACTCCAAGACCTGATAAGATGTACTTTGTAAGTCGCAAAAGGTTTCGACTTCCGACGATTCAATTTTACATTGCCGTCGACTAATAGGGCTAGAAGGGTAATCGAGTCTTCAGGATGAACAACATCAATGGGAGCCCAGACCAAACTAGTTCCCTCTCGGCTAGGATTCTTTGAGAGCTATCCTTTCTATGATACCTTGCTTTCCCATATTGATTTTACTCACTTTCTAAGAAATTGGGTTATGGAAATTGAATTGTCATTGGTTGGATCCTAAATTTGAGTTATGGCAGTTGAATCGTCGTCATTGTTTGAATTCTCCATTGGCAGATCGACATTTGAGCAATTGTGATTCAATTGTAGATTTAGTTTAATTCTAGTGAGTTTACTTTCTAGGATTATTTTGCTCTATTTAAGTGAGAAAATAAAGATACAAAATTGCCCTTGAGAATGTACATGTATGTCATTCGGTTAAGGGTTTAACGTCTAAAATCGATGGAAAGTCTATTTTTTATAAATTTTAAAAGTTGGAGGGTAGAAACTAGAGCTTTGAAAGTTGAAGGACAAAATCCAGATTTTGAAATAGTCAAGAGGTATTTAATGCTTTTTACCCTATATATTTTATATAATTAATTTTAAGCATGGTTTATTTAAATTATTGTGTTTGTTGTTGCATAGCGTGTTATTAGTTAAGTTGTGTCGTATTTAATATCATATTTTAAATAAATTATATTGTATCATGACAATATTATATAATTAGTTATTTTATTTTTTAAATATAATGATAAAATATTCTCGTATTATGTTATAATATATTGAAGTTAAAATAACTAAATAATTTTATATATTAACAAAAAAGAACTTGATTTTCTTAAAGGTAACAAAAAAATTTTAATAAATTAAACATTTTAAGCCTATTGCTAACATGGAAGGCATCGCAGGAAGATAATCTACTTTCATTTTTTTGGTATAAGAAATATCAATTAATTTAGTTGGTTAAATTATTTTTAGTGATAATCATAATATTACCCCTTTTGAATGATTTTATCTCTTATTATTGACTTTGATTTCTAGTCTCTTTTCTCTTCTCTCTTATCTCTCCTCATCTAAGATTGATGGGTTTTAAAATAGGAAGATGTGAATATAATAAAATGTTATTACAAGGTCTCTTTGAGGACATCTCAATAGGTAGAGTGACGAACACGTAGATCATGAGTCTCGAATTCGAATCCCACCAACATCTCCATGGACAAGATGAATGTCAAAGTGCATATAAATTAATTCGAATACTAAAAAAAAAATGTTAAAAAAAGATTTAAAAATGTTTGGACAGAAGGAGTTACAACTACCAAGCAGGCATAAGCCGAAAGAGTCCGGTAAAGGCTAAAGTCTCGCTTTTGCCGTGCACTTTCTTTGTGGACTTTGAACAAGGTAACCCATTAACCCGCACTCCTCCTTTTATTGTAATTAATTCCCAAATATATCCAAATTGATTGACCCAATTTTAATTTTAATCATTTTTTATAAACATTTCATTTATATCCAAATGGGTTGACCCAATTTCTTCCTATACCCAAATTGACTTTCTAACATTTTTGGGTAATAAAAATTGTCCTGAAAATGGGAAATTATGACCTTACCCTTCCCAAATCAAGAATCGAGACTCAATTTTTAATCTTCTTCTCGATTTTATATGTTTTTTTCATCTTCTTCTCGATTTTATATGCAACTGTCCATTACTTCTCAAAAGCCGAATCACCGAGAACCGAGCCTTCACTTTCATTTTCTTTCTTCCTTCCGCCCTCATTTTCTTTCCCTCACTCCCTCACTCTCACTTTCTTCCTTCCACTCCCTTCTTCCCTTCTTCACTCCCTCGCCGGCGGCAATCATTCTTCACTCACTCACCGGTGGCATCCTTCTTCACTCACTCGTCGACATGGCTGTTCCTTCACTTCTCGGTAGGTTTTCTTCACTTGAACCTTGATTTTGTATGTTGTTTAATTTCGATTTTGTAGTATGTTGAAATCATGTATTGTATTGTGCATGGGTTTCGAATATTGAGTCTCAAATTGTATCAATTTTGTCTCGAATGGTTCAATTTGGGTGTTGATCGGTTGAATTCTCTCGATAGTCTCGAATGTGGGTCCTGGGTCTCGAATGGATGGTGGTGGGTTTTGGGTATTGGGTCTCGAATTGATAAATTTGTGTCTGAAATTTTTTAATTTGGGTGTGTACTTGTTAAATTTATAGGGTCTCGAAATTGGCTTATTGTCTCGAAATTGGCTTGATGTCTTGAAATGGTCTTATTGTCTCGAAATTGATCTATTATCTCGAAATGGTCTCATTGTTTTCGAATGGCTTGTATCTGTTTTGAATATTGTCTCGTAATTGTCTCTACTATCTTGAATGGTATTTTTTGTCTCTATTGACTTTTATTTGGTTAGAATTTATTGTCAAGGGTTTCGAATGGATTGTATTAAGTCTTGATTTGTTGAATTTGTGTCTAAAATGGTATTATTTGGGTGTCGAATTGTTAATTGTAGGGTCTCGAAATTGGCTTGGTGTCTCGAAATGGTCTTATTGTCTCAAAATGGGCTATTGTCTCGTGCATGGTTTTGAATATTGTCTCGATATAGCTTGTCTCGAAATTGTACTATTGTCTCAAATGGTATTTTTTGTCTCGAAATTTACTATTGTCTCGAATGGCTTCTCTATAGACTAGAATTATTGTCACGGGTCTCGAATGGATTGTGTTGGGTCTTGAATTGGTTTAATTTGGTCTCTGGTCTCATATGACTTAATTGTTGTCTCAAATGATTGAATTTGGTGTAGAATTGTTTAATTTGGATCTCGAATGGGTTTATTTTTATCTCGAATGGTATACATTTTGTGTATATCCTATCTACATTATGTTTGGAAATTGTACATTGTGTCCTGAAATATTTATTCATTGTGTCTAGAAATAATATTATTTATTAATTAATAATAATTATAATATTTTTAATTAATTTGAAATTGATAATTAATCTTTTCAACGTTATAATAAATGACATTGGGCTGTAGATATATGGATCCGACGCAGCATGTGTTTGAGCTTCGACATGATCCCACTATGTCTGACGGGAGCATGCTTAGCTCACATGTTAAGTTTTCGAAGGTTACACGTACTGTGGACTTGCTAAGGTGCCATGGGTACGACGCCATGGGGCACTACAGTGTCTTTGGACGGGTCCCTTCGTATACATGGTGGATCTTCCCCATCATCATGGAGCGTGCTATGCCTGGGCTGCCCAGCATATACTGAGACGGGAGGAGATTTTGGAGCGTGCCCGGCCCCACGAGATGTGGTTCCTCATCGGAGGCCAGTTACACCGACTGGGCCTCCAAGAGTACGCTCACCTCACTGATCTACGTTTCGGGGTAGTTGATCGACGTATTATTGATAAGTCACCGACGACAGGTTCTACCATGGCTCGATTGATTGGGATCAATTCGGCTACTCCAGATATTGTCTCGACGAGGTGGGAGGCCATAGTCATGTGCCAGTTATCTATTGATGATGCCCTCAGATTGGCATACGATATCATCATTAGTCATTACCCGAGAGCCGACTGCAGTCATCCCCTTTTACGTATGGAGGATGTTAGATGATCTGGAGGCTGCAGAGTCGTTCCCATGG
>JAOXNR010000028.1:2674407-2711665 GCA_028571225.1 Parsonsia alboflavescens | reverse complement strand
TGATTTTTTATTTTAATTAAAAGTCAAAATGGGTATAGAATGAAAAGTTAGTTTTAGATATGAGTAATTGTGAAATAAATAAGAATATACATTTTTAATTTGGATAAAAATGAAAACGCCCCATTTTATTGTGTTGTGTTATGTGCTTCAACTTTTTCTACTATAAAATTTGCATTACACTCTCTATTCAATAAATAAAAAATTAATATGTGCTTGACCTTTTATAGGCATACTTCTTCCTTCATTAAATATAAAGTATCGATCGTCATTTTATAAAAATTAAAATAATTTTAAGCATCAGCTGTCATTTAATTAATTTATGTTTTAATTTATTTTATATATTTAGTAATATTAAAAATTTTTACATTTTTACTCTTCATAATTGCAACTCTTGCCGCGCAATCACGTGGGCGACATTCTACTGTATTATTAAAGATTCATAGTGATGAGGCCCTCCACCAATAATAATAATAATAATAATTGATATTTCTAATATAATTGATTTGAAACATGTTAATATATTTGAGAATGTTAATAATAAGGGCAAAAAGAGCCAGGTACCATTAAACTTGTCAAAATTTTGATTTTTGCTTCAAACTCCTTTTTTTTTTTTGGCACTAATTCTTGCCCTCCAACTTCTATAAGTTATTTAAATCAGCCCTTCAATTGATATTGGGCATTAAACCATGACGAAATACAGCCACATGACCCTTAAAAGCACTTTCCAATGGGCATTTTCGTCCTCCAGAAAATATTGTATTAATAGCATAAGAGTTTATCCAAAAGAAGAATTACAAATCGTTTGATAAATATAGAGATACGTGCAAATAATTTCATCTCATCTTCGTCTTCATTTTTGAAAGCCAAAGTTTTCCTCTATAGATATGATAGTAATATTTTTCATCTCATATTCATTTTGTATACCCATTATAATATCTTCATACAGCTTAGAAATAAATTTTCCCTGAAGATCTATCTCCATCTTCATCTTTAAAATCTTTTCAAAAACTGAAATTGAATAGCCTTTGAATAACGAAACCCAAAACCCTAATGCAAAAATCCCATCCATTGCAAATGTCTGGACTTTTGATTCTACAACCTCTCTAAAGCCATAGCTACCAAATCAAAGTCTGTAATTGAGAATTATAGGAAAGATCTTGAAGATTTCAAATTTGAATTGAGAAAAGAGATTGTTTTACAAGCTACATAGTTAAGATCTTTCAACTCAGTTAGAATCTGGCATGGTTGTTGGGTAGACATCCCTCGAGCCAGTTTGGACAATCTATTGACATCTTTAATTGTGTATGATACTTTTATCCATGGTAAAGATTGTTAAGTAAGCAGAGGAGGCCAGCGAAAATCTTGTGAAGAGGGATTAAAGTTAAGAAAATAGTGGAAATTGAAGGACAAAAATGCCCCTTAGAAACTGAGCTTGAGGATCTTGTGGCTACTTTCTATCAAGGTTTAAAATCTAAAATAAACGAAAGGGTTGATTTTTTAACTTACAAAAGTTGAAAGGCAAAAATCAATTTGAAAAAACTTCTTGGACAAAAATCTAATTCTCAAAAAAAATTTGGAATAGCTAGGGCTTTATTCCATAATAATAAAGAAGCAGGATTTGTTCGGGTCATGATAAAGTAGATTCACTTAAGAATGAGTGGGGTTACTTAAGAGTTCGAGTCATATTAAAAAGAATATTTGAGAATATTCAAATTTACTGAAAAAATAAAGTTATTCTAAGAAAATAAATATACCATCTATGCGGAATTGAATGTATATTTAGTTTGTTCAAAATTGAATGTCTCATTTATAAAAACAAATAGGTTTTATCGAGTTGCATAATGCGCCTAACAGTTAATTACATTTAAATTCGTACTTTTATGAAAGTCAACAACACTCATTAGTTTTTTATCAAGTCATAGAACATTCAATTATTAAAGATGGGAATAGAACAACGATAAAATTAAGCATATTTAATTTAAAAGAAGATTCAAACTTTTTTAGGACCATTCAATTTTATGTTAAAAGTGTATTTAGTTTAAACAAAATAAATATTCAATACTGGTAATCTTTACCTTGGCCGATCATTTTCTAAAATTTTGTTTATAAAATCTTATCTAATTCATTTTAAAACTTTTATTTTGCAGTACCTCACTAATCAATTTATACATACATACATATATATATATATATATATATATATATATATTTATTTATATATATTATGGGCATCGAATCTCAAATTAAATTGTGTTCCTCTTAAGTCTCTAACAGTCAACTATCTTTAGAAAAATTAAAATAAATTTTATCAAATACCCTTAGAGTTTAGTTTATAAAATGTATTTATAAAAGATAATTTTTTTTAAAAGAATTTAGCGTTAGAGATTTAATGGGAGCACAATATAATTTGAGCAGTAGTGCCCATAATAGCATTTCCCTCTCTCTCTCTATATATATATATATAGAGAGAGAGAGAGAGAAATAAATCTTCTAAACTACATTAGATTAATATAATCTTTAGTTTTACATGTCATTCAACTTTCTTATTTATTGGAGAAATTTAATATACTATGTTATTAGCTTGCTCACCCATGCAATGCACAGATTTTTTTTTTCTGAAAAAAATTAAATAATATTTTTTTAGTAATAATATATTTTTTTTCTATTTTTTGATTGCATCCTTAATAATATCGAAATAATGTTGTTTTATTTATTCTTATCAATAATAATTTGAAAAAACTATGTTTTTTTATCTCATTTTTTTCATATTTATTTCTCATTCGCGTAAAATATATCTACATATCTTTCATTATATTAATGGAATCCAAAAATAGAATGAGCAATATACATGGAAGGTTTTTGATCCAAGCACTACCATAACTATTAGCGTGTTTGATAATTGTCTTCAAATTTGAAAGAGAAGATAAGGGATGGGAGTAAAGGATGCAAATTGGGAAGGTGAGAATTGGATTTTCTACTCTATTGATTTTATAAATATTTCTATCTCCTCTCATCTTTTAGACTGAAAAACATGAGGAAAGTTCAATTGGTAGTAAATTTTCCCCGTAAGGCATCAACCCAAGAAAAACCATTCATGAATTAAAATTTAGCCAAAAAACTATTTCTATTGATATTGTCATCCCTTATGCAAGAGGAGATATCAAAAACTAATTTCTTAATTTACATACTTGCATATCAAAACTCTTTTGAAAAAAAGTGCAAATGGAGAATAAAATAACATACCTTTGAACGTATTTCCTAATTAAGGCAACAATTTTGTTGTTGGCAAGGTCAGTTATGTGATACTGATGTTGAAAGTTACCTTGGAGTCATATTTGGCAGTTAATTCAGGAAGAGAAGGAGTCGACTTTGATAGAGTGGGGATATGGGAAGATGGAAAGCTATCGGATTATATCTGTTCATTAAAACAAATATTGTAAAGTAGATAAATTTGGTTAACTGAATACAATAGTAATTAAGATAAATTAATTTTTTTAATTAATGTTTCTATTTTTTTGATAAATTAGATGCCAAATTTTAGTTGTATAGATAAAGGTGAATAATTTTTTTTATGGGAAAATTAAAGAAGCTGAAGCGTTTAATAATACTTAAAGCAATAGATTTTTTTTTTTAATGGGAAGATTAAAGAAATTGAAGAGTTTAACGATATTTAAAAGATCTGGATTGGTGCATGCAAGATGGTACGTTGTTTTTAATCCATTCAATAATTTAAAATTTTAATTATATATAAATAGATTTTGAAAAAGTCATGTATTATTTTGAGAAAATAATTTATTTGTATAAGTGGCTCATCTAGAATTTAGAAAACTTTGAAAAAACATAATTTTTCTTAACTTTGGTAGCTCGCTTTACATATATATATAATAGATTGTAAAGCAAGCCCTTAAATTTCTTAGGAAATTAACTCTTTCTTGTTTTAATATTAAAATTTCCTTTAAAAAATCTATTTTAAAACTTTCACCTCCTTTATAATATAATATCTTAAAATTTGATTGTTTTTTTTTTTTTTTTTGTTAAAGATTTCTATAAAATAAATAAATTAGATTTATATCATAGTCTTATTTTTAAATAAAATTGTGGTTTTCGGAAGTTGGCGAAACAAGCAGCAATTGTTGTTGGATTCTGGTGTAATACTTTGGTTTTTATGGAGATCTCTGTGTTCAGCTTTGCATGATAATTGATAATTCTATTTTTTAGAGTTATTTTGTGTAGATTTTTTTAGTTTAGGAAATAGGAAATTTATAAATTCTTGTTAAGTCTAAGTGTATTTATTTTTCATCTTATTTTTTGTTTTTTTGGTTTTTTTTTGTGTGTATTTATTACGTAATCTCTTCAATGAATGAAGTCATGGATCAAAGGAGTATTATAGAGAACATAGGGCGCAATTTTAGAATTGAAAAGTGCTTTAAAAGGTTGAGGATGATTTGCGGGCAAAATACAATTTTGCATAAGCAAAGCCAAAAAGTCAATCGATTAAAGTGATGGATTTCATTAGAACGTTAGTCAAAATTATTATTTTGTTAATTGCTTTCCTAAGTCTTTGAGAAGTGTGCAAAACTAATTAAAGAGAAAAAAATATCTGAAAGAGGGAGGAAAAGAACATTAGTAGGGAATTTTGATAAGGAGGAGATAATTACAATTCAGAAGGGGAAAATAAATGCAAGTTTCATAAAAAAAAAAAAAAAAAATTGGAGCGAGGGAGATAGACAGAGAACAAGACTTGGAGACTGGAACCTGAAGACAGATTGAGAATTCTACAGAAGAATTTCTTACTTAGATTTTTTTTTTCTCTTTATGCTCTATTTAATTCTTGTATCAATATTATGACCAGTTTTTGTTATTCTTTTGGGATTAATGTTATAAATATGTTGAACTAAATATTTTTTGAGGGTATTAATGGATTCCTTTGTTAGATTTAATTGAGTTGTTCCCTAAAGCTTAATTATTTATGCAATTGTGATTGTTTATATCAATTTGTGTTTAATGCTTTTATAGTCTGATCAATTATGAAACCAAATTGGTAATTTAGGTGAATCTTGGGAAATTGAGCAACCTAAATTGATATTCCTTCTGTCTGGAATTGAATGTTTCCATTTGACTTGCACATACTTTAATAAAAAAGTTTAACTTAGTTCATTAACGTATTGCATTATCAATTTTCTTAAAAAAATTCTCACTAGTTTAAGAAATAAGACATTCAATTCTAAACCACATAAAATGGAATATGAGACATTTAATTCTAGGCAGAGGGGGAATAACTTATGCTTAACCTAGATCATTAATTTGTGTTTAGGATAGGAATATACCTAAACATCATAGGTAACCAAATTAAGGTTGGATTTTCAATCCTATTGTTAGGACTCCAATTTACTATAGGAATATAGGAAATAGGTCTTAATAATTAGATTCACTATTGATTTGGGAAAACTTAGTGAATAACTTGGAACCCCAAGTCAACAATTACACATAAATAATTAAGTGAATTGTAGACTTATTAATGATAACATTGGGAAAACTAATGACCTAGAATTCATCTCATTGTTTATTTGCATTTGATTTATTCTGTTTTCTCATTTGATTTAGTAGTAGGTAAAAATCCTCCAAAACTCATCATTTTATTTCTCTACCAGAACCAAGTATAATAGTTTCAGATAATTTAATTGCTTAAATTATGTTCTTGAGGGAACAATAAATTTTACACTACTTGAACGGTCCGTTCACTCGCGTGTTTCTAATTTTCGCAACAAGTCTTCTCACATGCAATTCTTAGGAGAGCTGGTCGTAATGAAATCATGAACTTAGCTTTCGCTAGAGGTTTTGTTCATTTGTTGTCAGAACTTATATTGAGACTAAGAAGGGATTTAAAGTTGGTAGCTGGGAGATATTTTATTGTTGGTTCCAGACTGGTTCTGAATATTGATGAGGGATCACTTGAAAATCTGGGACCTTCTGCAACCGAAGAAGTGTTGAGGCAGGCTGACGGACTATTCATTTTTGCATACTCAAAATTTATGCCTTATAGAACTAACAACATGACAGAGGCTCAAGCTATATTACATGGTTTACAGTTTTGTGCAGATTGGGGATAAAAAGGCATCCATGTGTTTTTAGACTCTTCGTTGGTAGTGGGTATGATTCAATGGAGCTTTTCTGTTCCTTGGCTTATGGATCATTACATTCAACACATTAGGATTTTGGCTTCAGCTCTAGATGTTCATTTTTCTCATGTATATAGAGAAAAAAATAGGGAATCACTCATTCGATATGGAGTCCTCTTTCTACTTTTCAGACTTTGTAAATCTTCCTTTGAAGGCCCAAGGAGATTTGCATTTAGACTTCATAGGATGTCCTTCAACACGTTGGAAATAACTTATGATATATCATAGTGGCTAAACTACCTTGTTTGTTTCATTAAATGCAATTAAAAAAGTTTGGGTCCTAAAAAGCCCTCCGACACTATGATGGTTTGATAATATATATATATATATATAGATTTTTGATACTATGTACAAAATTACACACAATAGCAAGTGCGACTGATTGGAAAAAAAAAAACAGTCATGATCATTCAAAATTTCACTGGTGAAACGACATCATTTTGGAGTGTGGTCAAAAGAGAAAAAAAAACAAGTTTAGAATCAAATTGGCTTCCTTCGACAAATCCGAGGACTCAGCCGTGACAGGAGTCGATTTCACAGTGTGACCTCTTCCGTACCATCAACAGGAGCTACCGCCGAAGTCATTCCGAACCCAACCCTGGTGCCAGAATTAGAAGCTTCAAAGAGTGAAAAGTTGAGTGACGGTCTATCCCAACTCTTGATTGTGATATTTTTTAGTTCAATTTTTATCAAAAATTAGGGTTTGAGAATTTTAAGTTCGAATCTTGCAGGGGGATTTGCATTTTTGCTTGGGTGGCTTTGTGTTGGATTAGAAAACGTTAATATTAGTAAAAACATATTGGATTGTTGGTTTCTGTCATTCCCGAACCATTCGAAAGTTTTTATAAAAAATTTGGGCTTGAAAATTTATTCCGAAGCTTTACAATTGCTGCTTATGTATCTGAGGTTTCACTTATTTTACCAGCTACAGAGTATTGTGTGTATAATACTTTTATGCTATTGCAGTTAGTATCTCTCAGAGGTTTCACGATTATGAACTCGTATTCTCCACTTTCTTCCATAATATGGATATTACTTGCGGATATTAACAGTCAAATGAGTTGAGTATCAAATTAGCTTTATATGTGAAGTATTTCTTTATGAATGCTGGGTTTTGATAAAACATGGGGTTTATAAAATTGGCTAGTGTTACATCATTAGAAAAAACCTGGAGCTTTAGTATCTGGAAGTTCCTATATTTTGGGACTTTTTGATAGACCATAAGCGTGCTAAATGTCAGCATTATGTTTTGTTCTTTTTCGTTCCCATGCATCTTTTGTTTCTGTTTTGCATGCTTTCAAAACTCCAACATTGATTATTCTTTGGTAGTTGCTATAGCTGGATTTCAAATTGGGTTGTCTTCTGAAGTGAAATAAATCTAATGAAGACGAATTATCCATAAGATGAAAATTTTGAATAGAATGGATCAAAATGATCGTATCCTGTATAACCATCAGGGGTCCAACAAATTTCCTTATCTGCAGAAGTGGAGAACTAAATAACATTTGATGTTCTCATGATTGTCATTACTTGTTATCTCTTTTGACTTTTGATATCTTATTCAGCATCTAATCCTGAGTAATTTGCCTAACTTTTTTGTGGGGGCAATGTCACACCAAGTATAAATGGTGTTGTTTTCCAGAAAAAATGTAATTACAGAGGTTACATGTGGTCAAGGATATCGCATTCTGAGAAAAATCCAAACTGGAAATATTGGAAGTACTATAACAATAAGGTATGATACACGAAGAATCATGATTATTATGTTTTCGCATTTGAATTAAAAAGAAGCGTTAACAAACATATCATGTTTTACAGGATGATATGTGCTATGAAAATTTCTACTGAGATGATGAAATACCATCTAATGACTCTAATTGGGACGCAATTTGCATTTTACAGGAGTTCAATGCCAATGTTAAAAAGATGCTTGAAGCAATTTCTATTTTGAGTGCCAATGTAAAGAAGATAATGTATTGCCTTTGTGTACTTGTTGTACTTCTAGAAATTTTTATGTAAAAAACGATAAGTTTAATATATAATTTCGAAGGAGTTAGTTTTGAGACCTTTGGCATGTCATTGGATTGATATCCCATTGCTCGTGTTTCCTATTTCTCACAGTCTATTCTTCTTGGAATAGATTTTTAGACATGATGATTGTCATGTAATGTAATTTCATGTCAAAATATGAATGAAATGATGATATTCCTGGCAGTATAAGGCTGGTAAGGATCTTGATTATTGGGATAGATTTTTTAGTCTGGACTGAAGTAAACCAACATTTCTGTTTTATGGCTTGGTAAATCAATGATTACCCAAGTGTTGTTGGTCTGCCTGCACTCCTCATTTTGAACAAGAGCATTAATGGAAATAGGTCCTCCAAGAACTGAACATGACGTGATACAGCTGGCAAGATCAAATATTTTGTAACCCTTCTAGCCACTTAGATAGCCAATGAATACACCTGGTTGTGCTCTAGATGCAAACTTAGCATGACCATAACATAGGCAACCAAAAACCTTGAGCTTATGATAAGTATGCAATTTACCAAACACCAGTTCATATGGAGTTTTATTTCCAATGGCAAACAATGGAATCCGATTGCATAAATATGCTGCAGTTAAAATACAAGAGATCACCATGCCTAAATTCAACACCATTGTCTGAACGGGCCTTCTAAACAGTAGTATGAAATTGTGTTTCGTACCCAGCGAAGAAAGTAAAGCAAGTGGTCGCTAGCCATACTATAATCATCATTCATTGAGTTTCGAATGATCCGTTCTACTTTGTATCGTATGCATATTAGACATGGTCAGAAAAATATGGAGCTGATAGAGGGTGAGAAAGAGAGTCACAAATCAATAACAAGCAAGCAGGATGCACCTTTGCCACTGACAAAACCAATTTGAGCTAATCCAGTTATCTCAACCCTTCTGATCCCTTTCCAGCTATATCTATAATTAGGTGGGTTATAACAGAAAGGATTCAGAAGGTAACAAAAATGTAGTAAATAAGGAAAAAGTTCCTACATGTGAGAGTACCTTTAAGAACTCGGGCAGCACTTTGAATGGCTCTAGCAACTCTTCATATCTCATGTTGGGTTTCCTGTTGTCTGTAATCCCTGCTATGTCGTTTTGATTGATAAATAGGATCAAGAACTCCGGGGAAGAAATCAAGCTTGCTTTCACCACTACTCTATGGGACAGAAATCTTTATTTGAACATTGAATCAAATGTGTAATATTGAATGAGGAATCATAGGAAACTTGGACATGTAATTCAACTAATCTAGATAAAAGAAATATTGTCCACCACCGGCAACCCTCAAATGAATTCATTGGATGTTGGTTTGCAATGAAAAATAATTAAGAAACGAAGCAAAACAACAAATATACAATAAGATCTCTCTTATGTCATTTTAAGCAAATTTAAGGCATTGGAAAATATAAGTGTAAAATCAGCCAATTCAACATCCAAGAAGCCTCTCTCTGCATGCTCATGCAAATGCAATACTTGCTTCAAATTCTTACATTTCTTCATCAAGTTCTTCATCAAAAGACTCCGCATTGAAACTCTTTTCATCTACAGTGGGTCTGGAACAAAAAACAATTGAAGAAACTAATATTAGTACAATTTATTTTAGTCAAACATTGTAAAATAAGAAAGACCTTGAAGTTGCATTTAATTTAGAGCAATTTCTTCTATCATGCGATTGCCCTTGAAGTCTACATCCTTTACACAGTCTCAACGTTGAAGTTGTTTTCTCTTTTTTTTTGAACATTTGAGCCTTTTCCCACATCCCTTAGTTCTAACAGCTACAGGATTGCACACACTCATGGTTTGTTTTAACGTCTTGCTAACTAATTGTGAGATTACATTTGTAGACAAGTTAATCTCTTTTATTTTTTCATGTATCAACTTCAACTCATTTAGATAAAAAGATGAAGCTTCACTAGTTATAGATGCTTCCTCAACTACAATTGAGAAGTAATGGACGAGACTTGCACGTCGTGACATCAAACACAATGCATTCAGATCTCGTAATCCTCCAACTTGTCTATACTGTAGCCTAAATCTTCCACTTTTTGTCCATCTTTCTAAAATGAAGCAACTAGTCAAATGAATTACCTGCTTTTGACGAAAATAAGTCAACATATGCCTATAAGGGAGTCTTTCAAACTCCAACATCTTACAGGTGGAAGAAAACATATCTGTCTTCTTGTTGTAGTGAATTGCTCTACCAACTTTTGAAGGATTAGCCCCAACCCTCTCTATGATGTAAATGGAAATTTCCCCATCCTCAAATGTGCAATATATGGTATATGTACCAATTTCAAATATTTCCATTTGAAAGTTTGTGAAATTGCGCTTGGTGTAAATATCCATTATTCGTGCTTCCATTAGAAAAAGGATTTAAGCTTTGGTTTCTCATTTACATCAACGTGATCTGCAACTAAACCCTTATGTGTTTGATGTCTAAAAGCTCTATTAAAAAGTGATAAAAAACCCAACCAAAGAATTCCTCTCGTTGATATATCTCTTGAAAAATGCATGTGCACTCTCAGCCCATTGACTACTACTCATTCCAGCACTAAAATACTTTTTCACATAAGTGGAAACCCACTTCTGACAGATCTCATATAAATATACCAACCAATTGTAACTTTCCAGTCTAGTATCCTTCATCAAATCAACCCACTTTCTTTCAAATACTTTTGCAATCTCCCTATCAAATATAATGCTCTTAAACTGATTATTGTTGTTATGGTATAGTATTGAGTTAAGTTTTTCAGCAAACTTGTTCAAAATATGTCATATACCGTACCGATGAACACTCGAAGGGAAGACTTGTACTAGAGGCTTGGTCATTGTAGGATCTTCATCCGTAATGATGGTTATAGGTGCACCTCTTGTTTTAGCCTCTAACAATTTATTGAATAACCAAATGAAGGATTTAGATTTCTCATCACTCAAGAATGCACAAGCGAAAATAATGGCATGTCCGTGATGATTTACTCCTGTAATAGAAGCAAAAATCATACTATACTTGTTCATGTTATATGTTGTATCGAAAACTACCACATCTCCAAAAGTGTCATAAGATCTCCTCACAAGTGGATCAACCCAAAAGCATTGAACCAACCTATTTGCTTCATCTACTTCATACTCGAAGAAAAAGGAATCACTTTTTCTTTCTCCTCAATAAAAAATTCTAACAAATTTTCATCATCTAAGTCCTTTTCCTCTTCTTTCTCTTGTGTTTGTAGTTATGAAAATATTTTTCAGTTCAACCTATATATTTAGGACCTCCAAATTCAATCTCCATAGTCCAAATTTGTTGGCAAGTTGGTACATCTGTCTCTGAAAGTTGCAAATGTAATGCTTTCTTTGTAGTTGACACTGTTCTATGAGAAAGTAAAAGTTGTACCTTTGAGGGAGTCGCGAGAGCATGATTATGCTCTTCAGTAAATGAGCTAATCATCCAATTTGGACCTGTCTGTATTTTCACTATTGTAAGCTTTGTTGTACAACCAACACGAACTATGGATAGATTCCTTTCATATGATTGTTCTGGATGATCTGGAAATTTTTTAAAATGACATTCATTTGTCTTCCCTTCATTAGAACACACAAATTTATTCCATATCAATTCTCTTGAGCCGGATTTATACTTGCTATTACTTGACCTTGCACTGAATCCACACTCTCGTGCATATGTATTGTAGAAATCAAATGCTTCTTCAATTGTAACTAACTCTTGATTAATCTTTGGGGTATATTCATTTGCAATTGCACAAGTGAATGCTTGAGATGATGATGCATTTTCTTCCATTTTCAAAAAACATATATTCCTGGGCTTGTAACAAAAATTGATGTTAAGATGAACAGTTTCTATTTTTAACATAAACCTGAACAAAAATTCCTACATGGACATAAAACTGGAAAAAAAAAAAAAAAAAAAGAAGCAACATAAAACTGATCATTGGTGTGACTTCATCTTGTGTATAATTCGTCTTCATTGGATTTATTTCACTTTAGAAGACTACCTAATTTGAAATCCCGCTAATTTGAAAACAAAAATTTTTAAAAGGTTCATAAATGACAGAAACTAACAATCCAAAATGCTTCTACTAATATTAGAGTTCCCTAATCCAACACAAAAGCACCTAAGCAAAAATGCAAACCCTGCCGCCACCCCCCCACCCCCCAGAAAGATTCGAGCTTGAAAGTCTCAAGCTCTAATTTTTTATTAAAATCGAACTCGAAAATATCACGGCCAAGAATTTTGATAGACCGCCACTCACCTTTTCTCTCATTGAAGCTTCGATTTCCGACGATAGGGTTGGGTGTAAAATGACTCCAGCGGAAGCTCCCATTGACGGCGCAAAAGAGGTCGCAATGTGGAATCAACTCCTGTCATGGCTGAGTTCTCGAATTTGTCAAAGGAAGTCGATTTGATTTTGAATTCTTTTTTTCCCTCTTTTGACCCTATCCCAAAACGAAGTCATTTCAATATTGGAATTTTGAACGGTGTTTATTTTTTTCCCCGTCAATTGCACTTGCTACTGTGTGTGACTCGCGCATAGTAGCAAAACTGTATATATTCTATTTTAATAAAAACCTTACATTTTATTAAAACATTTAAATTTTTAAAGTCAAAATTCTTTATAAAATAAAGAGATTCATATATAAAAAATTATATTGTTTTAATTTAATACAAGGCATTAATAACTATATAAAAATTTTTAAATATGAATATTAAAATTTTAAAAAAAAATCCAATTACTTTATTAATTGAAATTTCTAAACAAATCGTTTGGGTTTGACATATGACAAAAGTTCATATAATTCTATCACCCTATGTATTACAAAGTGAAAATGATCTTTATGATACCTAAAGTTTAGGTCAACTTATACTTAATATCTACGGGTTTTTTTTTTTGAATTATTGTATATTTCAGTCCTTAAACTATAACCCATTGGAAGCTTTGGTCCTTAAAGTTTTTTTTTTTTAATCCCTAAAAAATTTACGGTTCTCTAATTTGGTCCTTTTGATCAGATTCTTAAAAAATGTCACTGGATTTTGAAGTTAGTGGTGAGTTGACCAAAATGGGAAAGGCATTACTCTCAATACACTGTTCCTAAGATAAAATTTCTGCAGTTTTGTCTCTTTCCTTAAAATTTTCCTTGAGAAACAACTTTCCTGGTGATCTTAATTCCAAGAATTGGAGGAAGAGAAAGCAATGTTCTAGCATTCCAGGAAGTTTCTGCACTAGAAGCAGCTTCCCAAATTATTGCTTTAATTGCAGTTGTAACATGAAGTTAAATGATGCCCTGAACCTAGAGGAATATAATGCATCCATCGATTTCTATTGGGCTCCATTGCCAGTGAAATCCAATTCTGATGACCCAATAAACCATCGTTTGCCAGAACGGATTGTAAGAGCCCAAGCAATTGAAAAGCATGTCAGGCACTAGACCAATGCTGATTTTCTTGTTTTCAATACTTATCTTTGGTGGAAAAGACCCAAGATGAAGATCCTCTAAGTACACAATCTTTTCCAATTGTCTTTCTTTCTCAATAGATCACATAAGAAGATCGCAAAACGCGTGACCAGAATTTTCTCAGGTGGGGTTCTTTCTTACAGTCCGACAATGGATTTTACAAAGAGGTAGAGATGCTACGTAGTTTTGAAATGGCACTAAGGACTTAGTCTGAATGGTTAGAGTTCCACATCGATCACAACAGAACTCAATTATTTTTCATGAGTATATCTCCAACCTACGAAAGGTAAACACTAGAACAAGATTTATTCCCTGTTTTTTCATAATAGAATTGCTTATTGGATCAATTTTTGTGAACAGAACTAAAGAATGAGGTAGATCTGAAGGAGTAAATTGTTATAATTAGACGACTTTTGTGGGTTTTGCTCCTAGCGGGAAGGCTGTTTCTCAAGGAAAATTTTAAGGAAAGAGCCAAAACTGTAGAAATTTTATCTTAGAAATAGTGTATTGACAATAATAACCTTCTCATTTTGGTCAGCTCAATGTTGAACTCAAAATCCGATGACATTTTTTTAAGAATCTGGTCAAAAGGACCAAAACGGCCAACCGTAAATTGTTTGGGGATTAAAAAAGCTAAAAAAACCTTTAAGGACCAAAACTTTCAATAGGTTATAGTTTGAGGACTAAAATATAAAAATAACTACTTTTTTTCTTTTTCTTTTTTCTTTTTACAACTAAGTACCGAAACTTTTTACAAGCACCAAAATGATAACTTCCGTCAATTTTTTAACACTCAACATACTTAAATTTTAAACTAAAATTACACTTAATACCCATAGTTTTATGTCTTACAACTGAGTATCCAAACTTTTTACAAGCGACCAAAATGATACCTTCAATCAATTTTTTAACACCCATCCATTAACTTTGGACGTTTTTTTAGGGTAATTTCGTTCATTCTGCAAGAGGAAAATAAAGAAAATAAGTCCAAAAGTCAGTAGGGGTGAAATCACAACTATGTTCACAATTTGGTTCTTTTTTCCTTTTTAAACTACCTTTGAGAGTTGAGAGTTAAGCAAACCCCTACCTGTTTATTAGAAAAGAAGAGATGCAATCAGAGGGGGGCAAAAAGAACCTTACCTCAAATGTCAAATATAAACTAACTATTAGATGTGCGAATATTAGGGAAACCAACTTATGTGAACGACAAATTCCTTCTGCAAAACTGGGAAGAAAAATGAAAGAACAAAAATATCGCAGGCTGGTTGTTTCAATGGCATAGTTGGCAAGATAATCCGCTAGTTGGTTCCTCTCTCAGACTATATGAACGAGTGAGAAATCTCCCTGACCTAAGAGCCTCTTAATCCTCCTAAGTAGCAAACAATTCCTCCAATTACTTGTTGCCCCTTTTGCTACCATTTCCAGAACAGACTTGGAATCACATTGAATCACCACACTATTATAATTCAGATCCAAACACATCCGAAGCCCCCTCTCCATAGCTGAAAGTTCTGCTCTCAAATTTGTTGCCACACCAATAAGTTCTGCAAATGTCGCAATAAAATCACCGGCAGCAGTTCACAATTCTCTCCCGATTGAAGACTCCTAGATTCCCTTTTGATGCTCCATTCACATTGAGAATGACTCTATTCAAGTGTGAATCCATTTTCCTTTTCACAATTTCATAACTCAGAGTCTTCCTGCTAGCTGTTCTAGACTGGCCTGAAGTCTTTACTGCAACTTATACAAGTCAAACGTGTCTGCCACTTCTTGCATCTGTACCCGAGACCCCCAATAGATCTGAGACAAAGAAGATGAAGTTCCCTCAAAAAAGAACTTATTTCTTGCCTTCCAAATCTCGCTGCAGATTAAAACTGGAACTAACACATTCCCTTTATGAATCTGTCCGTTAAGAGCCTTCCAAGAGATTAAAACTGACAGGACTATGGCTACAAAAGGAATAGAAACTCCTAAAATCCCTGCAAATCTCGTCCAAACCTCGTTGGCTAATTTGCAAGAGACAAAAACGTGATCAAATGTATCAAAATAAGCACAACAATGACACCTCGAAGCAACAACAAAACCCATTGATTGAAGCTCAGCATCCAAAGGATGAAATCCTTTCACAATCTTCCACGTGAATAAAGTCCATGAAGTTCGAATGAAGGAATCCCAAATCCATCCAAAGAGACCTATTGAATTGTGAGCATCCTCAATTATCCCGAAAGCTGAGCTGAGAAGATATATATATACGTGTTAGAAAAAAATAATATAAATGCTTATACTATTTGGAACTATTTTATAAGAAGGAATAATTTAGGATCAAAGTGAGAGAAGAATGAAACTTTTATAATTTGAAAATCATACAAAATATTCTTTCTCTTTCTTCTACATATTCTCATAACATGCTATGAATACATATAGATTTACAACACAAGATCAATTTGTCTTCTTAACTCTCCATGACTGGCTACAAGTTTCTACAAACTTCTACAAGTTGCCAGACACTTGGTGACTTGCTATTGACCAGCTGTTATCTTTGACCTTCTGAAACTTTCAGGCTTTGATTATCAATTTCCTTTCGTCTTCTTACTTTGGTTGTCAATTTCCTTTTAGCTTTTCCACCAAAATCAATTTAATATAATAATATACTTTCAACGGAATCCCTTAAATTGATTTTGGTACGATCCCGAGCATAGACCTTTATTTCTCGAACACATCGGCCTTCAGTGGTTTAGTAAAAATATTTGCGATTTGATTTTCTGACCTGCAAAAATCAAGCTCAATCTCCCCATCTTTGACTAGCTCTCGAACATAATGATACTTAATTCCGATATGCTTGCTCCTACCATGAAAAATCGGATTTTTTGCCAATGCGATAGCCAACTTATTATCACACATTATTTTAGTAGGGCCAATCTGCTCATGCTTTAGCTCAGTCAACATTCTGCGAAGCCAAACAACCTGACATGCTACTGATGCTGCAGCCATATACTCTGCTTCCGCTGTAGAAAGTGCCACCACTTGTTGCTTTTTCGAGGACCAGAAGAAAACTTTAGATCCAAGCAAGAAAGCATACCCAAATGTACTTTTTTGGGTCGCAATATCACCTGCCCAATCACTGTCTATATAGCCAACTAGACTGATACAGTTAGTGTACGAATAATAAATTCATGATCGCACGTACCACTAACATGCCTTAAAATTTAGCTGCTTGTAAATGTGACTGGTGGGGATTCTCCATGAACCAACTAATAATCCCAACAGCATAAATAATATCTGGCCTCGTACAAGTCAGATATCTGAGACTACTGGCAATGCTTTTAAAGTAAGTAGGATTTATTAGTTCACCGGTTCCTTCCTTTGTCAGATCCAACCGCTCCATTATCAAAGTTCAAATCGGTTTGAGCAACTCCATGTTTATTCGCTTCAAAATATCAGTAGCATATTTATTTTTCGAAATAAATATACCACTATCTGTTTGCTTCACCTCGATGCCCAGAAAATAGGACATTAATGCTATCATCTCAAACTGGCTCGTCATAGCCTCTCTGAATTCTGAAAACATCTCCTCAAAACTTCCGATAAATATCAAGTCATCCACATATAGGCACATAATCAAGATATTACCATTAGTATTAGACTTGATATACAATGTATGCTCATAAGGACAATTCTGAAAACCATGTTGCAGTAGATAGTTGTCTATCCGCGTGCACTAGGCCTGTGGGGCCTTCTTCAATCCATACAACTCCTTCTTTAATCGGTAAACATCACTTTCATGGCCCCTTTTCACATATCTGGGCAGTTGCTCCACATAGACTTCCTCCTCCAAAAAGCCATTAAAAAAAGCGATTCTACATCCATCTAATGTAATTGCCAACAATTCTAAGCTACTAGTGAAATGATCATCCGGATGGTATCCATCCGAGCTACCAGTGTGAACACCACGAAATAGTCAATACTCGACTTCTGCTTGTAGCCTTTGACCACTAGTCTAGCTTTGAATCGATCTACTTGACCGTCGGGACTGTACTTGGTTTTGTACACCCACTTGACACCAATGGGTTTCTTATCGTGAGGTAAAGAAGTTAGTTCCCATGTGTCATTTTTTTTGATGGAGTGAATCTCCTCATCTATTACCTTGACCCACTTTTCATCTCCTGCTACATCATCATAAGAGACAGGATCACAATCTGCCAATAGACAAAAATTTACCATCTCTTCGTCGGTGATAGAATTAGTGTCACTTTCGTCATCTCTAGTGACCACATAATCTTTGAGGTGTAACGGCGTCAAGTGCCTCCTTTTTGGACGACCAGTTAGTGGTGGCAGTGTTGAAACTTGTCTCGATGATGAAACAGGCATCAATGGAAACGGTGGTGTAGGTGGAGACAGTGATGATGAAGACGATGAACCAGAAGGTGAAGATATTGCTTCCTCCTCACAGTTCATTATTGATCTTGACACTCCCATGTTTACTGTTTTGGTTCCAGTCCCGGGCTTCATTCTCGACGAACTGGACATCTCTGCTTATGATAACTCCTTTCATCATCGAGTTATATAATTTATAACCCTTCGTCATATCGCTGTAGTCGATGAAGATGCACTTTTGGCTCTTGTCATCCAGCTTCTTCCTCCATTCATCCAGTACATGGGGATATGCGATACACCCAAATACATGAAGAAATGATACAACTGGTTTGTTCCCGCTCCAGGCTTCTTCTGGGTTTTATCAGGAACACTCCTCGTTAGGCACCTGTTCATGAGAAAAACAGCACAAGCAACAGCTTCTACCCAGAAACTCTTAGAAAGATTTTTAGCTTTTAACATACTTCTGGCCATCTCAAAAATAATTCTATTTTTTCTTTCAGTTACACCATTTTGCTGAGGAGTGTAGCCGTCAATTGTCTTTTTATTCCTTGATCTTTACATTAGGAGAAAATTTCATTTGAGGTTAATTCTCTTCCTCTGTCAAATCTCATAGTCTTCAAATGTCGCCCACTTTGTTTTTCAACAAAAGCCTTGAATTCTTCAAATATGCCAAAAGCCCCACTTTTCTCTCACAGCAAATATACCTAAGTTTTCTTGGTAAAATCATCCACAAAACTTAATGTGTACCTTTTTTTGTGAAAATGATTCTACCTCAATAGGCCTGCATATGTCGATATGCACCAACTCCAATGGTCCTTTGGCTCTCCATGCTTTTCCAATAGGAAAGGAATTTCGATGCTACTTTCCAAGTAGACATCCTTCGCACGGGCTATCTGGTCAGTCTATTAATGGTAACCCTGTCACCTCACCATATTTTTCAGAGCTAGTAGTTTTAGCCCTCGAAAATGAAGGTGACCGAATCGAAGATGCCATAACCAGTTGCCATCCTTCATTATCGCTTGGAAACTGAACAGACTCCTTGAATTGGGAGTCAAAGGGAACATGCGATTCTTCATCATCCGCACCTTGGTGATCAATTTATTATTTGTACCTCGAATGGTACAAACACCATTATCTATCTTAACTTTGTGCCCTTTTTCGGAAAGTTACTTGACACTGAATAAATTCTAGAAAAGGCCAAGCACATAGAAAACATCGGTAATGGTGACATCAGTACCATCGTTTGACTGAATACTAACATTACCTTTACCCATCACAGGAATTTCGGATTTATTCCCGAAGCTAACATTGCCACAAAAGGTCTCGTTCAACTGTGTGAACAACTCCTTCCGTCCGGTAATGTGGTTACCGCACCCAGTATCCAGATACCATGTTTCAGTATCTACAGACTCCGCGGAATCCGACTCCTCCTTCTTACATGAGAGCACCAAGCCGTCTTTGGCATTGGCCACGTTCGCATGCTCTTCTTCCTCATTCAAGATCTTCACACGACAATCTCTTAGGAAGTGTCCGAACCAATTACACTGAAAACATTTGACTTTTGATTTATCACGTGTTTCAAGCGTTTTCAATTTCTAGGTGGGATTGTAATTTCCACCTCTTCCTCGACCACCTCCGAGGCCACGACCACCTTGGTAGCCTCCACGACTCGGTCTAGTCACCCAACTTTGCAATGCGTGCTCTAGAATTGGACCATCCGATTTTTGGTTCATTCGTTGTTCATGCAAACATAACGAACCCATAACCGCTCCAATGTCATGGTCGACATATCTTGTCCTTCTTCGATGGCGGCGACGAAGTAATCAAATCTTCCGATCAAAGACCATAAGATTTTCTCAACAACCCGTTGGTCAGAGAGCTCCTCACCATTATTCTTTAATTCATTAACGATGACTTGGACAAGATCACATACCTCTAGAACAATTCCAAGTCCATCATGCGTAGTGACTCAAAATCTCCTCGAAGTGTCTGTAATTGCATCCACTTCCCACAATCATCACCTTTGTAGGATTTTTGCAAAATATCCCACGCTCCCTTCACAATTTCAACAATCGATATTTTTTGAAATACCGACTCCTCCACAGCTTGGAAAATTGCAAACAGCTCCTTTTGGTCCTTCTTTCGGGTCTCCAATAAGGATGACTTCTCCTCCTTCTCCAAAGCGTCGAATGTTTTAGAGTCGATTATGTCGGCATAACTGTTCTGGACAAGGTGCCACAAATCTTGGGATTTGAAGAACACCTTTAGCTGAACTGCCCAACTGTTGAAATTCTTCCCACTCAACTTCGGGAGTTGCAATTGGACGGAGTTTGATGAAGCCATCTAACTTTGCTCTGATACCAAATGTTAGAACCAAATAATATGAATGCTTATACTATTTGGAACTATTTTGTAAGAAGGAATAATTCAAGATCAAAGTGAGAGAAGAATGAAACTGTTATAACTTGAGAATCATACAAAATATTCTCTCTCTTTCTTCTTCTACATATTTGATGCAGAGCAAGTAAACGAGCATGATCAAGATTATTTAATAATTTTATTTAATTAATTAGATACAATTTTATTTAGAAACTTGTTTTATTTTTTTATTGTTTTCTTCCTGATTTTTATTTCCTAGTCTGATTAGGAATCCAGAACTTAGCTATTAGTAATTTACTTGATTTCTATTTCCTAGTCTGATTAGGGACTTCTAGTATTATAAATAAGGATGAATGCCTAAAAGCTAGTGAGGAGAATCTATTATCAATAATATTTCAAAGTTTATCTCTCTTTGCTTGTGAACTCAAGGTTTTGTTCTTTCTTTCTTCGTCCTTCAACTACTTTAGATTGAAGTTTGATTACAGGAGAAGAACCCAATTTTTGTTGTCTAGACCTATGGCAAGTTCAGAAGTTAGATTATCGAAAAGCCTCAAACTTTGATTGATTATCCAAAGTTTGAGCTTCAAAAAGTTTTCCGAAATTGTCGCCGTCTCACTGTTTACCAATTACTATTCCAACACTGTTCACCGTCACTGTTCATCCGAATTAAAAGTTACAATTTTTCTTGAGTTCCTGTTATTAGATTTTCTTGAAGAATTCGTTAATCCTCAACCCGCCACATCCGTCTACGTCAGTTGGTATCAAAGCAAAGATCCGAGAATGTCAGGAGGAAACATGGATCCAACTTTGGCTGCGATCTTGGAAGAATTGCACAATGAAAGGGAAGAGTAAGATCGAACCATGCAGCAGATCTTGGAGAACCAGAATCAACAGATGCAAACCTTAAAGCAAATGGTGCAGCAACAATTAGCACTCCAGCAACCACCCCTTTCACAAGAACCCGCCGGAAGACATCCAAGAAAGAGGAACTTGATTTTTGAAGAGCGGCTTCAAGTACCTGAAAACAGTCATCATCTTAAGAAAGAAAGAAAGCCGGAAGAAGGAAAATCGGTTCTTTGTACTGTGGAAAAGGAACCTAATGTGAAGGTTGAGAATAAGGCCCTAGTGAAAGCAGAGGTGCCGAAAATTTCCATTATGCCTATAACGGAAGATGAGGAAACTAGTCCATTCGACCCTGAAAATTTTAACTTTGCTTGTGGAATAGTTCCAGTTCATGGACCAAATTTTCATGCTGGTGGTACATATGATGATAGGATGTTTATAGATGAAAGATTTCCCAGGGAGAATGTTTACCCAAGGGGTGGCTTTCACCAAAAACTACTGGAAAGGGAGAGCTACCCACCACCACCAATTTTGTGGAATCAATCAGGGAGGAGATCCTACGATGATGAATATCCTCCAGAGAGGGATACACGGCGTCATGAAAAACCATATGTGGATTCATGTGAAATGGATTCTCATATTGTGGATCACTACCGCAATCACGGATTTGACAGGCCTACCAGGTATGGGGGTCTTGATCTTGATGAGTATGACTTGAGGACTTGTATTTCTCATCAAAGTAGAGAGGATAGCCATGAGAGAGATTACGATTATGGTAGACACAGTTATGATTCTAATTATGAGTGGAGGATGAGAGATGGAAACTGGAGAAGACGTGATGACAAGAGAGCTTTGAGTCAAAAAAGGGATCAAAGTCCATACAGAAAGCATGATCACTCACACTCTCGATCTCGATCTCGATCTCGTAGGCGGGATGATCACATCAAGTCAAGATCTCCTCAAAGTCAAAGTCATGGTAGAAGTCACAGGGAGAACAATTATCATGAACTTCGATATGAGAGAACTGAAAGGCAGAGGGACCATGAAGATGAACATCAACATGACCATTACTCTGTGGCTCCATCAGCTACCATTGTAGTGAAAGGCCCCTCTCAGAAGAAGATTTATACCAAATACTTACTGAATGGGGACACCTTTGTCATGACTGTGTGATCAAAGAACGTAACTCTGGCACCTCTCGAGGATTTGAGTTTATTGATTTCCCTTCTATGGGTGCTGCACAAGCAATGATGGATAAGCTGGGAGAAGTTGGGATGCAATGCTTACAAGCTCGAGCTACCAGATGGCTACAGTATCTCCAATGTGTTCAATGTGCAACATCTTTCTCCCTTCCATGGAGACACGCGAGCTTGAGGACAAGCTCTCTTCAAGAGGGAAAGCCTGATGCAGAGCAAGTAGACGAGCATGATCGAGATTATTTAATAATTTTATTTCCTTAATTAGATGGAATTTTATTTAGAAACTTGTTTTATTTTTTTATTGTTTTCTTCCAGATTTTAGCTATTAGTAATTTACTTGATTTCTATTTCCTATTCTGATTAGGAACATAGAACTTCTAGTATTATAAATAAGGATGAATACCTAAGAGCTAGTGAGGAGAATCTATTATCAATAATATTTCAGAGTTTATCTCTCTTTCCTTGTGAACTCAAGGTTTTGTTCTTTCTTTCTTCGTCCTTTAACTACTTTAGATTGAAGTTTGATTAGAGGAGAAGAAACCAATTTTCATTGTCTAGACCTCTAGCAAGTTCAGAAGTTAGATTATCGAAAAGCCTCAAACGTTGATTGATTATCCAAACTTTGAGTTTTAGAAAGTTTCCCGAAATTGTTGTCGTCTCACTGTTCACCAATTACTGTTCCGGCACTATTCATCGCATTTACTGTTCATCTGAATTAAAAGTTGCAATTTTTCTTAAGTTCCTGTTATTAGATTTTTCTTGCAGAATTCCTTAATCCTCAACCTGCCACGTCCATCTGCGTCTTCAAGTTTCTACAAGTTGCCATATACTTGGCGACTTACTATTGACCCGCCTTCATATTTGACCTTCTAGAACTTCCAGGCTTTGTTTATCAATTTCCTTTCGTCTTCTTACTTTGATTGTCAATTTCCTTTTAGCTTTTCCAATTAAATCAATTTAATGTAATAATATACTTTCAAGATACTTGTGTATGTGTCTTGATATGATGAAGCTTATAAGCTACTCTATTATTGTAAATATATATATATATATATAAATATATATATATATATATATATATATTTATTTATTTATATAAAATAGCATGTTCCATTGGGTGGTGCAACCACCATCATGCCACTTATCAAGACACCATTCCTCCACCAATCAACACCCATCCATTACACCAACGACCACCTTATTTTCCCACTTATATTCAGCCAAACCAAGGCTTCAAGAAGCCATTTCTCGTGCCCCAAAATAGAGCAAAAACAGAGAGAGAGAGAGATTGCAAGAAGAGAAGAAGGAATGAAGCAATTCTTGTGCAAGCAGCCACAATTGTACACTTCAAATATCTTACCATCTTTTAAAGGCTTTCCAAAATAGTGAGTAATTCTTTCATGCCAGGGTTTAATCCACATTTTATTAAAGTACAAAATTCATGGTTGATAGTTGACTTTTGAGTTTGGTTGTTGAGCATGGAGTTTGTTTGTTGGTATATGGAGTTGAATTGACCAAATTTCTTGCAAATTTGGAGGAAACGCAGATCGGAATGGAGTTAAAAATTGGTTTGATTCTTGTTTAAATTCATGTCTTATATAAAAAGCTTTGTTCACTATATTGTTAAGACATAACAAATTTTTGTGATCCATGATCTCTTTTGTATATGTTCAAATAGAGATTATAAAATTGCATATTTTATTTGTACATATATGACTTAGGAACATATATACCGTACTTGAAGTTTATGATAATCTAATTAGATCATATATAATAATAATGTACACAATTTGGATCAAGTATACCTAAATTTTTAAAATTTAGTATAAATTGCTGTCCAAAAATTTTATAGACTTTTAAACTTAGGATTTTAACTCTAATTAAGTTCTAATAAGCATCTATGACATAATTATGGATATGGATGGTTATAATTTGATCAAAATTGGTCACTACTCTAAATTTGGACTTAGGTTGTCTATTTTAGAAACCTAACACAAATACCAGAGCACAGTAGGGTTAGGCTTGAGAGGGTCGTTGCAGACTTCCTTCAAAGCAAATTCTCCAATTGTGGGACAAAAATAAGAGTCGCTACTCAGTTCTTGCTATAATGGTTCATGATATTTTTTCAATTCATATCACTACGATATCTTCTAAATCTACTTTTAGCATTGGAGGTTGAGTTATGGGCAAATATAGCTCTTTAGTCGTACTTGATAATGCTGATGCATTGATGTGATTCTTGAAGGTAGAAGAATTTTAAGTTTCATACATTCAAAGAAATCAATCAAAGAAAAGAAGGATTCATCAAAGGTTCAAGGATGATTAGATTGACCTTTGTTGGTGATTCAATGACAACTAATCTCTTAATTTGGTAGACACTTCAATACCTACTCCAAAATGATTAATGCCCTTTGTATAGTGATCCAAGAACCCTAAGACGAACTCTCAAGAGCACTCAAGAAAGACCATGTTTGCTCTTTAAATTGGATTGAATTCAAATGGAATAGTGTTTGTTAAAAGTTATCTTTCAAATACAAATAAAAGACTATTTATAGGCTAGGTGTTAAGAAGCCCTGATTTGGTCTTACAAATGGTCAAAAGACCTTAGAATAATCATTAAACAAGTCAAAGACCCAAAAGAAAGCATGAAAAGTTAATAAAAAAAGGTCAAAACATCGCATTGGGTGTGCAAGGAACGGGGTGTCTAGTGCTGGATCACTATTGGAAGAGAGACAGTAGCCATCTAGCACTCCACACCAGCTCATCGTTTCATCTTGCCAAGTCGTACCATCTTCAAAACGATCCATGCCAACTTCATTCCAAGCCTTCATAGGCTTCCCAACTTGGTTTCTAAGGTCCTTAATACCTTGTTCTGCATCTGGAAACCTCCCACCATCATCCTCAAGGTCTTGAATCATCCACAAGTTGTAATCCTTCTTTGCTTGCTCTTCATCAAACTTAATCTCCTTGAAGATGATTTCAAAGTCAAGTTGTTCCTCTTGATTTTGAATGAATGTCATCAATGATCTCTTCATTTTCGATGCCCTCGATCTTGTAATAGGAACCAAAGGCATGGATGGAGCCTGATCTCTATTAGGCATGGATATACATGAGAGATTGATCATGTGGTACAAGAGGTACGCTTTATGTAATTTTAATTTCATGTATTTTTATTCCTAACTAATTCAATTATTTTCCTTCACCAACTTATGAAGGAGGACTTGGATGAAGAAATTTCCACTAAATTGCCCCATTAGTTGCCAAGCTAGATTCTCTTTCTTTAGGTTTATTTTGTGATGATATCAAAAGGATGAAAAGAAATATATGTATTATTTATGGTACTTTTGAAACTAATAAGTTGAAATAATCAGGAAGGAATATTGTTGCTGCATTTTCATTTATAATTTGAGATTGTCCCACTAATCCTAACATGGACTTTTTCATTTTGAGCATGTGATAATTTCAAAATTAAAATTTGTTAGGTTATTAATCTTTGTTTATATAAATATATATATATATATATATATATAGAGAGAGAGAGAGAGAGAGAGAGATAGGGGGGGACTTCTAAAGAGTGCTACACTACACATACTTCAAAATGATGGTGTAACCAAGTTTTCAACTGTTAACCACTGCGACGTTGTTTTGAACAGTGTTCTTTTGAAAGCTCAGAAGAAACCCACCTCTCCTCTCCACACCGTTCCTCAACGAAACCCAATTCAATCCTCTCAAGGAAGCTCAGAAGAAACCCACCACTCTTGACCCACTCCTCTCCACATTGTTCCCCAACGAAACCTAATTTAGGTCACCGAAAGTCGAGGAGCTTCAGCAAAGACCGTGTAAAAGAGCTCCTTTCCAATCCTGAAAGGTCACTGGCAGTCTTCAACTTGCTCCTCTCTTTAGCGAGTGTGTAAGGCCTTACAGGGAGGGGCGCTTCATTTTGTCTTCAACTTGCAACATCAGTCTTCAATCCATGAGCTCGTTTTGACATATCATTGAAGAAGTTTAAGGAAAATGGAAGAGGGCTCTTCATCATGTCAAGTGTTCAGTAGACTGGTAAATGATTTGATTAAACCAAAGATTAAGCAAGAATTTGAAACAATTGAGGAAGAATTCAATTTCTACAATGCTTATGCAAGAGAATACGGATTTAATGCAAGGTCAAGTACTCAAAGTATAAATCTAGCAGCAGAGAAATGGTGTGGAAGAAATTTGTTTGCTCTAAGGAATTGAAGATAAATTATTGTTGGAAGAAAAAGAAAGATGATACTGCACAAATGGTGAAAAGGAATCGATCTATGGTTCGTGTCGGATGTAAAGCAAGGCTAACCGTGGTTAAACTCCAAACAAGACCGAATTTGATCATTAGTTCATTTGTTGAATAGCACGATCATCCGCTATCTACACCCTCAAAGGTGTATCTTTTAAGGTCTCACAAGAGAGTATCGGCAGCAAAAAAAAGGATTAAATCAGCAACTTTCTAAGGCAAATGTTCCAACATGCCAACAGATTAGAATTTTGGAAATAAAATTTAGTGGGGCACAAAACATGGGGTGTACAAAAAAAGATTTTCGAAACTACAAAACACAAGTGGAAGAAGAGGAGAAAGACTTAGATACAGAAAGTTTGTTGGAAGTAATTTTTGAAGTGAAAGAAAGAGATGATTCATTTTTTTTCTCCTATGAGCTTGACGAGGCAAACAGGCTAGTAAAGTATTTTTGGGCGGATCCGATTGGAAGGAGTTCTTATAATGCTTTCGAAGACGTTATTGTGTTTGATTCAATGTACAGCACGAACAAATACGGTATGGTTTTTGCTCCAATCAATGGAGTAAGTCATCATGGTCAGACAACTGTTTTTGCATGTGCCTTCCTAAGTGATGAAAAATTGGAATCATTTATTTGGTTGTTCAATCAATTGTTGGAGGCAATGCCAATAGGTGCACCAACAACAATTATCACGGACCAGGATCCAGTAATGACAAGGGCAATAGCACATATTTTCCCCTCAACTGTTCACAGGTATTATACATGGCATATTCTGAACAAGTTTTCCGAAAAACTTAATTCAATAACATACCGTGACAACTACCATCGAATTAAGGACATCATTTGCAATAGTGAGATCGCAATTGAATTCAAATCAAGGTGGGCTGATTTGATGAGGGATACCAGTTTGGGAGGAAATGAATGGTTGGCTCACTTATTTCGGATTCGGGAGAAATCGGCTCCAGCGTATGTAAACAGGTTCCTCAATGCATTAATGAGCAGCAGCCAACGAGCAGAAAGTTTACATTCATTTTTCAAGAAGTATATAAATAAAAGAAATTATTTGATGGGTTTTATCTCTAGCTTGAATAGAGCCTTGAATCACTAAAGGTGTGATGAATTAGTTGCAAATCACGTTGATATCAATGAAAAACCGAAGCTGAAATCTATGTGGGCGTTGGAAAAGAAAATGATTGAAGTTTACACCAAGAGGAATTTCATAATCTTTCAAAACGAGGTGTTTGAAAGTGGGAGTTACAAAATCAATTATGCATTTGAAAATGAGGGCAATGTCATTTCCTGTGTACAAAGGGATGATAATGATTCTTTAGGAAAGCAACACGAAGTGCTCTACAACAAGGTTACTGATATTGTTTCTTGTAGCTGTAGGAAATTTGAATTTGAAGGATTGCCTTGTAGACATATGATAACATATTTTCAACAACAACAGATGAGCCAATTACCTACATGCTATATTTTGAGTAGGTGGACACGAAGTACAAGAACTGGATTACAGGATAAGCAAATGGAAGGATTACAGGACACAAATGGAATGTCGTTGATGTCACTCCATCCAAGTCTTTCCCATTACGCATCTGTCGCAGTTGACGATGCATCTTTAATTGATGAAGCCTCATCCTTTTTACTTAGTGAGTTGAAGGTGAGACATGAAAAAATCAAGGCGATTAATATTAAGTCGAAGAATGTTATCTCACTGTCAGCAAGCAAAACTTCAAAGCAAACACCGAATGTAAGTAATCTTGCTCCAGTGAGAGCTAAGGGATGTGGAAGAAGACTAAAATTAGGAAAAGAAAGAACAATTCCAAAAAGGAGGTTATGTTGTGGATGTGGACTTCGTGGGCGCCTACATGACAAAAGAAACTGTCCAAGATTAAATGAAAGGTAACTATCTCTATATTTATTATTATTGTGAATATTTTGTAATATATGACTTTGCTATGATAAATATGACATTAAGCTAAAAAAATTTTTATATTTCAATTCTATGGTGGATGATAAAGGTTTGAATTCGGAGTCGGCTGACGAGAAAGAACTAGAATCTCAAGGAGGTATGGAATTTATATGAGAACTATTGTTTATTCATGATGTTACATTTGTTGATGTATTTTTCTACATTTGATAAAAAGTAGGATTAAACGTACCCAGTCTATCTAAGAAATGGTAGCAAATCGTGCAGTTGGGAAGTGTTGTGTTCCCTAAGGTTGGTTGAGCAAATTCATCTCTTAATTAATTAGAGTTACAGTATCCAGTCTAAGGTAGAAACTGAAACATGAATTTGACTATCTGATAGCAAAAATATAAGCTTGGTTTACTGCATTTATTTTTAGCAATGATTTATGTACTTTCTCAATCTTAAATTTTTAGGTCTAACTGGTTTTCTTTTGTTATCGTTGTATTATTCTTAAATGTGTAGTGGAAGAAGCAATAGTTAAACTTTTACATTATGATTTGGGGCTTGAGGTTCTTTTAGCAAGGTTGATGTGGAGTGAGAGACGTAATGGTTAAATAGGTGCTTTCTGTATCATACTACAGCCTTTTGTACAGTGGGGAAATTGCAGTCGATGGTTCTGATATGATAACTTTGGCATATACTTAAAACTGTCCACTTCCTTGAGTTGTTTTGGAATATTTTCTTGAATAGTGCTTTTTGGAATGTGCTATAGTCTGCATGTGCCATGAGATGCTATTTTGCCTTCCATTTGTCTTGCATGATATTGGTGAGTTGAGGCATACTCTATTGCAAAAGTTGCACAAGTCTCAGAAGTATTTTTGTCAAGATTAATACATTTTGTCTTTTCTGTGGATGCCATGTTGAAGTTTGTGTTTGCAGACGCTAAAGCTTTGTAGTTGGCAGTCTGCATAAAGAATCTGGTCCAGTTATTTGAGATCTTCATCTGATGAACTTCATGGAAAATGAGACAAAATATATGTTCTCTCGATTTGTTCTTGGAGATTGAAAAGATGAGAAAGGAATAGGTTTGAAGTTACTAGTTTTGCTTGGTTTGCTTCAATTTGCTGAGTTAAATAGTTCTCTTTACATATTTGTTCATCACAGGGCAAATTTGTATAATACCACGAAAAGTATAGCAGAATTCACTGTGATGACAATACTACACCCACTTAAGCTTTCTTTCTATTTTTCTTGCTTTCTACCCTTCATGTGCTTTGCTTATGCATATCTGGTTAGATGTGGAGGCTGAAGTGCTTGTATTCATTGTTTTCTCTTTTTCTTTTGTGCAAAATGTTTCTATGACGAGATAAGAACAATAGTGCTTTATGCTTTCCTGGTGGCAGTTGTGCCACACCAAACATTTCCCTTTACTCGAGCAGTTTATGAGAGAATGCTTAGTGGTGATTTTGAAAACAAAAAATGGGTTATGTTAGCTGCTATGATATAGACTATGCATACTGTAGTTATAAATATGTATATTTCTTGTTTAGTGGGGTATTATAAAGAGTAGAAATAAATGCTGCAATTTAACTATGAAAAGGAGTGGATCAAGAGTGGTGGGTTTCTTCTAAGCTTCATTGAGAGAAATGAACTGGTTTTCTTTGGGGAACAGTGTGGAGAGGAGTGGATCAAGGATGGTTGGTTTCTTCTGAGCTTCCTTGAGAGGAATGCAAAGATTTCGTCAGGGAACAGTGTGGAGAGGAATGGTGAGATTCTTCTGAGCTTTCTTCTAAGGAGTGGGTTTCTTCTAAACTTTCAGAAGAACATCGTTCAAAACATCGCAACAGTTAATAGCAAAAAACTTAGTTCCATAGACATTTTGACAGGCGCACTTTGTATGTGCTGTGTAGCACTCTTCAGAAGTCCTCTATATAAATATATATATATATATATATATATTATTGGTTAGTTCTGAAGAATGCATTTTTAAATCTTTAACAATCAAGATTTAAATTAATTGTATTTTCTTTTAAAAAATAAAATAAAATTTTTGATAAATTATAAATTAAATCCTAACGGTATTTGATCAAGTTTTAATATAGTTAATTATACCTTATTATTAGAGACTTCATAAAATACTTCATCATATTTTCTTCGTGTAAGTATAATATGAAATGTTATTTTTAATATTTTAAAAAAATAAAATAAAATTGAGATTAAAGTTAAGTGTTAGATGAAAAAACAAAAAGAAGAGAAAATTAAAAATAGTTAAATGAGCATCCATAAATATCCGTAATCCATCTACATTTATTTATGAATTGATCATAAATAGATTTGAATCCATTTAATTTTATCTCAAATCCATTTATTTCTCATATTGCCACCCCTAGATTCAATTGACATTAAGCCGACAATATCTAGCTATTACTCTACACAAAAAGGATGGAAATTAGCTGAATTATCTCCTTTACTCGATGATGATAATTTGAATACTTGCAAATTCGATACCAGATCCTGAATATCTTCCGAGATGGACCTCTTCAGTTACAGGAAAGTTCTCTTTGAAGTTCGCTTTTGGACCCCTTTTCTCCAAACCGAGCTTACACAAGGATGAGTGGTGCAAGGGTTGCGATCATAAATTGCCTCTTACGTTATTCTTTCTTTTTTTGGTTAGTTAGATGGAATCAAATCAAGACTAGTTCTTTTATGTATTCTCAGCATTGCAATCTTGATCGCCGTTATACTACTTATGGAAAGGAAGAAGACACAGACCGACATGCATCATGGGATTACAGTAATCCTAGAGAAGTTTGGCAATCTTTGTTGGGGACTGTAGATCTTTTAGCGGAAAAAATAGTTTAGTGACTAGTATATCCATTAAATAACACTCCGCCAACCGGAAATTAATATTTCATTTTCAGGTATTTAGAATTGAATGTCTCATTTCCTAAACTAATAAAAAATTTATTAAGAAGATTGATAATGTCTCATTTCCTAAACTAATAAAAAATTTATTAAGAAGATTGATAATGTCTCATTTCCAATGCATTTGATTAATGAACTAAATCAAACTGTTTTATTAAAATATGTGCAAGTCAAAGTGAAACATTCAATTGACTTATTAAAATAGATACAAATCAAACTAAAACATTCAACTTCGAACAGATGAAATAAACATTCTACTTAACTAATAGGGTGTTGAATAAACTAAAAGAATAAATGAAACCTAAGTACTGGATCAAATCAAATTTATTATTATTTTTAAATAAAAATAATAATTAACCATTAATTTGACTGTTAAAGACTTTTAACAATTCATTCTATATCATTTTCGTATAAATATAATTTAATATGTAATTTTGTTTAAGTTATAAATACTTTTAATATTAATTAATGTCTTTTAAATATTTTTTAAAATTAAATATATCTTAATTCGGGCCGAGCTCAATACGTTCATTTCGAACTGGAATTTTTTTTATATAAAGCTCGGCTTGATTGCGTCCGTAATCGATCCAAACGGTCAAACACATTCATATTAATGAACTTTTCGTAAACTGTGGTCTTGATCCTGATCGTCTTTCCCGTGGAAAGGAGAAGATGAAACATCCAGCCTACCTAACCTAACCTAACTATGACGTTCAAATTAATACAGTAAACATCAAACCAAAAGAAACATCTCCAAAGTCCAAACACACGGTCCAACCCTTTATGGCAGACCTCAAATTATTGGCCCACTTCTGAAGAAAGAAAAGATCCTGTGACTACTTTACCTCATACGGCCTTTTTTATTTTTCCCAATTCTTGGACCCGTAGGAAAATAAAGGAACTCAGGATTTCAAGTTCCCCTTGGAGGAAGTCCATGAAAAATCTCATTCCTCAAGGAAATTTTCCAATTTTGAAGTACTCGTGACACTAATAACCATTTTGAATCCTCAATCACACTTACTTAGAATACCTCTATTAAAATGACCCACAGGTGTTGAAAATTCCAACCACACATCAAGAAAAAGAAGATTCCTCAATTTGGAAGGACTTTTAATCCAAGGGGCGGGGAATGAGATGGTTAGTTATACTTCAAATTTGCCAAGAAAGAAGATGTAGAAAAGATATCAACCTCAACTTGCCCAATATCTCCAAATCATTCAAAAGTTTACCAAAGCTGAAGACACCATATAGGCAGAGTCATGTGCAGAACGTCCCGGCCTTCAGATATTGCAATGGATGTACATGACAAGAAATGTGATGAAAAAGAACAATTTTTGGCCGACAAGAGAAAATGTTAATTGTTTTGTATAAGAACAGATTATGCTCGAAGGGAGGAGAGCAAATATTTCTGCCATGTGTTTCTTTACTTATAATTTTAAGTTCTACATCTACATCTACTCAACTAGAATACAAAATTTTTTTTTAAGATGCTGAAGAGAAAAGATTGTGTCTCACTCTCACCTATTAATTGGCAATCTTCATATTGAAAGTAGCTAGCAATGTCTTTAGAAAAAACAAAACTTATTGCCAAGGAGAAGGGGAGGAAAACCTGCTCTCGTGAACTAGATAAAAGGAACTAGACAACAAGATAAAAAAAAAAAAAGAAAATAGACAAACCAGCTTGTACAAAAATCACCAAGAAACAAATAGGCATCGAACAAGGAAGAAGTATCAGCAGTGTTCCATGTCATATGCTACATTACAGGAGTACACAAATGAGGAGAGTGAATGACTGATCCAACCAGAAGATATTCACTAATTTGCATTGAGGATCAAGCAAAATAAGAATGGGAAATCCCAGGATACCAAACCAGTAAAAGACATAAATGTCATAAAACTATATCCCAGATTAATCTTCAATATAAATATTTAAAGCTAAAAGGTAGATGAACAAATTACAAGCAAATATAACCAAGTTGATTTTCATTCTAAAAATTTGAACAATAACCAAGTTTATCCTATTATACAAAGATATTTGACAATGTGGAACATATTTAAAAAGCTAATAGAAATCAGTATCACTCAATTTGCACCTAGAACAATTGGGAATTTACCCTGCAGTGCAAAAATAAGTTAAAGCAATACATGTCCAACTCTTGCATTTCCACTTTCTTTTAGGAGTTAAAAAGGAACTAATCAGTATCTTGCTTACCAAAAAGCAGGGGAAATTCATCGTACTGTTCAGAGAATCCTTGTTTCTCAGCCATGCTCTTCAATGATTCATAAACCTGATACATTGACCATCTGTCCTTTGCCCGTGAAACCACGCAATTACATGCAATTCTTAAGAATTGCACAATTTCTTCATCATGGCCTCTCCCACACAAGTTCTTATCAATAGCATCCTTAATTCGCCCTGAAGTAGAGAGTTGAGATACCCAGTCCACCAAGTTACCCTTAAACCCTTCCTCAGCAGTGCTGACTTCAAGAGGTTTTTGCCCAGTTGCCAACTCCATAAGTACCACGCCAAAACTATAAGCATCACCTTTCAGTGATGCTACCAATGTGCTGGAGTACTCTGGAGCCACATATCCAAATTCTCCCAAATTGCCATTCACGTAACTACTTTCATTAGAATCAGATGATGTCATGAGCCTTGCTAAGCCAAAATCCATTATCCTGGCATCAAAATCTTCATCAAGGAGAATAATATTAGAACTAATGTTCTGATGCAAGATTGGAGGATGGCAACCATGGTGAAGCCAAGCAAGACCCCTTGCAGCACCCAAACCAATCCTAAACCTAGTTGACCAGTCCAATTGATTAGCATTTCCATTCAACAAAGAAAACAATGTCCCATTGGATAAATGCTTATATACCAAAAGCTTTTCCTCTTCAACCATGCAGTACCCCAACAGTGGCACTAAATTTGGATGCCTAAGTTGCCCTAACCTATTCATCTCCACTCGGAACTGCTTCTCTACCATCTTGCAAGTGCTAAGACGTTTAATTGCCAAAGCAGAACCATCCCTCAAAATAGCCTTATATGTGGTTCCAGTCCTGGTTGAATTAATAACGTTCTCCGTGCTGAAATTATTTGTTGCAATCAACAAATCTGCCAGTTTAACCTTCACAAGCGGCTTCTGGAAAAGCATAACCTGAGTAAGCTTGTGAGCTCTTAACTTTTCAGCAAAACTATCAGAATCTTCTCCCCCGATACCATATCCTCTTTTTCTTCTCCTCGGACTTGATTTGGTAAAATACCACCACCATGCCCCAAATCCCAGCAACATAGAGGCTGCTGCCCCAAACACACCGGCAGCAATGATAATCGCCAAATTTTTCTTGCTCAAACCTCCACATTTCCCCAAGTTTCCACCGCAGAGCCCACTGTTTCCACTAAAATCAAGCTCTACACCCGATGTCGGAAATGATGGAACCCTACCAGACAAATCGTTTTTGGCAACAGAAAATTTCTTCAGCCTACCCAAAGTAGAAAACTGATAGGGGATATTTCCAGACAATTTATTATCATCCAGCACCAAAGAATTCAAATAGGAGCAATTAGCAATATCCTCCGGGATCGGACCGGTCAAACGATTTCCAGACAAATCTAGAGATACCAAAAAAGGCAACCATTCACAAATTTTAGTTGGGATCGAACCAGAGAGGCCATTACCGGAGAGATCAAGCGTTTGCAAGCTGTGACAATACTGTAAATCCCCCGGAACCTCACCGGCGAGGTTCATGTCACGAAGCTCGAGGCTGATGAGACGGTTTTCACGGTCATTCCAGCAGGAAACGCCAACGAAACTGCATATAAACCCCACGGAAGAATTGGAAAAGTTCCACAAGCTGAGCCTTCCATCTGGGTCCTTCAAGGAGTTCTTCACCCCCTGTAAACACCTCACATCATCCTCGGCAACAACCACCACCAGAAAACTTGCCAAACTGCAAAAGGTGACAAAAGAAATCAGTAGCAAACAGTTGAAGAGCTTTGAACAAGAAATCTTCATTATCTTGCAGTTATGGAAGAGTTAAAGTTAGGGTTGTGAAGATTCAAATGCCAAGCGGGTTGGGAGGTTGAGTAGAGAAGAGATGCATTGACTTGGAATGAACAGGGGTAAGAGCAACCAAATAATTTCTAGGTATTATGAGGGGCTAAGGGGGAATGGAAGAAAATGGGGGAGGTAGGCTACCGGAAGTATTGGGTACGAGGAGTAATGATGGAGAAAGGGAGATAATATATCCCGGGGCACAGACGGATTGGTAAGGTATATGTAATGTTTGGTTAACTTCAATGGTAGGTGAGGGTTAGAATCTCAATAAGAGTATTGTCCCGAGTTGATTTAACAAATGGCTATAGCGGTAAGAGTAATATCTCGAGCTAGCAGCCTAATCGTTACGTCTCTCCACCTATCCTCTATCAGTTCGTATATATCCCTCAATTTACATCTACTGATACAAGGATTCCTATGACCAGTGGAAGGGATTTCACGGGCATAAGACTTTCCTTGAACCAAAGAGAAAGGGAGATAATATTAATTCTAATTAAATTATTACTACAGTATATTTGACCAAAATCAGGGGAGCGTTGACTAGAGAATGCTTAGGTTTTTGTCCAGTCCATTGACTGCACTTACTTAGTTGAATCACTTGAATGTTTGGCACCGTGAATTCCATCAAATCCTACTTAACTTAGTACATTAATAAATGTTGGATTTATTAAAGACTCATACAATGATTGGTTAATACTCAACATCGCAATTTCTAAATTCTCTTTTAAGTATCACTTTAATAAAATATTTTTATGTCAAATTAAATTTCATTCTTCATTTAGTAAATTTTTTCCTATTATGTCCTTTCGATTTTGGATCTTTTAATATCTATTTTGCATTATTACATTAATACAAATCATATACGTGCCTCTTAATATATATAAATATATATATATATTTATATATATACTCGAATGTTGTGGTGTACTCCTAATTGTGTGTTTTTGAAGGAAAAGTAATGACAATCCTTTACGAAATCTTTTTTTTTTAATCTGTAAAGAGAAAGTCATGGCACTGTGAAGTTTACAGATTGAAAAAAAATGATTTCGTAGAAGATTGTCGTTACTTTTCCTTTAAGAGCACACCACAACAATCCTATATATATAAAAATGAAAATATAAATGAAAAAGCTATAAAATGCACGATTAAATCTCTAACGGTTAACTCTTTTTTTAAAAAAATTTAGTTTATTATTTTAGGATAAAATATATTTACAAAAAATAATTTTTTTGTTGAAAATTTTATTTTTTAAAAATATTGATCGTTAAAGACTTAATAATGCACTCTATAGCATTTTCCGGAGCGCTCCTTAATGTGCGCTCCGGAGCGAGCCTTAATGCGCACTCCCACCGTTATCGTAATGGAATTTTTGCTACAGTGCTCATGCAGCCAACCAAGCGGAGCAAAAATTCCATTACGATAACGGTTGGAGCATGTATTAAGACACGTTCCGGAGCGCACCTTAGCAAATCCGTATATATATATATATATACAGAAATGATGCTATGTGCTACATATATATACAGAATTTGTGTGCTACGGGTCAAAACGACGTCGTTTTGGCATGAACAGTGTTGAAAACCGGACCAAAACGACGTCGTTTTGGCCCGTAGCAC
>JAOXNR010000028.1:2650093-2674307 GCA_028571225.1 Parsonsia alboflavescens | reverse complement strand
ATCAAAATGACTTTGTTTTGTGCCCCGTTGCACAGTGCAAAAGAGCACACAACAGTAAAACTATATATATATATATATATATATATATATAAACTAAATATTAAAAAAACATGAACTAAACCTTAAAATACTTTAATCCTTTCTAAGTATACGTGTTAAATTTTTAATAGTGTCTCAAGAGTTTAAAACAAATGTTTATTAAAAGAACTTTAACCTATCCTTTTGATATTTCTTAAGTGAGAGAAGAGATAGAAATAAAATAGAGTAATTAAGATTTACTTTTTATTATGTTATTTTAGTCAAATTAATTCAAAATTATACTCGTCAAATGCTTTCTCTAATTCAAATTTTGATTTTCTTTTCAAAATGATCTCTAGGAAAATAATTTCTATAAACATCTTTTGCCACAACAAATTAATACTCTCTCTGACTCTTCATTATGGACATTTTTGTTCTCCCAAATTATAGGAATGTTACCCATTTATTTTATGTGAGGGTGGTTAAACTGTATGTTTTATAAATAAATTAAAAAAAAAGGCCTAAAATGTCCTTAATTAGTTTGTAGCTAACATCTATTCCTTCCATTAATCATTTCAGAATTTTCTCATCTCTCTTCCCATTTTTTGAATTTGCAAACCATTTCATTTGTAATCAATGAAATATTGTTTAAGTGAAGATAACATATAATTAATGTTTGGAATATTAAAAAATGAAATAACATTTCGATCAATCAACATAATAGCATATCAGTAAAATTTAAATAAAAAAATAACAAGACTATAAAATTAATTAACTTCTTTTTGTAACTCGTTGTAACAATAAAAGAGAATGTGGGCATCAGGTCATGGAAACTAGAAATATCAAGAGACAGACTACAATAAATGAAAATGATCAAAAATCAATTGCTAAGGCAAAGATGAATGCTTTAGATGTAGATGAAAGGTCATTGAATGAAAACGTGTCGGAAACCTAAACACCTTGTTGATGCTTATCAAACCTTTCTTAAAAATAAGAGAAGACAATTGAAACAAATCTTGTTCATGAGAAAAATAATTCTGTCCAAGGCACTCGACTCAAATCGAAAATTGCTAAAGAAAATCATGAATCATTCTTTGAGGATACTTCACTTCATATAGATGATTTTCTTGATGGCTCCAATTCTGCTATTGATTATTGTGATTATGGCTCGAACCAAGAGATATAGTTAATTATTTATGTTACTTTTGTTAGTTCATTTTATTTTATGTACTTAATAATATATATGAATTCTTTTTTGTTTCTGAACAAGGAAAAGAAATCAGTCTTATGGACAATGGTAGGACCCATATAGCGATGTCAATGAATTAGGATTGAACCCAAATCGAAGGTCAATCCACCCCTAAAGGATGGGGTTAGGGTTGATTAAAAAGGTCAAGCGTTGAGGTTCGGATTTTCAAAATCAGAACCGGATAGTATTAGGGTTGGATTATGGATTGTATAGTTTTCAACCTTAAACCAATCTCTAAACCCTAACACACAAATCCAACCCGTATAACCCCTTTTTCATATTATAAATTTTGTATATAACATTTGACTTATATAATATATTCCAATACATGATATAATGTTAATTTATATAAATATATGTTTGTCTATTCATTTTTTCTCTAATTTAATAATCTTTATTTCTCCCTTTTATAAACTCTCATTTTTATGTGAATTTTTTTTCTTTGGTTCTCTAAATACTAACGGTGAATCAAAACTCTTTTTTTTTTTTTTTTTTTTGAATGCTTTGATGTGAATTTTCTGAATATTAAAGTTTTCTTTACTTGTGAATAATTTATTAAAAGTAAGTTAAAATTGATAAATTTTTTTTAAAAAATGCTTTTTGTAGATCGTGGATTAACCCGTCAACCCGAAGGGTTTTCCGGAGGTGGAAGTGGGGGTGGGGGTGGGCTAGGGTTAAAGTTTATTTTCAATGGTTGGATTATGGATTTAACCAATGTCACCCTGAATCCATTGACATTCCCAGACCCATATGATTTTGAGACATTTAGATTATTTTAATGATTTGACTATAAATGTCTCAAATGTTCAAACTATTTTGGATAGTACATAAATTATTGATGGCTCCGAAAGGACATATATTTCGTTGCCTAGTGGTATAAAATTAAGCATTAAATATGCTCTATTCTCGACTAAGTCCCATCTATATTTGCTAGGTTTTAAGAATATTCGTGGAAATGGATATCATATTGAAACGATAGATGAAAAAGGTATTTTGTATCTTTGCATTACAAGTTTCAAGTTGGGAACAAAGGAAATTGTCGAGAAAATGCTATGTTTATCCTCCGCATTGTATTATACCCAAATAGAAACAATTGTACCATGCAATCCAGTTTGCTTGGAGCTTACCAATGAATTTTTTATGTTTCACAATGATTAGGGTCATCCAAGCTCAAGTATAATGACCTGTATTCTTATATACAGATTTTGGCCACTTGTTGAAAAATAAAAAGGTTTTTCAGTCTAGTAAGTTCTTATGTGCTGCATATTTGAAAGGCAAACTTATAACTAGACCCTTAACTTCTAAAATTGATGTTGAATCCCTTGTTTTTCTAGAGAGAATACAAGATGATTTTTGTGGACCAATTGATCCACCTTGTGGACTTTTTAAATATTTCGTGGTTTTTATTGATACCTATTCAAGGTGATCCCATGTTTGCTTGCTTTTATTAAGAAATTTAGCCTTTCACAGCTATTGACACAATAATAAAACTAAGAATATAGTTCCTAGAGCATCATATTAAGAGTATATGTCTTGATATTTGCTAAAAAACATATTTGATGAGTATAGTCACTCAATTGGAATAAAGGAAGAACATCTTGTGCCATATATTCATGAATAGAATGGTTTTGTTGAATCGTTCATTAAAAGGATTTAATTAATTACAAGACTTTTACTTTTAAGAAGTAAATTGTCATCTTCAACATGGGGACATGCTGTTTTACATACAGTTACATTAGTAAGAATTCGGCAGGCAAGTTATAATTTGTTTTCCCTATGCAATTCGTTCAAGTAAAGGAACCAAATATTTCCTATCTCTACACATTTGAATGTGCAGTTTATGTGCTGATTGCTTCACCATAGCGGACTAAAAAGGGTCCTCAAAGGAGATTGGGAATACATGTTAGTTATGAGTCTTCGTCAATAATTAAATATCTTGAGAATATAATGAGAGACCAATTCTCTGCTCGATTGGTTGATTGTCATTTTGACAAGGCATTGTTTCCAACATTAGAGGAAAAATTGAAAAAATAGTTGAAAAACTAAATTCATAAAATTAGTTGGAGAGTTTCCTTCTTGGCTCATTTTGATCTTCGTACTAATGAAACTGAACATAAGATTCAGAAAATGATTCACTTGCAAGAACTCACCAATAGTTTGCCAAAAGCATTTACTAATCTCAAATTAGTAATAAATATTCTAGTTTTCTAATGCTCCTGTTAATTGATATCCCTTAATGATAAGCAAATGAATTTTGCCAGAAATGTGGCAGGTTAGTTGGTAAAGATAAAGACACTTGAAAAAGAAAGGGAGCACATATTACTCCATCTAATTTAAAAAGAGTTGAGGATATATCGCTTCTTGAAAAAGCACCAGGTTTAGTACATATTAAAAATGATAATCAGGTACCTAAAAATGTTGTGAATGAACACAACAACATAGTGAACAAACACAATGAGAATGATGAGATCTCTATGAACTACAACTTGATGGAAAAATATATGACTGACGAAAAATATGTGTCGACACAGATTTTGCCAATACTATTGTGCATAATATCATATATGATGATGAGGATCTAGAACCTAAATTGATTGAAAGCCTATAGATTGAGGGATGATTGGCTTAAGTGGAAATAAACCATTAATGTCCAATTAAACTAGTTAGAAAAAAGAAAAAATTTTGGACAAGTGAACCAAACACCAATTGACTCAAACCCTATTGTGTAAAAATGAGTATTTTTGAGAAAGAGAAATGAACAAAATAAAGTTGTTAGTTTTAAAGCCCGATTGGTCACACAAGGTTTTTACCTAACGTCCTAGAATTGATTTTGAGGAGACATATTCTCCTATAGTGGATGCAATTACTTTTCGTTATCTAATTAGTCGGGCTATACGAGAAGGACTCGATATGAAAATGAAGGATGTCATTACGGCGCATTTATGTTGACCCTTGGATTGTGACATCTATATGAAAGTCCCTAAAGAATTTAAATTGTCAGAGGCAATAAGATCGGATTCTCGTAATAGATATTCAATTAAATTGAATCGGTTTCTTTATGGACTAAAACAGTCTTAGCAAATGTGGTTTCAATGCTTGAGTACCTATTAAGTAAGGGTTATAATAATGATTTTGTATGCCCATGTATTTTCATTAAAAAGAACGGCACAAAATTTATGATCATTGTTGTTTATGTGGACGACATAAACCTCATAGGAACTCCAGATGAATTATTTAAGGCAATGACATGCATGAAAACTGAGTTTGAAATGAAAATACTTGGAAGGATCAAATTATGTCATGGTCTTCTACTCACTTATACTTCAAAAGGAGTACCCATCCACCAATCCCGTTATATTGAAAAGATTCTTAAAAAGTTTTATATGGACAAGTCTCATCCATTGAATACACCTATGGTGTGGTGAGATCTCTGGATATAAAGAAAAATTCATTTTGTCCTTGTGAAAAAATGAGGAGATACTTGGCCTGAAAGGCCTGAAATGTCTTATCTTAGTGCTATTGGTACACTACTATATTTGGCTAACAATACCAAACCAAATATAGCTTTTGCTGTGAATCTTTTAGCAAGATTTAGATCAAACCAAACTAGAAGACATTGGAATGGTATTAAATATATTTTCCGTTATCTCTAAGGGATGATGAATATGGGATTGTACTACTCAAAAGATCATAAACTGAGATTGGTTGGTTATGTTAATACTGGATATTTATCAAGCCCACATAAAACTCATTCCAAAACTAGCTATATATTTACTATTGGGGGATGGCAATCTCTTGAAGATTTGTCAAATAAAGCATAGTTGTTATATCATCAAATCATGCTGAGATTATTGCAATCTACGAAGCGAGTCAGGAAGCCGTTTGGTTTTGCTTAATGGATCAATATATTAGAGGTTCATGTGACTTGGAAGCTTTAGCTGAAGATAGCGTAATCTTATATGAAGATAAGGTACCATGTATTGTACCACTGAAAGAAGAATTCATCAAAGGGCATCTTATAAAACAAATATTACCCAAGTTCTTATTTACTCATGAATTATGTGCAAAAAGAGAAATTTTTGTCAAGCAGATCTAGTCATGCAACAATCTAGTAGATTTATTAGCTAACCTTTACCTATGTACACATTTTGAGTCATTGATAAAAAGAATGGGCTTGTGCTGACTCTATGACATAGATGGTGAGCTAATTCAAGAGGAGTAAGATATGTGCGATACTCTTTTTCCCTTTTACCAAGTTTTGTCTCAAATTGGATTTTTCTTGATAAAAGAATTTTAACAAAGTTGTGGTACATTTTGTGTCTCATGTCAAAAGGTATATGTTATGAATGGACATTCAAGGGGGAATGTCATAAAAACTTCAATTATGGCCTAATTAAATATTGTGAATGTCCATTGTTAGATATTATGTATCTAGTTCCATACTTGACGAAAATCATTTGAAGAGTTAAATTCATACATCTTAATACATACAAGAGGAATATACAATTCCAAAAATTAAAGAGTCTTGATTATGATATTCTGGATATTGAAGAGTCCCAATTATTATATTCTTGATACATATATTTGTAGTAAGAATCAGTGGGAACAGAGGCTCTTCATAGTTGATCATAGCCTCTATAAATAGGAAGACTCTTATTTGTAAATTAACACATCAGTGAATGAAAAATCATTAAAGTTTATTTTTCTCAAATTTTTATGCTCTTTCTTTTTTTTTACAACACTTTTTTTATTTTCCGTATTAAAAGAACAATAAAATAATTAGTAACTACCCTGTGGTATTTTATTAACGATCACTATTTAAAGTAATAAAGAGACTACACTAGTAAAGACAAAGAAAACTATTTGATTTTTTTCTCCAATTTATTAAGGCCATGGAAAATCAAATTATCACCATATTTATTCCTTTTACTATTTTTTCTTTCAAAATATTCATAATATATATAGGATTAAACACATGTGACAAGGTTAAATTTTTTATTTTGTATCACCTCAACGTTGAGGTGTAGATGAGACGAGACACTTTGATAATAGTTCAGGCCAACCTTGATAAAAGTTTGAGTTAGTTAGACTTTATGGAGCTCGAGGTGAATCTCGACTTGCCTTTCTAGTTTAACGGGTTAAACTTCAATACATAAATATTCGATTCGTAAAGTTAGCAAGTTTAAATGGATTTTATAATATATATTAAAAAAAATTAAATATATTAAGTTCTATATAATATAAACTTGCCTAATAATTATATATTATGCAATATAATTTCAATTAATATAATTGAATTTGAATATGATATTAGTTGTGTGAGGTAATTTTGTTATTTTTCATTACTTTTTTTCCTTCCTATGAACAAGCTCAAACCTAAAACCTATATCAAAATGAGATTAAATCATGCATAAACTTTTCTATCATACTTGATCAAACTTCCAATGCATAAATTTGAATGTTTAGACTCGTCCCAGGTGATGCCAACCTTGCACTTAATTGCAAGGCCAAATACAGTTTGTTGGAGTCTCGATCCATGCAAACTTTACAATTTAATGCAAGACACCCAAAGCCTTTTAATTGGATTCTCCCCCCTTCCCCCTCCTCCCCAAGACTCTTCGAGGATTTAGATACTTGATAGCATTGACATATTTTTTTTCAAATGAAAATCAATATTTTAATAAAGACTTCATAAACAATCTATGCTAAATTTTTGATAAGTCAAGAGTTTAAAGAAGAACTTTTGGAGATGAGAATTCACTCTCTCAATAGTTTTAACAAAAACCATACATCTTAAATTGTTATTTTCTTGAATGTCTAACCAATAGCCTTTAAATAAAGAAAAGAAAAAAAAAACTGAGTCTAAAAGGGGCAATGTTGCTTAAACAAGGAGTATGCTACAAGGTGGATCCGGATTCAAACATCAACGTATGGGAGGACCCTTGGATACCAGACATTGAGGGACTTATACCACTGATGGCTTACAAATCACTAGATGCTCGAACTTTTATGAAAGACTTGATGAATCCTTCAAGCAATTCCTGGGACATAGAGAGCTTGGAATGGTGGTTCCCTCCTTATGTCTCAAGTGCAATAGTCAGACTCAAAATTCCAGTTTCAATGAAATTCGACTCCATTCTTTGATTTCCCTCCAAGTCTGGGAATTTCTTAATAAAATCAGCTTACACGATTAGCTAACAAAAAAGGTTCTCAACCACAAATTCTATCCCTCGATTAGTTTGGAAAAAGCTATGGCAATCAATGCTGCACAATCGACACAAGATGTTGCTTTGGAGACTGCTATCTAGAACCTTGCCAAATAAGACCCGTATTAAGGAATTCTGTAACATAAATGATGATTTTTGTTATCTCTGCTCTGTTGATCATGAATCTATGGAACATCTCTTCATCCAATACGCCTTGACTACTTACATATAGGCTGAATCAAATTGGCAGATCAGGATGTAATTTTTTTCAAAATGGACAATCAAGCAATGGATAGATCTAATATTGAACCCGTCCTCTGTTTTTCCTTTTGATCATTCAGAAGATGAGGAATTTAAGCACTTTGTTGTTATGGCTATTGAACAAACCTGGTTATAGAGGAATAAAATGACTCATGGAGCTCAAAGCATTGATTGGAAACAAATTGTTGGATCTTTAGCGAAACTGGGCAAGGAATATCATTCAGTAGCTCTTCTAAGAAAGGGGAAAACTCATATTCACAATATACCTCTATCTTGGTTCTCTCTGGAACATAGTTGGCTGAAGTTCAACTTTGATGTGACATTTATTAATGGTGAAGCCACAATTGTTGTACTCCTTTGAGATCCTAAAAGTGAGATTCTTGGTGTTTGATCAGAAACTTGGCAGGTTGCAGATGCATTTACAGCTGAAGCCAAGGCAGCTATTTTGGCTATTTGGATGGCCATGGAATCACAAGCCACAAGGATCACTATAGAAAGAGATTCTAAGAATGTCATTAGATTCTTGTTAGGACACAATGAAGCTATGGAATTTTGAGGTTATATTGTTATTGAAGAATGCAAAGCTCTGATCAAACAAATTCCATTTTGTAAATTACAACATGCTTCTATAATTGTTAATGTTTTGGTCCACAATGTAGCTAAATGGGCTTCAGGTAGCTTTTTCTTTGGTCCTCTCCCTCTCTCTAGAATCCCCATCTCTCTTTTTTATGAGGATCAAAGGGAAATATTACCTTGTAATATTGTTGATGAGATTAATGAAAATGAATGAGATGATTTCTAGAAAAAAAAAGAAAGAAAAAAAAAAAAGGATTACAAAAGATTTCTTAAGAAAATTCAAAGGGTACATCATCAAGACCCAGCCGACGCTGGTGTTGGAATCAATGCTTGAACTTGTGATTCCCAATTGTTCTTTTCTATAGGACTTAGGAGGACCCTAATGGATAGTTAGTCTAATCTTGAGCTACGATCCACGTTTTGATATAATTCGAAGTCATATTTATCATGGGCCCTTTGATATTTAAACTTGGAACTTAGCCCCTTCATCACTGTTTCCTTGTTTGAATGCATCATCGCTCAACTCTAAGATCCTTGGGATGATATCTCCTTGACCTCCATCAATTATTAATAGAGATTCTATCACAAGGTAAACCCCAACTCTAAGCATAGGAAAAGTATGGACAGTCAAGTTTGGTTCTTGTAGATTCTAACCTAATTCAACTCGTTTATACTTCTACTTTAACATATGAATTGCCTAAAAAATTAAGATTTCAACTAATCTTAAAATAAATAAAATAAGCATGTTCGAGAAAGAATTTTATAATATTTTAGTAACATTTTTTCAAAAATAAATATATTTGTTAATCGTAGAGTGTAGTATAAAAGTTATTAAATTATTGAATATCATTATCATTTTCATGTGATGTTACTATTTGCCCCTCTGGTATAATGAATTAGTATGCCCAATGAAAACATTCGTTGATGGTGATTTTAAGGGAATACCTATTGTTATTATATATGTACAAGTAATAACTAACAATGTATAATAAATTAGGGTTTTTCTTAATAATTTAGGATAAACGTGGAGTCAGGTCCTTTTCATTGTTTATTACCACGAGAATTTGCTTATTTGGGCCCGGGCTATAGCTCTACAATGGTCAAAGTCTCAAAACTATATATTCTTCCACAGCCCGAAACCATTCAAGTGGCAAAGATACAAAACAAAAGTGGTTTTTGTAGCTTTCTGCATTTAGAATTAGTGCTGCGGACGCATTCGGTCAAAGAATCAAATAGGGATGGCGAGAGGGCCCACTCCGTTAACAATATAATTCAATGGCGATGCTGACTGCGTTTTCTAATTCTGAATTGCTTCAACCCATTTGGATGTCTTCACAAACACTGTCTTACCAAAAAAAAAAAAAAAAAAAAAAAAACGGAAAAATCCCCAATTTAGCGTTTTTGTTTGACCCTCCATAACTTTTTTATTTTTATCATTTAGGGTTTTACAACATTTTTTAGGTGGGAGGCCATTTAGGTTATTTTTCTCAGAAAATTACCTTTTTTGATGATTTTGACATGAGATTTTTTTATATCGGAGACATTTTGGATACTTCACTATACGCCCAACAATGAGTCATCAATTTGATCCTATAGCATTATTTCTTAGTCATATAGATCTAAATCTTTCTTTTTATTTTTTAAAATCTTTAATTTTTTTTAAGTGACCATCTAAGTCCCTTTTTTTCCTCTAAAAATGTACTTTTAAAGCAGTTTTGATCGATCATGGTTAGTTAAAAATATGATGGCTAATTTTTATTTGATTGTCACTTTAGTATACGTGATTGTGAGTTTCAAATGAAGTATTAAGGATTGAAATTTCCCCAATATAGTTTTATGGTTTAAATGTATTTAACTTTTGTAAATAGATATGTTGTGGCTACTGTGGCGGAGGAGGGATTAGTCCTAATGCCCAGTAATATAGGGGGAAAAAGATCTGGTCAAAATTGTCTGAAAAATGTAATTTCTGAGAAAAAAAACCTAGATAGTTTCTTGAAAGAAGTTGTAGGATCTTAAAAGACTAAAAATATATATATCTGTGGATCTAGATGATCAAGAAATAAATGTTGTTGGACTAAATTAAAGACTTTATCCATCGTCACTATTGGGACTATAATGAAATACCAAAAATGTCCCCAATAAAAAAAAATCCTGTCAAATTTATTGAAAAAGTGCATTTTCATATAAAAAGGACTAAAATGATCACCTAAAAAAGTTGTAGGACTCTAAATGGAAAAAAAAAGAAGATCCGATATGGTAAAAACAAAAATGTTATGAGATTTGATTGGATTTTTCCCTCCTAACCCCCCCCCCCCCACCTCTCAAAAAAAGAAGAAGAAGAAAACCACAAACACTTTCTAGCTTATTATTATTATTATATTCAAATTTTCACTTTTACATATGCTTTTCATGCTGAGTATGTCAAAATCCTCCTTGAGTTTATTAAAAGGAATCTTATAAAGTGAGACATTTGGTTAAAGTAAAGCAAACAAAATGCAAGTCAAGTACGTTTCCATTAGCGAAATTTTGGTTGTTTCTTTTTTACATGTCGTTTTTTTAGATAATTTGAATTTGATTATTAGTACTATCTAATCTAATAAATACTTAAAATCACAACCAATAAGTACTGTTCTAAATCGAAGGGACAACTTCTTTGTGCACGAACAATCTCATTTTATTTTAAATGAATTGTTTTTAATTTTCATTTTAGAATACACATAAAACTATTGTTTATGTTGAAATTAGATCAAAATTTCATAATAAATTAATACTAAATAAATCATTTTACAGAATTTTTTATTCATTTATTTCTATTTTATACTAATAAAACAGGAATTATTCTAATTTCTATGTTGTTTGAGTAATTTTTTTTAATATTTTAGCTTAAACAAATGTTTTTTTTTTTTTATAATATAATGAAATATGTGTAATAATTTTAAATGATGGACTGGGTGAAGGAGCACAAAATAGCCCAAAATATCAACATAAGCCCAATCCCCATCGGCCTGTCTTTTCAAAATTTCAAAATTCAGCATGATAATAACCGCTCATTTCAGCGACGTTTCCCTCTTTTGAAAATTTCCCGGTGGTCCCGCGCGCTGTTGAGCGCGCCTACCGTAAATGTAAGTAACGCGCACGACGTCGTCGGACAAGCATCTGGATACCTCACGGCGTCGCCTTCGTCCCTGGAAAATTGAGCACCGAAATTGCTAATTTGGTCCACACAAAAGTCATTGACAGTCAATCGCATGATCGACTCCACGGGTCAAGTCTCCCCCACCCTGAAAATAACCGAATTAATCTCATCGTTCATCCCCGGCGGTCGGCGGAGATGGTCCCAACGGCCATGGATGAAACAGAGGTGAATTTATTTTTACTGTAAACTTTTAGAATTGTTTCAATGTGTGTTGATTTCAAGTTTCCAATTTGAATGTAGAGAATGATGGCAATGAAGAAGGCGTGTGCGGAGATGATACTCAACACTTCGAAGGAAGCGGCAGCTCGAGTCATGGCGGCTGAGCGAAAAGCTCAAAAGTTTGAGCAGCAGCTACTTTCGGTGAAGGAGGAAGCACTTCGAATGTTGCTTCGCATGAAACAGATGATCGATTCCCAGGTATTTTTTCTTTCAAAAACTAAATTTTCTTTAACTACGTTAGGTATTGTTAACTACGTAATATTTTCTGTTCCATGTATAATATTGCAGCTACAATCATTAGTCCGTTGATTTTTTCCGTTTTATATATAACATTGCAACTACAATCATTATTCCGTTGATTTTCCCGCTTTATGTATATCATTGCAGCTATATACTTCCTAATGCTGTTGTTCGTGATAATTGGATTGAATAATTAAATGTGCTCTGGAGGTTTTAATTACAGGATAAAATTTTGTGTTCTTTGCTCTTTTCCCCTGGAGTTTTAAAGGATGACGTTACACAGAATTCCACTAATTAATTAATTTGGCTACGTCAATAGGTTGAATAAAACTTTAGTTGGCTTTTTATTCATTCTTCACTGACTGGAGGGTTGATTGTTTTCAATGTTCCTCTGCCAATGGTGGACAATATTCTGTCGAGGATGATAATGTGTCTGTTGATTTATGGAGCTACTTGAAGCAATATGAATATTGTTCTTGTAGTCTCATTTAATGTAATTCTTGAGGACCTTTTTCTGCACTAATTTATTTGTCAAGGTCTATCAATAAGACATTAAGGTGCTGTTTTAACTATTACTCTAATACTCCTTCCATTTAATTGAATTTTCATATTTCTATACAGCTGTAAAACAAAAATTCATCTTTTCAAAAATAAATGCATTTTCTATCCTAGATGCTCTAGATGAGTTTTTAGATTTAAGGAATTCATATTTCACGAAATAGTAATACATGTTCCTCATCTTTAACTCCATTACTTAAAGATAATATTGGATTTACTTACTGCACGTGTGCTTCTAATTTTTATACTAAGTTGAAAGTTAAAATTGAGTTTTGGACAAAGGAAATTATTACTTTATCAACCTCCCATCTAACAATTCTGCAATTAAATCTTCCCACTACATGGAAAATGAAATGTTTTCCTTCAATTGCATTTAGGTCATCGTATCTTCTCTGAATCTGTAATTCTATCTTTAGGCACTATGACCGCAGTGATGACTGATGAGCAATGTCTTATATTATTTAGAGGCAAAGCCCTTATCTACTTCTGCCCTACAACTGTTAAGGACTGCAATTCGTTGATGCAGCAGTAATCATTTCCTAATTCTTGCAGAATAGGGCAGCAGAGATTTCATCCTTAAATGATAAAAGGAAGATCAGTGAGCTTGAAGCACAACTCGATGAAGCAGAAGGGCTGATAATAGAAATTAGAGCAAAGCTAAGCCAAGCTCAGGATCAAATGGATGACATGAAGAGCAAGTACATGCATTCTCTGAGACAACCAGAAAAGGTATTAATGCCTAGTCAAAATAGGATTTATGTGAATGAGCAAAGTAATTTTGCATCCTTCAAATCCTTCTCAGAACAGGAATCCGAAGCTTTAACTTCTGAGATTCTGGGTTCCAGCATGGAACACAGCATTTTGAATCACGAGTGCTTCACATCAGCAAAAGAAACTGCAACACCAAAAACTGGACTTGATCATCATCCTATGCATAAACCCTTTCTTGGCTCTGGTATATGTGAAAGCAAAGAGCCTGAGCTCTCTAGGAACAGATGCACCCAAAGAATTTGTGCATCTGAGACTGGGTTGGTGGATGTGAAATTGCAATCTGCAGATGGAACAATTTCTCTGCTTGAAAATAAATCAACAATTGGGTGGAAGGAACAAAAGGGAGTGATCAATTCTGTGCCTGTTCCTTTAACTGATAAATTCAGTGAATCGGAATTTTCCATAAAACAAGCTGCATTACTGAAAGATAATCCCACAGATGTTCATCCTGTTAAGCTCCACAACATGCGCAGGAGAAGAATTCGTTCCAGCAGAACCAAAGCTACCTCATGCAGATTCCAGTCTGGTCAAGTTGTGAAATCCCGGAAACCATCTTTTGCAATTTCTCATTGCAAAAGTCATTCACGTACTAGCATCAATGTTCATAGACCTGGTTGTGTTTCCATCAATACTAGAAATATTAATGAAGTTGATTATACGTGTGGATTGGAGGCAAAAGGGCATCCTGTTAAAAATCAAACCTCTTCTTTTATCCGCAGAAGTGTTAGGAAAAGGAGAATCAAGAATTGGGATGGCTTTGCTACCTCAAGCAGGCTGAATGGCAGTCACTCTCGTCAAGCTGATGAACCTTGCCAAACTGAAAGAACAGTTAAATGTGACAAGAAAGTGTGTAAAGACCTGTTGGAAGTAGAAGATGAAGGTAAGCTTGAAGGTGTCTGCACTGGACCAGCATCTGCAAATTTTCCAACATGCTTGAACTCTGTTCGAGGTTCTACCATTCACAGAGATTTTGCAGAGGGTAGTAGAACTATAGATAAGCCAATGCCAGAAAAACAGGATGAACTTGCTTCCAATTTGGATTTGGGCAACATTTCATGGGTTCTTTCTGATTCAAAAGACATGGAAACATCTGAGATGACCAACAGGCCTCCAAGTCAACCAGATAGCAAGGTCCCTCTCAAATACACCTTCTTCAGGAAGCGCAAGGCGGCCCTGACCAACCCTGCTGAGATAAACTCTTTTCAGCAAAGCCATACAAAGAAAAGGTCTGGAGAAGAAACTGACAAGGTTTTAAGTCCAGAGAGTAGTAACACTGTGTATGAATCATCCAGAGATGGTAGGCGACTGGTACAAGTTGCTCGTCAGGTTTGTCTTTTTTCTCTTCATGACCGATTTTTGCTCTTATCATGACAAACACAATGATAATATAATCTAGTTAATTTGAGAAATACACATTTTAATAAATGAATATCAAAACGGACAGCTGTATGAATGATTGCTCAGTGCTAGAATGCTTCCCATGAAATTGAGTGAGAAAAGTCTTTAGTTTTCTTGGTTTGCCAAATTCCTCATTGGAAGATAAAAATGTGTTGAAAACTATTGTTTATTCTCTATTCTCTGCAGTTGATTTCATTGTCTGGCAAGGGGTGGTAGTATGGCGAGGAACTGTGCCCTCACTAGTAACCAGATGCTGAAGATAATCTTCTCTAAATTATATTCATATGGGCTTCATCTGAGAAACAAGGAGGCTAAGAGTTGTCTATATTGCGCAGTTTAAAATTTAACTACATTGAAGAATAATGGTCTTCTTATAAGTAGCTGCTAAACCTTGCTTCAAAGCCCCCGTGTTATTGCAGATTATGAATTAGTAATTAATTACTTAATCTTGGTATGTATCTATCTTCAGCTTTTTAGCTCATATCGAGAAATCTTTTTTGGTTTTGACGTTTTTGGATTGGATCGGTTTGAGTGGGCTTTGGCCCTTAAGTTACCGGACTCCAGAGATTCCAGGTCCATTAGAAAAGAGTAAATTTGTGGGTCCCGATCATATTCCTGCAGTGACTATCAACATGTAGGCCCGGGCTTGAAGCATGGTTCTCTCCAGACTGGAGCAAGTGGGGCAGATTTATAATAGTTAAAACTCAAGAGAGAAGTCATGCTCAACACCCGCTAAGAAGACACGAGTAACAACAAAACCACCGCCATAAGGCCCACCTGACGCTCCATTCTAACGCTTATCAGATTTCAAAACTCTGATGAAAAAGCCGAAAAGCACGCCAACTCGATCTAACCATATCGGCTCTCATGCCTGATATGTCACCAGACACCATCCCCAACTTTTGTAAATCTTCTCGTTGCCGGAAATCTCTTATGTTAAATTATTCGTGTAAAAAGTAAGGAAATCTAACTAATACGGGGAATTAGTCTGAGCGATCAACCATGAGTCCAAGGTTTATTGCTTTACAAAATTAGGCAAGAGAAGAGAGATGGCTGGCCCTATGTCAATTGTAGTAATAACAAATAGGGGCACTATGCCCTAAACGGGCATCGCCATACATTCATAGAATCAGAGGTAGAGAAGTGTTGTTGATAGGTACTACTTGATTGTGATTATAATTAGCACTGTTTTTGAGAGAGTACAATGGGAGAGAGGGTATCAGAAGCCAAGCATATAGTACCACCATACAACACAATACATATAAAGAAACGAAGGCCAAGGCCTAAGGGGCAAAGGAGTGTGCTCTCACTGCACGCCTGACCAGCTCATGGCAAAGGGCACACAAAGACCCAAAAAACTTTCCAATGCTGGAGCAATGATAAGGTGCTGAACAGAAATAATATGCTTTATTTTTATGCTAGTGCAGACTGCAGGGAGAATGTTTCTTTGTCCCTCCCCAAACACACTCTTTTACTCTTCTGTCATGTCTCTGATCATTACAAAAGCTGGCCCCAACTCAAGACCGGACTCGACTGTTTAACATCATCGGTGGTCGCTCGCTCTCTCCCAAAGGTATCAGAACCAAAAAAATGTTCCCTCTTTTCAACCTTCTATTTCTATATATATATATATATATATGTAAGAATTAAGAAGGTTTAATTTAGTATGTTATAAAATATCTTCCATATGGATGCACAGACTTGCCCAAAGAAGAAGATGATGATGATTCAGGAGAAAAAGAAAGATGTTCAGCTGCAAGCAATGTGGTTTGCAGCTGGTACGGCTGCAGTCATGGCTTGCCTGCAGCGGGTTATCTTGGTTTCATTTTTGGAGCAGTGGCGGATGTTGGTTTTTCTTGCTCTCAACCTTTTGCTTTTGGCGATTCTCTTTACTTCCACACACAATCCAACTTCTTCCATCTCCTCAAACGAAGGTGGTCAAGAAATTATTAGCAACGGTAGCAGTACAGGTAGTACTAGTAGTGCAGAATTGGAGGTGGATGGGACGAAGAAATGGACGAAACAGAGTACTGGACTATCATCCACATCCCCGGATGATCCTAAAGAACCCCCCGAAGATGGAAGTGATATTATTGAAAGTGTGAAACTTGTCAAGTGCAGCAGCAGCAATACAGACAAGAAGGTTGCACAGCATGTGTTTGAGAATAATAATGAGGATCATGTGAAGCATATGAATGAAGCTCATCAGGAGCTCTCGAAGGAGGAGTTGAACATTAGAGCCGAGGCCTTCATTGCCATGTTCAGACAGCATTTGTTGTCCGATGCACAGGTGGGGATGAAGAGCTGCAGGTTTCAACATCCTTATTCACATGCCAAAGGAGGTGAAATTATGTCCAAACGCAGAGCACCACCACACAGTAGAAGACATCAATATTGCTAAGATCAGATCAGAATGCACTTGGGAGGGAGATTAATCTCCTTCCATGAGTCATTATTCATTGCTCTAACAGCGGAATTGGAATGGAATGAATGAATCTCCACGCAGCTTCCAATTCAGATTTGAGAGGAAGATGGTAACATAGTACTTCTATGGACCATCAAAGTTGCTAAATTGTTAAAATTCTTTTGTTACATTAATGTAATTTTGGTTAGAGAAGTAGTAAGTAAACTATTCTTCCAATTGAAACACTTTCAAAGCCAACTAAGATCTACTAACCCTAAAAAGTAGTCTAATCTGGAGTTTGTAATGCTGCGGCCTGGTTTTGCAAGATTTTACCAATCCAATTCCATTCGATCCAAACCAATCCAATATAAATCGATTAAAATCCATTATTTGATCAAATCGATTGGATGGATTTTCTAAAAAACCGATTTAATTGGATCGGTTGATTTAGAGAATTTATTTTAATCAGATAACTGATTGAACCGAAAGAGTATATTATATAATTAATACATAAAATATATTCCCTCTGCCACCGAATATAATCACCAGAGGTCATTTTGCAAAAATTAAGGAAACTTTTTTTCCTCTAAAATATCCTTTCGTCAATCTTTCAAAAATTTAAACACTATTTCACTATACATTATTAGAGGGGTAATATAGAAAAAATATCATAAAAAAGCTAATTAACTAACAACAATGACTTATAATTAGTGATAAAAAAAATTAATTAAAATGACTTATATTTAGTGATTGAGGGAGTATTAATTATATATAAATTTAATCAATAATTTTATTATAAAAAGGGGGAAAAGCACAATCCAATATGTGTGTCGTTCTATTTCTAATAATGAAGTTAGTTAGAGTTTTAATTTATTTTTAAAGATATAAGAAAATATGATTTGTTTTAAGTTTGAATTAGTGTAAGTAATTTTTTTTAGAGTTAGATTTAGATTGAGACCGTTCTATATTTGGATAGATTATGAATTATTTATGAATATTGGTTACATGGATATTATGTAGTTTTTAAATTTATAAGATATTTGTTTTTGAGTATAATGAGTTGTTATATTTAATGGGAAAATTATTTATAATTTTGCTAAAATTTTTAGGATCCAATCAAACTGATTCGATCTAAACCGATCCAATTAGGATCGGATTAGTTCGATTATCATTCAAATAATCAATTAAATTGGATTTGTTTTCTAGTCATCTAATTATTTGGTTCGATTGATTGAAATTATCCAATTAATCAAAATCGATTGATTGTTCACCCCCTAGCCAGTATTAAAAAATACCTATAAAGAGAATGCGAAGATACACCAGAAATAAACTAAGCCCATCGTCTTTTTTGGTTGGGAGGTCCAATTTGAAGAAATGGGCTCAGCCCAGTTTGCAAGAAGGTATTGCGATTCCTTCTGTTGATGTCAATCATTTCACATGTATTACATCTCTTCTTAATATTTCATTTCAACTTTCATAAATTTTATTAAAATTATTTGATTTAAAATATTTAAATATCTTATTTTAATTTGTACAAATTTTAAAAAAATTTATTGATTTAATTTATTTCATACTTATCAATATTAACTTTTTAAATGAGGTATTGATTTTCGAACTCCTAAAAATATAATTTTTTTTAGAAAGATAGGTACTTTTTATTCTCCACCTTTTTGGTTTTTATAAATCTGGTTCCAAAACCTCTTTTTTAATTTTTTTTTGATGACTTTGGTCCATATCAATTTATTTTATATTTTTTTGGTGCTCCACCTTTTATTTTTTTAAGACAATAGGTCCAAATGACATGTTTTGGGAAATTTTTTGACCGATTAAATAAGGGTATTTTAAGAATTTCATACAATAAATTGTCAATTTTTTTCCTAAACATTTAAAAAAAAAAAAAATTTTTTTTTTTGGTTTTCTACAATTTTTATTTTTTACACCATTGGTCCTAAACATAAATCCTTTACAATGACTTTTTAAAATTTTTTTATTTTACTTACAACAAGATTTAAACCTTACCTCTCACATTTGAATCAAAGAACTTTAACCAACTCAGTCATAAGTAACTTTTATTTTTCTTTCATATCTAATGATATATTATTTTCAACAAAATTCAATTTAAATATTAAATATAATCTCATAATAAATAATTCAATATCAATTTTTTACATTTCTCATAAGTATCAATTTTTTTTTTTAATTAAAAAGGAACTAAAGCATGAAATATTTAACATCAACTCATCCTCAATTCAGTATATCAAAATATATTTATTTCAAGAAATGAAAATTTCTTCTTTTTAATATATAATTTATATGTATATATAAAATTTCTAAATTCTGAAAAAATTGGAGTTAGAGGTGGGCGATGCTCAGAGGAAAAAGTTCAGAGAAAAAAAAAATAAAGAGGGTATGAGATGGTGAAATGTCAAAGTTGGCAATAATGCTGGAACGAGGAATGCGTGCCCGCTTTCCACCATTATTTCTCACCTGCCAAATCTCCACCTGGCCTTTAAGTTTCTGAATTATTATTATTCATTGCTTTTTCTTTTTTTTTTTTTTTTTCTTTTTAGATTTCATGGGGAAGTGGGGTTTCCCCGGCTTCTGTTCTAAAAACTTAAGCTATGGGTTAAATTTATACATTTAAGAGTGCAATTCCTGTTATAAGAAAAAGAAAAACAGAGGAAAAAAGGTTTTTCTAATTTTTTTTTTCTTTTTAATTATGGAAACAACATAAATTAAACCGCCCATTCTCCCAATCCCTATATCTAACATCCAATGCCCTTTGCCATTTTTAACAAATCTTAAAACGCATAAATCTAACCATAACATACAAACGGAAAAATTTTCTTTTTAAATTTGTTTATTATCATTGACAGATCCATCACTATAATTTTTCAAATATGATATATATTACATAAAAAACTAAGATATTTATCCAAAAAATTTGTGTACTTTATACTTTTGCCTGCCTAAAAATGTTATTTTACGGTCACTCTATTTTATATATAGATGAAAAATTAGTATAGTTTAGTTTTAAAAAAAGGGGCAAAAAAAAAAAAACTTTTTCTTTTTTAAAATATAAATCATTAGTCACCTCTTTTTTTTTTTTTTTTTTTTTTAAAAAAAACTTTATATTTAAAAACAATTATGATTCGTACTTTCTCAATAAAAGAAGAAAAATATTAAAAATGAATGATAAAACTAATGAACAATTAATACATTGCAAACAACAACATATTGGTCAAGATGAAGGGCACAATAACTAACAAATTATAGTTTGGGGGCAGCAATAAAATAAATAAATAAATGGATGCAGGCAAGGGACGGCATTGATGAGTGAAATTGAAAGATTTCTGCAATTCTCATCTCCTTGGTGGAATGTCGCAACCAATGAAAGAAATAGCTTTTAATGTGATGGAGCTCTATTTATTTTCCTTCTTAATTTTTTTATTATATATATCCTTCTTTCATCTGAAATTAAATATTTTTATTTCTATTTTAGATCATTCATGATTGAATGTTTCATTTTTAAGAATAAATAAATTTTTTATATAAAGTATAATAAGTTAATACTTAATAACCTTTTAAAATTAAGGATTTACATCCATTTATATACAAGTACCACTACTAATTAAATTAATGAAAATGATAAATTATATCAAAATCAAGTGAAATCATTAATTTTTTTTTTTATCGAGACATATTCAATTTGGATTAAAGGGAATATATATTTATGTATCAATTATAACTCCAATGATTATCATTGATTCATAATGTGTGTTGTCAATGATTTCTGCATTCACTTGGATGGATGGACCAGTCTTTGATAAATTTAGCTCCCTTTTATTTTTTTGGGTTTTAGTGAAGATTTGGTCGTGGGCACTTCTGCGGGGCTACTCTCTTTGGATAATATTTTGACAGCTACTTGTGAGCCATTCTTGGCCATAGGGATTGCCTGGCTGATTCCGGTCCAGACTGGATTGGTCAGAAGATATTTACAATAAGCATGGGGCATTACTTTACATTTCTTCAAATTAACACCCTTTAATTTATTTCTGTCAACTTAACACTCAAACAACTTATAGATATCTAATTATAATTTCCAATCAAGTTCGAACCATTTTTAATTCATTTTAAACATAATAATATCAATTTATTTATAAAATTTTAACTCAATTATAAAACATAATATTTAATTTCAAATGTCTCAAAATAAAAGTAAAAATAATTTTTCCTGCATGAATAGAATATCTTACTCGAAGTTGGAAGAGAATAACAGAAAACAATATGCAAGAACATCAATAACGATTAGGTATGTCTACATCAAATGTAGAGGAAGAATGACTTCTTATTTCATACCTAAAACTAAGTTTAAAATTCAAATTAATGCCCTTAAATTTATTTCCCGTCAACTTAATACTCAAACAACTTACGGATATCTAATTAGAATTTCCAATCAAGTTCGAACCATTTTTCAGCCATAAAGAACACATGCTATTCACATGTCATTTTCCCAAGAGCATCATAGTCATTTCATCGAAAAATTAAACATTCGGGTGCCTAAACTTAGATAAAAAAATCTAAAATAATACCTAATGATTTATTTTACCTATTTAAATATCCGAGCAAATTTACTATAAGTCAAAATGAAACTTTTTAACAAAATAAAATATCTTTTTTGACAAAAATCTCATATCTTCCCTAGATGAAATATGTTATAAGGACCATTTCCCCTATCTTTCCTATATACAGGTTGATGGGAATGAAAGGATTCCGTGGTCACTTAGGGCAAAATGCATTTATAAAATTTAATTTTCCTCTCTTTATGACCTATCATTTTCACTTTGAGGCAGTGGCAGATATAGGAAGCCTCAGGGTGAACCACCTAGAACAAGTTAAAAAAAAATATATCATTAGCTATTATATAATAATAATATACCCTTTTTTTTTTTTAAGCCCATCCTGTATATATATATATGAAAATGACTAACTTTTTAAGGCTCTGGAGCATTTTTTGCTTTAGAATTGTGCATTCCTTGTTAAAATAATAATAATAAGAGAAACTTTCTTTAAAGGAAAAATCTTTTATTGATCTCAATTTCTAAATTTTTAATCAAAACTTCTTTTATTTAACCAAAAAAAAAAAAGGTAATTGTGTTTAGTCTCAACACTATTAAATATTATACTTTGAGAAGTCATTTTCCTTTTTCATAAGATTATTTGATAAAAAAAAAAAAGAAATTTCCTACTATTCACATTTTTATATAATACTTGTTTGATCATCTTTTATATTAAAATTACAAAAATTTAGTATATAGATTGTTGTCATTTTATTTTGATTTATTTAATTACTTAATTTGTTTTTCATAATTAAAATAAACAATTCTCCTTTTGTCTTCTAGGACTTGAAGAAAATTTTGAAAAAAAATCTAACCTTTGAAAAACAATCTTCCCCTCGAAAGTGAATTTTTAATGTCTATATGCAAGATAGTTCAAAACAACATCGAATTTACATCAATTAAGGTGATTTTTTTAACAACTATGAATGTATTATTTTTAAAATAAATTTAATTACTGTTATACTCATATATAAGAATAACATTATTTATACACATTAATAAGTATCAATTATCTATATTAAGAAAATTTTTTTTACACCAAATGTCTTCTTGACTCAAAGTATTATGTGGGGAAAATTTTTATTCTATTTATAGACTCTAAATGCATTTTTTGAATGGAATGTTCGAGACCAGGGTTACATGAATAGAAAAATAATTCATCATATTTGTCTTGTAATACACATTATCGAGAGGGTCGACAGATAAAATGAAATTCCTCTCCTCCCTCTTAATGACAATACTTTAGTAGTCATGCCAAGGGGATATGGGTCTGGCATCATTCACGACTAACCACTTGACAATCGTTCTAATTATATCAAAATAGATATTCCGAGTAAAAAAATTAAGTTTTAATAATATGAGATATATTATTTTATTCTACGATTTTGTCAAACCTAAATTATAATTGAATTTAATTATTAATAATAATATTAACTATCACGTCCCGGACCTCTGACTTGAAATTTAACTGTAGGCATAGCCGTACCTACGGCCAACTACTTGGTAACCATCTTCACTATACTGAAATGGATATTATAAGTTGACAATGAATACTTCAACGTATTCTTATCAATCATATCATCGCCATTCATATTCCCAATGTCTGCCATGGTATCACAATAATAGTTCACGAATATAACAATTTATAAGGACACTATTCTAGGTTAGAAAAATATTACTAATGATTATGTGATTCTACTTGCATCTTGAAAGATGAAAATGTAAGCCGTACAAAGAGGTGTTTTAAATTTTATCAATTCATTTAGTTTGAAACGCATTTAATTAATGATTTCTTTTATTTCATCAATATCTATTTAGTTTAAGATAGAAAAAAAATAATAATAAATTCTTCTTACAAAATGTGTTAATTGTAGAAGGTATGAGATATTTCGTCAAGAAAATGCTTCATTTTAACCAAAAGTTTCAATATAACTGCTTGTAAAATGTTATGTGCTTTAATGGGTAAAATAAAACATTGGGTATTAATTTAGAATTTCTACTTAAGTTTAGGTATCAAAATGGGCATCTCACTATGAAATGACTATTATACCCATGGAAATATGACACGTGCAACAAGTGCCCCTTATAGGTGGAAGATGGTTGGCCAAAAGTTTCTAAATAGATGCCCGTAAATTTTTTGGGTATTAAGTTGATAGAAATAAATTAAAGGGTACTAGTTTGGACTTTGAACTAAGTTTTAGGTATGAAATAGGTCATTTCTCATATAAATATATATATGAGAAAAGGGAAGGGGATGGGGATTGGAATGGGGAACAACTCCATTTACTTCCCCTAATGGAAGTAGTTATATTTTATATGATTTTGCTTAGTATGAGTGGAGGGAGAGTAAATGATAAACACTTTTTTGGTTTGGTTATACTGAAAAATAGAAGGGATGGGAAGTAAATCTTGTTAAATTTACTCCTATACCCATTTCAATAAATTTAGAAATAAGAATGTATAATTTTTTTTGTTGAACGTCTCCCTCTCTCTCTCCAC
>JAOXNR010000028.1:2618868-2649993 GCA_028571225.1 Parsonsia alboflavescens | reverse complement strand
TTTTTAATTAATTTGAAAGTGATAATTAATTTTTTCAACGTTATAATAAATGACATTAGGCTGTAGATATATGGATCTGACGCAACATGCCTTTAAGCTCCGACACGATCCCACTGTGCCTGACGGGAGCATGCTTAGCTCACATGCTAAGTATTCGAAGGTTACACATACGTGGACTTGCTACGGCGCCATGGGGCACTACAGCGTTTTCGGACGGGCCCCTTGGGATACATGGTGGATCTTCCCCATCATCATGGAGCGTATTATGCCCGGGCTGCCCAGCATATACTGAGATGGAAGGTGATTTTGGAGCTTGCCCGGCCCGACGAGATGTGGTTCCTCATCGGAGGCTAGTTACATTGACTGGGCCTCTAGGAGTATGCTTTCCTCATCGGGCTACGTTTCGGGGTAGTAAGCCGACGTATTATTGATAGGTCATCGACAACGGGTTCTGCCATGACTCGATTGATTAGGATCAATCCGGCTACTCCAGATGTTGTCTTGACGAGGTGGGAGGCCATGGCCGTGGGCTAGTTATCTATCGATGATGCCCTCAGATTGGCATACGACATCATCATAGGTCATTGGATACTCACCCGAGAGCCAACTGCAGTCATCCCCTTTTACGTATGGAGGATGTTAGATGATCAGGAGGCTACAGAGTCGTTCCCATGGGGAATGATCTGGTGGAGCCACTTGGTGCACTCCTATAGATAGACCATCTCCGAGGACACCCTCAAGAGACACTTGTAAGGCAACTCTTGGCTGTTACTGGTAAGTTTTCATATTATTAATTAAATGAATATATCTTAATTAAATGAATATATCAATGGTGTTTTTTAGAATTTCTAAATACTAAATTAAAATTTGTTTAATCTTATCTTTAATAAGTGGTAGGTGTATGAGCACTTCCAATCCCTGCGTCTTCAGCTGTGTAGGGATGCCCAGGATGCGAGTAGATGTGGCCTCTCCCACGTAGGTCCAAGACACCCGAGGTGCCTTACCCTTCGACGTCCCAGACTTGGAACGACCGACTGGGACGAGCTACTTAATAAGGTAAGTGAATACCTTATCAAGATTTACTTTCATTTTAAAAATTAGTTATTATCATTAAATCAAATTTAAAATTATAGGCACGTGCAGACTCCCCATATATCGAGGCTGTTTTGGAGGAGCAGCAATAGTCGTACTGGGTTGATTTCGCCAGTATCCCACACATTGTAGCGACATGCTGGGGCAATTATCTACCGAGCTCATTTTGGGTGGCGTGCAGACAGGGGTCGTCGGTTCGGCAGTTCGATCAAGTTAGGTTAATCACAATTTCCAGAATTTAAGTTGATTTTGTATAATGCTAAATATGAAGATCATTGATACTTTACTTTTATTTGATTTTAGATTCCACATCATGATGGAGATGTGGCTGAGGAGATGATTGATCGAGATCGGTCGATCAGTCCGATGCGATCCAACGGATGGTATGTATCTCATTGTATTTTAAGAGGTCTCGATATGATTGTATTTTCTTTATTGATTTGCTTGCCTTGTGATTAGATTATGAGTTCGTGGATCCAGGCTGTCTCGGGGAGCCCTCCGACTGAGTATCAGGAGTCCTCGCAGCCCGACTCGACATGATCGGAGTCGACATCAGGTATGTACCTCTTCCTATTTAAATAACCCCCCTCCCCCCCTTCGAAACTATTACTGATGGATTCTAACTATATTTTATAATTATAGTTTCCTATGATGACCGATGTACCGATGCCTAGAGTTAAGATTTTATTGTGTTAGCTTGAGGATCGGTTATTACAGAGGCATGAGCTGGTCCTCCAGCAGCTCACGCAACTCGGGGCGACGTAGGCTGAGATCCTTGGGCGGCTCACGCATATCGAGTATCGACTTTATGTGCTGGAGAGGGATGACAGTTGTGGAGATGTTCATCCACTACATGATTCCCTTTCCCGAGAGCCAGCTATGCTCATGCCCGAGGGGGTTACTGACTCCATCGATGTCTTAGTCAGACCGATGGACACCCCTCGTAAGGCATCTCCCATAGTCCACGATGACATGACGTAGGTAAATTTAACTTCATAAATCGATATTCATTTTGGTTACTATTTTTTATCTACTTTTTAATTTTAAAATGGTTCCTTTCTTTTTTAAATAATAGGTTGATGCACCTATTAGTCAGGGAAAGGATCTGGACACCCCTCCAGCTCCAAAGTTTCTAGCCACAGAGGTTCCCATAGTCCCAGTTGAGACTATCCAGGTAAATTTTGGATCGTAAATTTGAGAATTTTAGTTTATGTTGTTCGTTCATTTTATTTTTAAAGAATTTTATAGTAATTATTGGCCGATTTATTTTTTTAAAGTACTGTTCTTTATTTTTAATAATTGTTTTGTATATTTTATTAGGGGCTTGATCGTACACGTCGGTCAAAGGCCGCAGTCGTAGTTGTATGATCACCTTACACCGAACCAACCCATCACATCGAGTCATCCCGACCACAGAAGAGGTCGAGGACGATAGGTGGGAGTATGACTCGAGTGTTGGAGGTGCAGAGGGAGATTCCTGCTCACGTGGTGGATCCCTACACCCTCGACCGGACACGGTTGGATGCCTTCTGCAGCACCAGAGCTTCAAAGAGATAATTCACTTTCTTTTTTTGATTAACTTGCATTTTATAACTTTCCCGTTTCATTGTCTAACTTAATTTTTGTCATTGGCGCCCGATTGGGTAGTGCGGCTCATTTGTCGGGGATGACCTGAAGAACATCAGATTCATGTCATTTCACATCGAGGACGATCAGGTTGACCATTTCATGATGGGGTTGCGGAGAGTGAGGAGGGATGCCCCATCACTTTATCCCTACGGAGAACACTTCACATTAGCTCGGGCATACTTCTACGTACGTAGTTAAATTTTGCATTCACCTCTATTTCATTTATGCTAGTTACAACATCATATTTTAACTAACTCAAATTACAGAACATTCTCCAAGGTGCGTGAGAGCAGACCAAGGCATCTCAAGCGGAGCCCGAGACATACGAGTTCGATACCTTTGTCACTGATTGGGTCGGGGGACACTCGGACCTAGGAGAGGTAGCATGGTGGGTGGTAGATGAGATATTTCACTTCATTTTTTGCAAAACTCTTGCTTTAAATTATGACTCATTCAATAGTAATTGATTTAATATTTTTTTTTTGTGTATATAAGTATTGATGCCTTGTTGCCTACACTCGCACTGGGTGTTACTCCGAATCTCATTGGAGAGGTCTCGGATCACATTATATGATCCGAAACCATCGGCGTGGTGAAGGGCTCTCGATTGGACTTGATGATCCTAGTTTGTTCAATGTTGCCACTATTACTACTGTAGGCCTGCTTTTATGAGAGGACGGGATGATCCCAACCACAGAGGTTTACTGGTGGTTTTGTTGACCCCCAGAAGCATCACAGCACTCCATCCCTGTTCAGCTAGACAGTGCTAGCTGTGGAGCTTACATCTGCTATCATATGACACAGCTGATGAGGGGGCATGTTAAGGAGATGCCCCGCTTGTCTTCTACAGAGCCTATAGCGCAGAGCATTCAGGATGAGATGACATGGATCATGCAATTAGGGAGCAATTTGTTGACGGCTTCCCTTTTTTTTTTTATTCTAAATTATTTCCCATAACGGTCGTAGTTTTTTTATTTTTATTTTTATTGTAATTAGAACGCTAATGATATATGTATATTATATCAAAGTTATAACTATAATATGTTTATAACTATACCTTTTTTACATTTCGGTCCCTAAAGTATATTTTTTTTCAAATTAGGACTCAAACTATACCCCATTTTTGCATTTTGATCCCTAAAGTACTTAGAGACCAAATTAGGCCTCAAACTATACCTTTTTTTTTACATTTTGGTCCCTAAAGTATTTTTTTTTACTAAATTAGGACTCAAACTATACCCTTTTTTGCATTTTGGTTCTTAAAGTACTCAGGGACTAAATTAGGCCTCAAACTTACATTTTGGTCTATAAAGTATTTTTTTTACCAAATTAGGACTCAAACTATACTATTTTTTCATTTTAGTCCCTAAAGTATTGGGTATATATATATATATATATATGTATATATATATATATATTTATTTATATCAATCCGTATACAAGGTAGAGACGATTGTGGCCTCGATTTAATGACAAAAATTCAATTTAAATTAAATGACAAATTCATGTTTTTTAAAATAATAACATTTACATGTCATGAACTTTGTCAACATTGATATTGCCAGGATAAAAATTCACACCCTCCATAGAGAAATTGACATGAACATTAACAAAATTTGTCCCGAAAGATTGTTATGTGGAATTCGGATCAGATATGGCACTTCATCATTTAAGTCACCCATTGTTGGATCATTTTCTTCGGGATGTTGATCATTTTCTTCCGTATGTTGGACTTCAGTGTTGTGAGCATTTGGACAGGTGGTACGGATATGTCTTTCTCTCTTGCATAGGGAGTACGTTTTCCTTCACCGGTATTGTTCGTTTCGAGAGATGAAGCGAGCATCTTGTGGTCTTCTAACAGACCTTCTGCCAGTAGGAGGATTAACGACCACATCATCCATACCTGCAATTGAATTCAAAGATGAACACAAGGGCACAGGCTGTATCGAAGGTGCATTTGCTATCCTCAGCTTTTCCATCTCAAATGAATGACTATGACATAGAGTGTAATAATGAGTTTTGGTTTCCCTATAAAAAAGAATGAAGGTAAATGAGTTGTGGAAATATCTAAATACATGCTTATAGAATAAAAAAAATCGAAGAATTGGGTCTCTAATGGACCACACTTGGTCTCGAATCTAGATTGGAAAACACTCGAGTCTCGAATGGATGACATGGATCTCGAATGGAAGAATTGTGTCTTGAATTTACAACACTTGGTCTCCAATTTTGAATGGACTATACTTGGATCTCGAATGGAATTGATGGGTCTCGAATGAGCATAGATCTCAAATGGACCACACTTAGTCTCTAATCTCAAATGGAAAACAATTAAGTCTCGAATGGATGACATGGATCTCGAAAGAATTGTATCTCTAATGGACCACACTTGGTCACCAATCTCGAATGGACTATCTTGGATCTCGAATGGAAGAGATGGGTCTCGAATAGAGGGCATGGATCTTGAATGGACCATACTTGGTCTCCATTCTCGAATGGACAACTCTAGGGTCTCGAATCTGGATTCTCTTGTCTCGAATCTTGATTCTCGTTTTTATAATGGACCCTTTTCTCTTGAATGGACAACTAATGTCTCAAATGGACCTTCTAAATTTAGCAGTTAAGTCAGGAAATAGATAAAAAATTTACTTGGCAACAGCAATGGCATGTTCGCAAGGTATCTCTTCCACTTCCCATCTCCAACATCCACAGGTCTTCTGGAGGATATCCACCAGAACATTTAGTTCATTTGGTGGATTTCCTACGACATATTCCTCTCTATCTTGAATGGATGTAATCCGTAGCCTTTCAAGGTCGACTTTCACAACTTCTTCCTCAATTTTTTCCATCGCTTGCTTGGTGATAATATCTGGCATTGTAGTTGCTACTTCCCTACGTTTGTTGAACCAAGCTTGAGACAAACTTCTAAAACACTCATGTGCAGATGTAACGTTCAATTTCCGAGCTTTCCTGATCACGTGGTTGAAGGACTCCACGATGTTGCTCGTCATTTGGTTATAGCGATTGTTTGGACAATATGCTCGTCACCAACTCGAGCGTCCTACATCGACATCCAACCAACGATGAACTCCAGGGTGCATCTTTTTAATGTCTCCAAAATAAAGGTCACGTGTTTGCTTGTCATAGGCATATGCCGCATTTTTAAAACAGAGTGCAACTTGAAGATTTTTACACTTTGTCTTTAAGTTTTCTTTTAGATGTCGATAGCAGAAGGCATGTGGAACCTCGAGATATATTGTCCTCATTGCACGCAGTATGCCTTTGTGCCGATCAGATACAATAACCAAATTATCCCGCAATACATATGCAGTTCTGAATCTTCTCAGGAACCACTCCCATAAATCTTTGCCCTCTTCCTCGCCAAACCCAAAAGCAAAGGGAAAAGTTTGCCCATTTCCATCTGCACAGACAGCTGCATAAATTTTTCCTTCACACGTATCTTTCAAGTGTGTTGCATTTATGACAATTATAGGCTTCATGTACTTGAAACCCTCAATCGAAGGACTAAGTGCACAGAATGAGCTCAAAAACTACTCATCTTGCATACGTATACTGGTCACTGTCCCCAACATTACACGTTTTAACATGTGGAGGTATGACGGTAGCTATCTGTATGAGTTTTCTGGAGTTCCATAGGCTATGTCTTTAGCACGCTGTAATGATCACCAAGCTTTGGTGTATCCGAGTTTCACACCATAATTCTCTCGCATGTCTTGAATCATATTTTTGGGGGTGTGATTCGTATCGGTGAGTTTACCAACATACATACGACCAATCGTTGTTGAAGTTACACTCCTATTTTGGCATTGCTGTACAGTTTGGACATAGGTGTGAGTCGACACAAACTTGTGAATAACCCAAATTTGACATCCAGCACTACAATTTGCATGTATCATGAAAGTACCATCCTTTTGGTTGTTACATTGTGCCTCAAATCTTCCCTTATCCAAACGTACCACGTGATATGGAAATCGATTATTAAGTGAATATTCACCGACTGCTGCTACCAGTTCATCCTTATTATTTAAGACTGCATCCTTTCCAATAAAACCCATCGGTGGAACAGTATCATCTTCCAAAAAATGCATCTCTTCATAGTCATTCCAGACCATATTTGCAAAGTGAGTAGAAGGGTCCGGTATAAATTGTTCCAATGGAATCACGTGCCTCATCCCATCGTGGAAGTTCTTATGGTTATCATTGTTGTCACCATTGTCATCATCATCAACCTCAACGTTGTGAATATATTCTTCATCAAATTCATAATTATCATTTGTACGAATATATCCAAATGTCCCAACTTCATCATTTGCATCAACAAATCCTACCCTTTCATGATCATTTGGATGGATGGACAATTACTGCCAATATTACCATTGATGCCATCCTCGTAAGACCTCTGAATTTTGTTCACGACAACAACTTTTGGATCTCCTTCCCCCTTAAAAAACATGATGCCATACATGTCTTCAATCTCTATTAGTTTCATACTTCCATCACAAAATTTAGAAGCAATTGACATTTGTATATCAAATTGGTTTAAGTCAATCTTTATCAGGTTTTCCACAGTTCTCCTCAAATCTTCATAGTTCACATCGGAGGGTATGACTAGTGCATGCACCCTTCCATTTAGAGAACCCTTGGGAACAGCAATCCTCATGTAATTCATTTCTACATTGTGTCTCGAAATCAACTATGTGTGTCTCGAAAGCCTCTATTTGTGTCTCGGAACCCAATATTTGTGTCTCGAAATCCCCTGTCTCAAAGTTCAGATGTGTATCTCAAAATCCTTGTGTGTCTCGAAATCTTCTGTCTTGAAATCCCAAATCCACTATCTCGAAATCCAATGTATGTCTCGAATCCCCAATGTGTGTCTCCAAAGTTCCCTCTCTTGTCCCGAAAGCCTCTTCTCTTGTTTAGAATTCAACTATCTCTTGTCTTGAAATCACTTATATAGGCCTCGAAATATAACTATCTCGTGTCTTGAAAGCCTCCTCTCAGATCTCGAAATCTCCTCACTTCGACGAAAATCTCTGCAATCCTACCTTCTTTCCTTCCTCCTCCCAGATAAACAACACAAAACGAACAAACCTAGTCTTCCAAACACCAAAGAAAAAAAAAACAAAGAAACAAACCGAATAATGTATCTTCGAACAGCCCCTACCTTCGTCTTCTTGATTTCGGAAAACAAAAATGAACAACCAAAATTGGTTTTTTTCTTTCTCTCCTATAAGGGAATGGTTCTTTGAGCAATCTTCTTAGTTATGGTTCAAAACTTTTGATCAAATGAATGATGTTAATTGTTTCTTCAATTTATTTAGTAGGTAGTTGGGTTCGGTTGGGTGTGTTGAATGCTGAGGGGTAAGATAGTAAATGCATGTCAAAGAAGAATAAATGTTATGTTTTGATTTTTTATTTTAATTAAAAGTCAAAATGGGTATAGAATGAAAAGTAAGTTTTAGATATGATTAATTGTGAAATGTTGTGAAGAATTGAGTAAATAAGAAATTACTGTTTTAATTTAGGTAAAAATGAAAACGTCCCGTAAATAATTGATGGACCAAAAATACCATTCTTCCTTTCATATACTCTTTCGTCTCTTCCAATTACTACTAGTTAATTCAAGATTATTTAAATCTCTCCATATTGAAAAAAAAAATTCTTTTTAACTGTTTCATTTATAATTATAATAATATTTATTTTTTAAATGATAAAAAGGAATATTAAATAGAGATAAAAGTAAAAACGTAATATTATAATAAAACATTGATGATTAAAAAAAACTGGAAAAATAAAAAAGAAGAAATTGACTAATATATATTTTAGGATGAAAGAAGTATTTTATTTTTCATTTTTAAGGCTACTTTTTTTTTTTATTTATCATTCTTTAAAATAGAGAAACTAGGTATACATAATTAAGTAATTAAATTGTACTATGAAGTGTACTCTGGTTATTAGTTTGGAGAAATAATTTCAAAGAATGGACTGGCATAAAACATTTATCAAAAAAACCTTAGGCTCCTTTTTATGCATAATTATGTTCAAAATTATAAAAATAGTAATTTAATATTTAAAATTATATTAAATTTCTAAGCATTGTCCCATGCTTGTGTGAAAAATTTTTGAACACCATTTCACTCGGTAAAAAATACCTTGTCTAAAAATCTTTTGAAATCATTCTTTCTTCTTTCCTTCCTCACCCCCCCCCCCCCCCTCCTTTCTTTCCCTTCTTTTTTTTAATATATATAAACGATGAATTTGATTATTTTTTTTAAAAAGAAGACAAACTATATTAATTTCATTCTTTTCCTTTTTTTTTTGGAAAAGTTATATGTTTCTAAAGTTCTATTTTATAAGGTTTTCCTTTTTCTTTTGTATGCGCTTAAAAGGCATTTCTTTTAAAGTATACTGGAGATATATATAAAAAAAATTTCTTTTTGCACTAACTTAAATTACATGCTTTTTTTTTAATGGTAAGATAATTATTGCTCAAATAGAAATATTGAAAGAGGGCTTATCTTTTCTTTTTCTACTTTCTAGTTAATTTGGAAATGGTTGAAGATTTTTATGATTTTGTCTAGAAAAAGGGCCAAGCCACGGAGATACATTTATTAATACTCAAAGCTGGAGTTTACGATAAAAATAATTTTATCCTCACAATGTTAGGGAGGGTTATACATCTATGTACTACTTCCTATTACACTAATAAAATATTAATAAAAATAAAATATGGGAAAACTTATCTTTTAAGAATTCATATTAAATTTCTATTGAGATAACACAGATAATGTACAATTGTATAACTGAAGATCTTGAATCAGATAGTGATAAAGAGCTGAAAATACTCAAAAAGGGGATTCAAGAAGAAAATATTTTTGTTTCCACAAGCATTGAATGAAGATCCGGCTTCCTTCTACTACTACTAATAATAATACCCCGAAACAGGATTACTCAAAGTATGAATATTATTTTGTTCTCACAAAACCTGGGAGGGATATTGAAATTAAAATCGGTCATTCATGCCAACAAGATTTAGCATATGTTTCTAATTAATTAATTATTGGCATTCAGAGAAGACGTGCATCATCAATATTCTCGACGCGTAATTTTCCGTTAATTCTTTTTTGGAACTTTCAAGTGGGACCCAGGTGAAGATGTGAACCACGTTGGGTCCATAACTATTCTTCATCTATCGCCCCTCCTCCGTCCCTCCCTCATGCTCTCCTGCAATTTATTATTATTATTATTATTATTTTTATAAAATTTTTGTCACGGTAAATTCAATCGTACAATAAATATAAAAGTACTGATACTCCTGCAAGGGAAGCCTTTTGAAGATTGACCTGTCTCGAAATTACCGTTCGAATTATTAATTTATGGTAAGTGGCACAAGTTCTTTCTCCTCGTCTCTTTCTTTGAGTCCAATCTATATTTTTTTCTCCATCTGGGGCGATCTACACACAGAGAACTGATGTTCCATATGGTCCTCGTCCAGCAATGGGAGCCGATGATGTCATGACATGAAACCAAAAGAATAACATAATTTCAGCGGGGATCATGTTGTGGAGTATTGATTCCTGATCAGCAATGGTTGTCGGTGGCCGAAGCTCGAAAAATAAAAGTTTTCATTGGTGGTTCGCGAGAAAGAAGAAGAAAGCTAATTCTTTTAACGATTTAGGAGAGATTTCAGGTTCGATATATAAATTCCTCATCCTATTCTATTCCTCTTTTGGATAAATCCAATTTTATTTTATCTTCTTTCTATAATTATTAGCTGATGATGGAGCTGCTTCTTTCACGCAATCACCAGATGAGGTTGGAGAACATGGTTACATGGATAGTATTTCTTCGTCCTCGGACATGGATCCATGCATTGCAACAAATGAATTAAGGTGAGGCCGAGGAACGGGATATATTTATATATATATACACACGCACGACAAGCTTCATTAAATTTATAATTCCGTTATACAGAATCTTCGTGGGCACATGGAACGTAGCCGGAAGATCTCCGGTGGGGAGTCTAGCAGTTGATCTGGATGATTGGCTCAATCTTAAAGATTCGGCGGACATTTATGTTCTTGGGTACGTACGTGAGACCTCTAAGTCTTAATTATTATTTCTCTTTGCATTTATGGAGATTGATTTTGGTGTCGTGTAGATTTCAGGAAATTGTTCCTCTGAAGGCCAAAACCATAATAGGAGGAGAAAACCAAACAGAGGCTACGAATTGGAACCTACTCATCGGCAGAACTCTAAATGACAAGCATGGATGTCCTTGGTTAACGCCGATGATAAATCCAATCAACAGCGACAACTATCACTACCTGGGAGACCCGGAGACTCAAAGGCAACTTAATTTTAGCCGGCAAATTTCAGCTCCCGTCAGAAATTATGGCGAGCAGTCAAATGGCAGCAGTAGATATTACAAACTAATAGCGAGCAAGAAGATGGTTGGGGTGTTCATAAGTGTGTGGATAAGAAGGGCTTCGCTGAAGAGATACAGCATTTCAGGTGTGAGAGTCTGTTCAGTGGCTTGTGGTATAATGGGTTATTTGGGGAACAAGGGATCAATTTCGGTGAGCATGTCAATTGGATCAACAAGTTTTTGCTTCGTTGTTGCCCACTTGGCCTCAGGTGAGAAAAGGGGAGATGAGGGAAAAAGAAATTACCAGGTCTCGGAGATTTTCAGGAGAACAACCTTCCCGCGACTCCCTCGAGATGGAAATGGTTTGCTTCCTCTAACCATATTAGGGCACGAGTAAGTTGTTTTCCTGATGAAAATTGTTGTTGAACTTTATAAAGTGGGGTTTTTTTTTTTTAAAAAAAAATGTATTTCCTAATTACTCACTCAAATACTTCCCTCATAAATGGAAGGTAAAATTGGTCCCAATGAAAGGAAGACTTGAGAACGGAATGAATGTATAAACGGCATATTGAGTACCCATATTTCCTCTTGCTGACCTGAAGGTGATCCTTGTGTTTTGCAACAGTCGGATATTCTGGTTTGGAGATCTCAACTACAGACTATACCTGGAAAACAGCTTAGCCAGGCAGTTCATAAAGAGGAAAGACTGGAGAGCATTGCAGAAGTATGATCAATTGCAGAGGGAACTAGATGATGGTGGAGTATTCCAAGGATGGAGAGAGGGAGACATTGAATTTGCACCAACATACAAGTATTCATCAACCAATTGCGAAAGATATTCAGGCGGACTTCCAAATAGAGTGGGAGAGAAACAACGAACTCCAGCATGGTATGTGGTAACATGTATATTTCTTTTTATATAGGTTGTTTTTTTTTTCTTCCTGCCCAAACAATATTCTTATGGTCGGGTGCACTAGGAATTCTAAGGTTTAAACGTGTGAGCTGGAGCATATGTGGCTTGTAAATGTTCTAAAGAAACTGAATATATTTTTTTCTTACTCATTTTCATATTTTCATTCATGAAACCTTTTGCAAGTACTTTCCCTTGAATAGATTGTTTATAGTATTAAATGACATTGGAGCAGAAGTCAAGTAAATTTTCAATCACAGGTGTGACAGAATTTTATGGTATGGCAAAGGAGTGAAGCAAATTTCCTATTTCCGTAGTGAAAGCAAGTTCTCAGATCACCGACCTGTCTCTGCTCTTTTCTCTACAAAGATCGAGCTGGTCAAGTGCCCCAACTGGAGAGCCATTGCACCAGAACCAGTTACTGCCCCAAGTGGTGTTCCTAGCAAAAATTGTGAGTCCCTCAATGATTTTACATCCCTCTCAAAGAGATTGTGTCCTGAAGCCTAGAATTGGTACACAAATAATATTAACAGTAAAATTAAATGACTAATAATTTGACTTCATAATGACAGGGACTTGAGAAAACAAACGAAGAAGCTAAAAAGACATTGCCATCCGTGATTGTGGAGGGTACATTCCCAAACAATCAAACCCATAAAGCAAATAGATGACAAGCAATGCAGCTAGAAGGATATTTGGACGGCTCCAGACTGGATGGACCCCTTATGCAGAATGGGAAAGTGGTAAGGGGATATGATGGAGAAGGATTACCTAAGAAGAGCAAACGTAACTATTCTACATCTGAAGAAACATCCCTAGTAACAGAGAGGCATTTTCTGTCAATTAGGAAAACTCATATTTGATAAATTTGATAGTCTTTAGGAATCAACAATGAATATCTGAAAATATAAGATTTGCAAAAATTTTAGCTTCCTAAAGTCAGTTGCAGCCATTTGAAGTAAAATGTAAATAGTATCTTGAGCTCTTTTATACACAGAACATATTGAAAGCTATCATCCATGTACCTTACAAATACTAAATTCAGATTGTCTGGAGAATGCGCTCCAGTGAATCCGAATTGTCTTGCTGACAACGGGGGCACCAATACCTCCTCTGCAACTCATCACCAATGGAAGCACAATTTTCCTCCTGTTCAGATATCTGCTTGTTTTCAGTCAAAGTCACCACTATAATCATTCATCCTAACATAAGATACGGAAGAAGAAGTTCAAACATTTAGAAAATCCCATTCAGCAGTCAACTTAGAATAAATTCCCACTAAGATGTTGGTGGCTTCTATAAAATTATGACATTCTTACAAGAACATCATTGCAATTAGACTGAATGCACTTTTCCTATCTGCAAGTGCCAACACATCCAATTACAGAGAGTAAAGTTGTTAAAAGGATATCTAGTTAGGTCCTGAATCTCTCTGCTTTCATTCATAATTTTGTCAATCAGTGAGACTTTGCTTTCCAGATCATTCAATTCCTTCTTAGCCTGCAAGATCCCCCCAAAAAATCAAACTTGTCTATGTGCAAAAATAGAGGATCAGAAGGCCAACAGCCGTTTTTCCTTTTTGGGATCAGAGTCGACCATTAGGTCCCAATTGATAGAACCATTAATGCCTTACCCTTACATATCAAAATGACCTTACCAGTTCATAAACCTTCTGTTCAGTTTGATATTCTTGTTCCACCAAGTTTGTCTCTGAGATTATTTCTGAAAGTTTATTCTCAATATTTCTCATGTAGACTCCAGCATCGTCTGCATTGACATCTTCACAGTATCCTAATAGGGTTTCAGTAGACAAAATTAAATGATTTTGTGTGCCTCTAATCTACTTTCTAAAAGCAAATTTTTTTCTGCTTGTATACAACAACAATGATAAATTTATCATGCAGTATGAACTTCCATTATAAAGAGAAACAATACTCAAAACCCTGACCATCTGTCGATCCTTTTTGATTATGATCCTCATTTAGAGCAGAGGCAACAGATGCTTGAAACACCCTGCATCCAGGAAGAATAAAGAGTCTTAACCCTATCCAGTGCATAAAAGGAGTAATATTGCATTCATCCAAGCACAAACAGGGTTGGATACATGGCAATTAGTGGACGGGAAATTTCTTGGTGTGTGGACCTTTTTCATGTTGGTCATCAAAACACTGCCAATATGTTTTGTATGAAATTCTACAGAGTATTTGTAAAAACTGACACTGCAGATTATGAGCTTCTCAGGGGAAAGGTGTGAGTATCACTAAGAATCAAATACCATATTATATTAAAGCTATATAACCCATCCTTTTGAGGTACTATCAGGGCCTCATTTTCTTTCCAAATCTGGGTAATTATTTGACCATAATGTGCATGTGTCAACAAAACTACATGGAAAAGATGCATGTTTGATATACGAGCAAGCAGAACATCCCAAAAGTTGAAGCTCATAGTAAATAGAAGCTACAATCTCGTACTGACCAAATACTTCACCCATTAAAATTACCCACTTTAATTCAAGATGAATGGGAGTAAACTTGAGAAGTAAAACTTCTATACTGTGGTAAGAAGTAAGCACATTGAATCCAATTTAAAAATGGCAAGATTCGCAAAGTAATAGTGACACAAATCGAAATAATAGTGTTTACACAAGCAAACTGAGGTAGAATCCAAAAACTTCTTGAAGGAAACTGAATTTAAATATTCAACACCAATCAATTAAATGCATAAATTAATACAAGAGGGAGAGCAATTCTATGAAAATGACGTAGCAGATAGAATGACATACACGAGTTAGAATAATGCCTACCTTATATCTTGATTCAGCACTAACATTTTCTTAATAAAATCATCTCTGAACAAGCAACAAAGGAAAATCAGAAGAAACCTTAGGAAAGAGATGGAATAAAAGATTATTTCCATTGTTGAAAAATGTACCGTTTAGCACCATCTTCCTTCTTTTGCACAAAAAGGAAGATAACATCAGCATCAGATACTATTATAGCATACAAACGGATAAAATTTATGTCTGAAATAAAAACCAAGGCCTAGCGCATACTTTTATAGCCTCCAAATGAGATCGAACAGCTGATATCTCACTCTGAGTAGAAGAAATCCTTGCCTACAAGTGAATTCTAAATAAGCTATCAAAGATAGTTAATCAACACCTAAACACTGAAACGGTACATGGATAGTACAAATACTGAAACAACTATCCTTATGCGAAATGAATAAAATCAGCCTGACTGTAAACTTCACCTCTAGGGCTAGAATTGAAGCTTCAATCATGGCCATTTCAACCTCGTAGCCTTTGAACTCCTGTTCGATCGTCTCCTTTCGACGCTTGGCCTTGTCGAGCTCCACATTTTCCAAGTTAAGAGTGGATATAAGCTGTTCGATTTGGTTCTTCAGATTCTCGATTCGGCGTTCTACGTATCATTCGATTATGCAACAAAATCCAAACCTCACAAATTTACTTAAAAGAGAAATTAACAAAAAGTTTCGAAGTGCATCATCTCCTATGATTTTGGAATGCAACTTTTTATATGATGATATTATACCTCCTTGAGATTTTTCAGCGGCGACGTCGCGAATTAAAGACAGTAATTGTTTCTGTGACTCGTTTCCCGCCATTGCTCTGGCGATTGGCAGAGTGTCCGTTTTTCCGATCCTGCGTACCCGTAAAATTCTGGTGGTGGTTCTTTGCTTTACAAGTGGGCCGATTATAACGGGAAGTTGGTGGAGATAAGAATCCTCATAGTGGGCCAACATAAGCCCAATTGGGTTTTTGACATTTTTCTGTTATCACCTCTGCAATTGGATATTTCAAAATTAATTAAACAAGTAGAATTTATGATGGGATCATTATTAGTGTTGTTTTAACTGATTTATTATTGAGAATTACAAAGATTATTTTGCAGATTTCACAAAACGAACATGTGATTTACCATGTCAAATGAGTTTAGAAACTGCAAATGTGTCTTATTCTTTTAACAAAATATTGCTATGCATTATATATATATATATATACATATATATGGTTTTGCTAAGGCGTGCTCCAACCGTTATGGTAACGGAATTCTTGCTACAGTACTCATGCAGCCAACCAAGCGGAGCAAAAATTCCGTTACGGTAATGGTTGGAGCGCGCCTTAACAAATCCGTACATATATATATAAATATGTATAAATATATACACAGAAATACTATAGAGTTTACTGTGAAGTTTTTTAACCGTCAAAGTTAACGGTTAAATTTTTTTATTTAAAAATAATAATGAATTTGATTCAGTATCATAGATTTAGTTTATCCTTTTAGGTATAATATATAAAATATATTTTAAAAATAATTTTTTTATTGAAGATTTTATTTTTTTTAAAATAAAATCAAATATTTATCGTTAACTTTGATCGTTAAAAACCTAGTTGTGCACTCTATAGCATTAGGGTAAGGGAAGTGCTATTATGGTCACCAAGGCTCAAATTTTATTGTACTCTGATTAAATCTTTAACGTTGAACTGACGGTTAATTATCCTTAAAAATTCTTTCAAATTTTTTTTTTTTTTTTGTAAATTCATTTTATAAACTAAACAATAAACAAATAAACTAAAGTCTATAGGTACTTGATTAAATTTCTTTTAATTTTTCTAATGATACTTGACCATTAGATACTTAATAGGAGCACAAAATAATTTGAACTCCAATGTCGATTATAATATTTCTCTATAGGATAATGCTATAGAGTACACAACCAAGTCTCTAACGGTCAATATTTGATTTTATTTTTTAAAAATCAAATATTCAATAAATATTATTTTTTAAAAATATATTTTATATATTATATCCTCAAATAATAAACTACATTTTAGAAGTATTAGATCAAATTTGTTTAGTTTTTTTTTTTAAAAAAAAATTCTTAACATTGACTATTAACACTTAACCGTGCAAAATATATGGAGTGTATTATTGCATTTTATAACATTTTCGTATATAAATATATATATATATATATATATATTTATATAAAAGAGAACATGAATTAATAGAACATATTTCTTCTATATTATTAATAGTGAAAATTTTAAAATGAAATATATTTATTAAAATATAAAACAAAACAATCAATCTAGAAATATCATTTGAAGGAATAATTACAGAAAGCATTCACAACATTCATCCAAGTTACAAAATAAACCGCATAGTTTGGAGAAGCTATCAATCCACTTAACAAGCGAGTAGTACTGTGAAAAAAGATAGGCCTTTAGGGTTGGTCCCACTCTACCAAGCTACTAGCAAACCTGTAATTGATCCAGAATTTTAAGGGCGTTTTAGCTTGCTACTTTAGAGTTGAGAGCTTTACAGAACTTGAGGAGGGCTAGGGCAAGGGCCAGAATAATTTTTTTTTTTTTTTAAATTGAAGATTCAGTAATGGGCAAATTATCTTTCATAACTTTAAACTTTTTTCGTTTACCTTTAAATAAACCTGATGGGTAAAATAGGTATAGCCCGGATAAGTCGACATAGATGGATAGGACTTGGACGAAAGTCAACTCCAAATGGATCAAAGATCCCATGTCTTTAATACCAGAAAGCCAGACCCACTGAGTCAACGAGGAAAGATGGGCAGCGACCTGCTACCATCGACCTCTCGGGTCATTGACCTAGAGGTTACGACCTCCTGAATGAGCTCGTGAGAGGTACAGTCAGAGTTCGACCCATGACTTGGTAACTCCTAACTCGTCTCATAAATCTTCCATGCAATGACTAAAGGTGCATGACCCCTAATCACTCCCACGAGTCAAGGACTACTTGACGTGATCTCACCAGAAGAGATGTTTGAGACACTCAACATTCACAGGGAGGTCACGAAGTTGGTCTGAAGGTTGGTTAGTGAGCTCATAGCTCTCAAGCAGAGATGTGAATGGCAAGATCTCTTGTCCCAGGGAAATTCCATGATTCTAGGAAAAATTGGTGGGATTCAACGAAATCTCACAGTTATCCTAATTGCATACAGTTACATAATGCTGGACTGCAATCCAAGAGGTAATAGACATTCTCTTTTGACTACTTAATCAAAACACCTAATGATTACTAAGGGACTTTGGACAACTTTCAGAGAACCATCTTTGCCTTCAACTATATCTCTCAGAACATTAACTTAGGCATCGAAGCTCTTCCTTAGGCGACAACCCCCTCCAATGACCTTTTTTCTCATTTTCTCAGGTTGCTGACGGTAGAGTTCCATCAAGATTTGTGGGATGACTCGGAGTCCATTTCCGACCCCATCACTTCTAACACCATTTATGGGAAGCTTGAAACAAAAAAGCCTAGCCCTTTTTTCCCCATAAACAAATAAAAACAATCCTAATGGCTCAGTCTCAACAATCACGTGTGCTGTGGCAAGCCAACTACCAGAATGCAATTGCGCACTGGAGAAACGGTGCTTGAAATGTCACCTCTTGCTCAGTCCGTTGTCAATAATAATCCACCACCTAGTGCACAACAGGATAACCAGGAGCTAGCACCGTTTGTACTGTCCCAGAGGATCCTGGTCAACTCTCTACCTAAGCAAGAAAGGCCAAAAGAGGGATGCGCTGGCCCTGCTATCAATGGCAACAATTCCAGACCCCAAAGATCTGGGAGAACACATATCTTAGTTTTAGCATCTTTTTTGGAACGAATGGTGGCGGCTCTAGAAAGAGTTTCTGACAGGCCAGATTATGTATCCACTGGGAGCACTCCGGAGCCCGTCTAAAGGGATTCATGGCCACCCAGAGGCCTAGCTAGATGCCCCCAGCCAAGTTGGCTTCAGCCTAACGAGGTAAGGACCAACCCCTTTCGCAACGAGGTAGGTCGAGAAACAGGTCAAGTAGAAGCAAGGTAGTAGAGAGGGAGAACTCAACCTGTAACCGACTTTAGAGAAACCTTCAACCATGAAAGAGGGTATGACCTGAGAGATAGGCTTAATCGAGTAGCCATCTCTCGGAACCATTGGCAGAATACAGACTCTGAGGAGCAAGGGAGCTTGCTACGAACTTCTCCTGGAGCAGGGATGCCACCTTGTCATAGCTTGATCGAAATGACAGGCAAAAGAGCTCGAGGGGTAGCCCTAAAGCCACCGAGGAGAGCAACTCCCCCTAGCAATAAAGAACTGTAGAGCATTGTGGACCTTACTGAGCTTTCGTTGCTTGAACACGAAATCCGAACAGCAAGAATGCCATCATGCTTTAAAGCTCCACAATTGGAGAAAAAATATGACGGTACTAGGGAACCTCAGCAGCACATTGATGAATACGTCTCCTACATGGAGATGTACGAATACCCCGACCACGTCAAGTGTAGGGCATTTCGGTTAACATTGACCAAAAAGGCCCAGTCCTAGTTCAAGGGCATTCTTGAGGCAAGCATCTCAAGCTGGACATAGTTGAAGGAGCTGTTTCTAAGAGCCCTCAAAAATCAAAACAGGATAGGAAAGATATTCAAAAATCAAGGAGGGACCTTAGAAAAGAGGAGGAAAACCATTCCTGACCTCATGACTAATCCACTCAAGGCGTCACGAAAAGAAATTATGGTGATTATGGAGAAAAGAGTCCTCTTGAAGCCACCAAGGCCTCTCAAGAGTCCTATGGCCCAAAGAGATCCAACAAAATTTTGCCACTACCATAAGGATCATGGCTATCTCACGAAGGATTGCTTTGACCTGAAACGTGAGATTGAAAGGCTAATAAAAGAGGGCCACCTGCAAGAGTTTTTGGGCTAGAACGTAGGGCTTGCACATCCAACACCAGCAACACCGCACAATTCGAGACTTCCAGTCGGCGAGATAAATGCCATTTAAAGGAGGTCCAAGCGAGCTCAAGGGGGGAATTCAGAACCCCTGATAGTGTTACTCCAGATTGGCGACTTCCTAGTGAGAAAAATTCAAGTGGACACTGGTAGTGTTGTCAATGTCTTGTACCGTAGAGCATTCGACCAGATGGGAATTACCAGAAGCTCACTACGGGTCCCAACCATGGTTCGAGTGGACAACCGAGAAATCACCGAGATGATGGACTAGATGGTTGTGGACGCCCTCGAAACTTACAGCACCATCCTTGGCCTCAGGGGGGTCATGGACCTGAGAGCAGAAATCTCCCTGCTCAATTACAACATGAAAATCCAGGTCGAGGACACCTGGGTTGTCCTGGAATTAGGTGGACAAGCTATTGTCGAGTGTTACCTAGCTGAGGGTAATGAAGAAAGCTTGCCAGAGGTCGTGCATTGTCCTACCAAAGGACTATGATCACCTTCGAATCTAGGCTGCAGGAAGAGGAGAGAAATTCTTCCTTAACCCCAAATTCCCTGAAAAAGGGATAAAGATTGGAGAGCTCTTACCTCCAAGGATCAAAGGGAAACTCGTGGATTCGCTTGAAGAAAACTTTAAGGTCTTCGCCTGGCAATCCAGCGACCATGAGGGGGTCGATCGAGAGATTGTTGAACATCGGGTCGGGCTCAAGCCAACAGTCGAACCGGTGAAACAAATGAAGAGGACTTTTGCCCCCGTGGGCAATGAGGTCATAGGTCGGGAAGTCCAAGCTCTTCTCGACATTGGGATTCTGAAGGAAGTAGTATACCCTGAATGGCTTGCCAACTTGGTTGTGGTCCCGAAGAAGGAAGGGATGTGGAGAATGTGCGTGGACTTCACCACACTCAACAAGTACTGCCAGAAAGACCCCAACGCGCTTCCGAGCATAGATTAGATGGGACACTCAAAGGCCGGATAGCAATGGCTATGCTTTCTAGATGCTTACAAAGGGTACCATCAAATCCTGATGCCCATTGAGGACATGGACAAGACCTTTTTGATCATAGAGGTTGGGGCCTATTGTTACACCTAGATTCCCTTCGGCTTGAAAAACGCAAGAGCTGAATTCCAGCGAGCAATGCATAAGGTTTTCAAGAAACAGCTCGGGCGGAACATCAAGGTCTATGTGGATGATATAGTGATCAAGTCCAAGACCTCAGAAGATTTCATCGAGGACATCAGAGAAACTTTTTAGACTCTGAAAGTTGCTCACATGAAGCTTAATCTGGAGAAATGCACCTTCGGAGTTTCAGTAGGTAAATTCCCGAATTTCATGATCTTGGAGAGAGGCATTGATGCCAACCCAGACAAGATCAAAGCTTTGCTAGATATGGAGCCTCCTAGAAACCTCAAAGAGGTATAGAGCTTAGCAGGAAAAATGGTGGCATTGGGGCGCTTCATTCGTAAAATGGGGGGCAAAAGGGAGAAATTCAATGATGCCATAAAGAAGCCGAAGGACTTCCAGTGACCGAAGATTGCTAGACTGCATTTGTCAGACTTAATTACTTCCAAGGAAAACCTCCTCAGCTTGTCTCTCCAAGGTTGGGTGAGGAAATTTACATGTACCTAACTGCTATTAAGAAAGCAGTTAGTTCAGTCCTATTAGTAGAAAGGTTAGGACAACAATTCCTTGTCTACTATGTTAGTCATTTGTTCCGAGGTCCAGAGACCAGATATTCAGACCTCGAGAAGCTCTTGTACCTCATCATTATTACTTCAAGGAAACTAAGGTCGTACTTTGAAGCTTACCCTTTAAAAGTCTTGACTAGAACGATGAAGTGGTCCCTCGAGCTCTCAAGTTATCAAATCAATTTTGAGCCAAGGAAGGCCATCAAAGCTCAAGCCCTCTCTGACTTCGTAGAAGAATGTACCAGAGTCCACTTGAGCTCGCTAGCACTTGTGAAGACAGTATCTGGACCATGTACACAGATGGTTCCATGGAGAAAGAAAATTCAGGTGCAGGAATTGTGCTGATCAACCCTGAGGGAGTGAGAATCCTTTATTCTGTGAAGTACAACATCCCAACCTCGAACAATGAATTCAAGTATGAAGCTCTCTCAGCAGGTCTAAGACTTATAAGAGCTCTCAAAGTGCAGAAACTGCATGCCAAAATAGATTCACAGATCATAGCTAGCCAAGTTGCTGGGGAATACGAAGCGAGAGAAGATAACATGATCAAATATCTCAGAAGAGTAGAGTAAGGGATATGGTGTCTAAGCTTGATTACTTCCTGATCGAGCAGATTCATAGAGAGCAAAATTCAGAAGCAAACACACTGTCCAAAGTATATCGACAGGTAATCGGAATGAATGCCGAGCTGCTTGTGGAACAGTTGCACTCTCCCAGCATAGTTCAAGAGGAGAATCTAGTTATTGAGGATCAGGCGGACTGGAGGTATCCAATCTACAAATACCTCAAACATGGTGACCTTCTGCAAGATCCAAAAAAAGCTCGCCAAGTGTGGAGATGGGCACCTCGCTACGTCCTAATAGAAGATGACGAAGTATACAGAAGATCATACACTTGGTCCATGGTCAAATGCTTAAGCAAGGGAGAAGGGCAGTTTGTCATTGAAGAGGAACACAGTGGAATGTGTGGATCACATATAGGAGCTCAAACTGCTGCCAAGAAAATCCTAAGGACAGGATATTATTGTCTCACAATGGTTTCAGACATTGAGAAGGTCATACAGAAGTGCGTGCACTGCCAATTGCACTAAAACAAATCACACCAACCCCCCACTAAGTACCAATCAATCAACTCATCAGTGCCTTTTGATATATGGGGCATTGATATTCTGGGGCCTTTTGTTGAAAGGAGTGGGGCGTGTAAAGTTCCTCATAGTTGCTGTGGAATATTTCACCCCGCGGGTTGAAGCAGAACCCATGGCAACAATCTCGTCCCCAAAAGCCCAATTATTCGTATGGAGGAACATCGTTTGTAGATTTGGCATTCCTTGAGCTATCATATCCGACAATCTGACACAATTCATTGACATCTTTCTTGAAAGGAGTGGGACGTGTAAAGTTCCTCATAGTTGCCGTGGAATATTTCACCCCATGGGTTGAAGCAGAACCCATGGCAGTAATCTCATCACCGAAAGCCTAGTCATTCGTATGAAGGAATATTGTTTGCAGATTTGGCATTTCTTGAGTTATCATATCCAACAATGGGAGACAATTCATTAGCGAACCATTCAAGACCTTCTGCGAAAACCTTAACATTGAACAGAGGCTGACCTCTGTAGCTCATCTCCAAGCCAATGGCTTGGTTGAGGTCACGAACAGGACCATCCTGGAAGGACTCAAGAAGAGACTCGCTGAGTTCGGGAAAGAAGGACGAAAGATTGACAAGCCAAACGAAATCCCAAATATACTATGGGCGTACAGAACCACACCAAAAAGGCTACTAGTGAAACGCCATTTAGTTTGTGCTTTGGAGCAGAGACGGTAATGCCAGCTGAGATTGGAATTACATCTTTAAGACTAACCGAATACAATTCAGTCTTAAACGAGGGGTAGAGAAGGTCAGACCTTGATCTCCTCGAAGAGGTCGGGAACAAAGCAATGGAAGCAGATAGAACTTACGAAAGGCAGACAACAAATTTTTTCAACAAAAAAGTGAAAGAAAGACATTTCACGGTTGGAGAAATTGTCCTCAAGAGATCAGATGTAGGTAAGTAGGGACAACTAAACAAGCTGCAAGTAAGCTGGTAAGGATCTTATATAGTCCAAGAGGTACACAAAGGAGGGAGCAACAAGCTCACTGACCTTGAAGGAAGGCAACTCTTAAGACCCTGGAACGTTTACCACTTGAAAAGGTTCTATGCTTAAGGGCCATCTAAGACATTGCAGATGGCAACCTCAACAATTCAGATTCAACAAAGCATGGTTTTAAAGCTAAGTTTTTCGAGGATTAATTTTTTAAGGCTTGTATGCATATTGTGCTATTTTTGCCTATATTATTTGCTATTGTGCCAAAATAAATCTGAATACATTGGAAAATTGCTGAAAAGTTGCAAATAAGAAGCAAGTATGAAGCTCAAAGCATGGGCAAAAAGAATGAAGCAATTATATAAAAGAAAGGAAGAAAAGATGATAGACCTCTGTGGAAAATTCATTGTACTTGAGAAAAATAAAGAGTCAAAAATCCAAAAACTAGAAGAATCCTGGGACTACTTCTGGGAATGTCGCACAAGGGGCACATCGTCCTCATGCTCCCCTTCCTCGGTTGGGATGCTGGCTGCGACAAAGCCACTCAAAGGAGTTGCAGGGATGCTAGGAGGGACTGCACCTGAAGTTCCTATTAGACAAGCCAACAACATGGTCAGATAAGGTATCTTTGGGAGCAAGCAGGAAAATTGGGATGAGGTCCAGTAGCTTCCCTGAAATAATCATACACAAGCTGAGTAAACATCTTGCCAAAAGCATTTTTGCCCAGGAATGAAGGAACACCTTTAGGAGAAACCATTGCTCGAGGGCTGATGTCCAAGATCTCCTTGAATTCGGGGGTAGCCTCAAGAAGAGTTTTCCCCTTCTGCACTGAGCTTTCATCAACCTGACCAACCTGGGTTAGGATCTCAGCAGCAGCTACCTCTTCAGGGGAGGCCTGCTTTTAGTTTTCCAGCTGCTACGGCAGAGGAACGACCAACTCCAGATGATAAAAATTGACATCAAAATCTGAGTCAGTCTTCAACCCCTGATTGAGCCCCTTAAGGTCATCAACCACCTCGGTATATAGAGAGAACAACTGAGGCCTTAGCAGAGACTGCACGTACTCTTGGAAAGCAGGGACTTCCTCTAGCCTTTCCAACACGAAGCTGTCGTGCTCATCGTGGAGCCCCTGGAGTTCATCCAATTTGGCCTTGAGTGTTTTGATATGCTCCTCCTGCTCTGTTGCCTTTTTCTCAACCGTGTCTAGAACCTTGAAGATAGTGTCATTGGCAGCCTTAGCTTTTGCCATATCCCTCTGGCATGCGATAAGAAGTTGTTTGGAATGCTTGACAAAGCCTTGGATGATTCAGTAGAGGCAGTGAACCCGGCAACCTCTTTCTCCAAGGGAACTTTAGCATCTTGTAGCTTAGAAAGCAAGGAAGCAAACTCTTGATAATTTTTGGCCCTCACAGCCTCCCTTCTCATCCGCTCGCCAAAAACAACTTGGCCCTGCAAAAGAAGAATAAAAGAGGTCAAATAAAATACTCAAAATAGAACATAGTCAGCCATAGGAAAACAAAAAGGTTGCAAAATGCTCACTATAGCAAGAAAGGAGGAGCCAAACTTGTCAAGCTTATCGTCTATGAGTTGCCGGCTAATTTCCTGATCAACTGACGAAGTGCACTCCGTCAAAAAGGATTGAGGGTGGGGCCATTGCAGCAAAGAGTCAGATGTTTCCATGGCAAGACCACCTTGCGGCTGCCTTATTGGTGCCAGAGGCTAAGGCAGCACCTTCTATCTTCTTTTTGGTCTCAGCGACCTTTTGCATGGCACAACCTGGGAATGTTGGTTGAGACTCGAAGGTCGCCAAGGCTTTTCCCTTCCCAGAAGGGCTGGGAGCAATCTTCTTCACAGGTTAGGAAGAGGGAGAAGATGAGGAAGTCAAAATTTTAATGGGTTTGTCGGAAGACCCCATCTCAACAGCAGTTGAATCTCGTTTGGAGGCCCCTTGAGTCCTCTCAACTACCGCAACCCTTCCCCTACCCAGGGAATGGGAATCCTGGCAGCAGAGGCACGATCATGGGAGGTACTAGCAGGGCCCCGATCTCCACCTTTAGAGGCTTGAGAGGGTCCAGAAGCATGAAGCCACTCTGATGCCTTCATTACTACAAGAAACAAGATGGAAAACTATTAAAGGTAGGATAATAAGAGTTAAAGTTCACTAAACATCAGGAGATTTAATACCAAAAGAGGATATCCTAACAGTTTCTCTGAGGGAAGGGAGGTCACACTCTGTTGATTCTCCGAACCTAGCAGAGTGAAGAATGACCTCAGGCCAAACTAGGGCGGCATACCCAAACTTAATCTTGCCAGAATTGACCAAATCTAAAAGGAAGTCCCTATGCTGGGCTTGATCAACCGATAGGTCAGGAAGCTCACTGAAAAATGAGCAGTCTAGGTTCCAATCTGGATAAGCCTCGGAAATAACTAAATGGTTAAGAACGTGAGCGAGGAAAAAAGAGGATTTCCACTCAATTGCAGAAGACTAGAAAGGGCTAACTACCTTGTGCCGAGGAGAAAACTGAAGATACCCCTTAGCACCTTTGGACGTTGAGGAGACCCCCAACCTATAAAAGCATTTGAAAAGCTAAAGAGAAACTGGAACTCGGTAAAGATGATAGGTTGCAATGAAAGCAACTACTGTCCGAAGAGAGTTGGGTACAAGCTAGGCTAAGGAGAAGAGCCAAAAGAAGGCAAGGTTAAAAAATAAGGGATGAATGTGAGGTAGAAGAACCCCTCCCTTGTGTGTCCATCATGCTTATTGAAGGCAAGCTTATGCTGTTCGGCGAAAACAATTTCGCTCTTCCCTAGTCCCAACTCACCGTAGAGCTCAAAAACATGACCAGGGTTCAAAAAAGGAGATAGAGAATGTGCTTCTATTTCGGAGAGGTCAAAAGTTTCAGTTTTTACCAAGGGATCTCTAGTCAACATCGGAGAAAAATAAAAAACCCTGTTTTCCAAATTGACCGTGGAAGAAGAAGCTGCTGTCTCTCCAATTTGGAGAGAAGGAGTACTAGATATAGAAGGCAAAGAGGGGTACGCAATTGACATATCAGAGAGAGAAAAAAAGAAAAACTTTTTTAGAAGAGAAAGAAAACCCACTTAGTGAAGTCTGAAGAAAGAAAGACGATCCTGGGAAAGCCGAATGCCCGGAGAAGAAGAAGAAAAGCCCTAAGCAAAAAAGCTCTGTAAAATCCTTGCCTGATAAATGGAGGTTCAAGTAAATCCCAAATTTGAAGGTTTTCAAGTTATATTGAATAAGGAAACCTAGGATTTACTGAAGTGGGTCAATCTCCCCAAATCTGAAATAGGTCATCAATCTAGAACCTAAAAACGCTTTGGTTTCTCTTAAAGTAAAGGCGGTCATTTCTTCAAGTCTGAAACGGGTCGGGTACTACAAAAAATAAAGTGGGGTGACTTTGCAGTCCAGACCACCTGACAGTTTCCCGAAACAAAGAGGACAAATCTTCTCTCCAAAAATTGTTGTTGTGAGAAAATAGCCCAACTTTTCAAAGGGCCGCAACCTCAAGATGGTAACTCTCAATACTTGAAGGTTTGCCTCACGAGTTGTTGCAAGAAAATAGTTCGATTTTTCAGGGGACGATTCCTATAGATGGCAGCTCATAATGCCTTAAGGATAGCCCCACGGCTTGGAGATGGTAACTTTGAATACCTGAAAGTCAAGCCCATGACCTAGAGACAACAACTCTAAATACCTAAAGGTCAAGCCCCCGACCTCAAGATGGCAGTCTTTAATACCTGAAAGTTAGACTCATGACTTGGAGATGGTAATACTTAATACCTAAAAGTTAGATTGACGAGTCCCGAGGTACAAGTGGGCAAAGATCCTCTACCATGGCATACGACCTTGTGAGACCCAACCTTGCTTCTTGTGCCTTCCATGCCGTGACCAAGTGTGCACAACTCTACTTGAGGTCGAAAAATAATTAGCCAGCTTGCAGCTCTCAACCAGAGACTCGAATGGAAAGGTACCCCCAAAACTAGTTGTTAAAAGGAATCGGCAGAACAATTCACGGCTATAGTTTGAAGATGGTAATTTAGGCACCAATGACCTTTAAGCTCGCTGGGCCTAAATTAGGGTAATGATCGGTAAAATGAGTACAACCCAGATAAGTCAACATAGATGGGTAGGACCCGTATGAAAGTCAACCCCAAATGTGCCAAAGGTCCCATGCCTTCAATACCAGAAAGCTAGACTCATTGAGTTAATGAGGAAAAGTGCGTAGCGACCTGCTACCACTGACCTCTTGGATCATCGACCTAGAGGTTACCGACCTTCTGAATGAGCTCGAGAGAGGTACAACCAGAGCTCGACCCATGACCTAGTAACTCCTAACTCGTCTCATAAATCTTCCATGCCATGACTAAAGCTGCACGACCCCTAATCTCTCCCGCAAGTGAAGGACTACTCGGCTCGACCTCACTAGAATAGATGTTTGAGACACTTAACATCCACGGGGAGGTCACGAAGTTGGTCTGAAGGTTAGTTAGTGAGCTCATAGCTGTCAAACAGAGATGTGAATGACAAGATCTCTCGTCTCAGGGGAACTCCATGATTCTAGGAGCAATTGGTGGGATTCAACGAAATCTCACAGTTATCCTAATTGCCTACAGTTATATAATGCAGGGCTGCAATCCAGAAGGTAACAGACTTTCTCTTTTTACTACTTAATCAAAACACACAATGAGGACTAAGGGACTCTGGACAACTTTTAGAGAACGATCTTTACTTTCAACTATCTCTCTTAGAACACTAATTTAGGCATCGGAGCTCTTCCCTAGGCGACAATCTCCTTCGATGACCATTTTCTCATTTTCTCAGGCTACTAACCGCGAAGTTCCATCAGGATCTGTGGGGTGACTCCATCAAAACCTAAACTTTAAAATGATCTAATCAAAACACTAAAAATTCAAAATTTACTCTACCATATCCTTTAGTTCAATTAGAATGTTAAATCGCTAACGACCCAACCTATGTGACACTACAATGAAAGACATTATCAATTACAAAAAGTTTCGTAGTTATATGATCTTATTTCTTAACCAATACATTTTATCGAAGATTTTATTTTTCCCGTAGTCACCTTCGTTGAGCAAAGTGAGCCGTTAAATGTATTTGACTGTGTATCAAAAGCGTAGTCAATTACTTACCTCTGACTGCAAACTTGGCATCAGAGATATTTATTTGTCAATTGACTATGAAATTTTTTGTAATAAAAAGACATTTAATTTCATTGATAAAATAGTATTTCATCATCGATAAATTTTTTTATCTATGAATTTAGTATCATAATTATTGATAACACAATTGATCAAGAAATATTTCGCGATTAAAGTCATCTGATTTTATCAATAAAAATAATTTTTCATTATCAATAAATTTCTTTGACTATGAATTTAATGTTGTAGTTATTAATAATTCAATTAACTGTAAAAAATCTTTCTAATTTCTTAGATAAAAAATGTATTTCATAAATAATAAATTATTTGGGTGACGAAGCCATGAGCGTAGTGACTAGTGAATGATTTTTCAATTTGTTAAGATAATTTATTGTAGAAATATAAACAATATAATTGCGATGTAAAAAACATTCGTAACCAAAAAGGTACATTCCAAGACGAAATAATAATTGTAGTCATTGTTCCCATTTTTTTTTTTTTTAAATTTCCTTAAAAAAAAAAAAAAAACACTTTATAACCAGCATATTATTGTACCAAGAGATGGGTGAAGTATTTTGGCACAAAAACTTGGGGTAGTTATTAATTAATTATCCTACTAAATAATTATTTAAAAGATAACAATACTTGTATTAATTGAAACTATACATATTTTATCATTCATAATAAAAGAGATGTTCAAAACGATAACTAATTTTTCAAAAAACTTCTAAAAAAAAAAAAAATATATATATAATAAAAGTCTAGTTAACTTTACTTGATCTACTCGTCTGTCATAATTGCTTGAAAAAACTTTGGATTTGGATGAAAGGACAAAAAGAAAAAAAAAAGAAGAAGCAAATGAACATTAAAAGGTATGAATATAAATCAATCATAATTTCCAAACAAATAGAAAGAGTGAATTACAATATGCAAAATTTACCTTAACGAAGAATTGTCATGACTTGATTGCAACAATTGTGCCAAAATTTCAATTTTATCTATAAAAAAAGAGAAAATCAGGATAGAGTTAGAAAAAAAAGAAAAAGAAAAAGAAAAAAAAGATTTGAGTATCGAGATTGCTACAAAATGCAAGCTTCAATAAAATACTAATGATACAACTATTTTAAGAAAACAAAGTGTCCAATTCTAATTAAACAAGGCATATAGAAAATATTTGAAATTGAAAGATAGTTTGTAAAAAAAAAAAAAAAAAAATCACATATAGACATTCTTTAATAATAACTAGGTATATATACGAGCAACATCAGAATGGGATATTTACAAATGTAAACAAAAACTTAATAAAGTAAAAGGTAGGAATTACATAACTTTTCATGTCGTGCCATCATGCTTGATATGCTGTTGACTTGAGCTTGAGCTGCTTCAAGTAGTTCTCTCAAAGCTTCACATTACTTTTTAGACTCTCTCAAATCTTGCTCTAACTTCTTTGGTTTCTTACTTGTACATGATGAAGATTTTGTTGTCTTTGAGCCCTATCCAAGATCCTTTATATAACCAGATTTTCTACCCATTACCGTGTCAGAAATTTCATTTGCCCTATCCAAGATCCTTTATAGATTCTCCTTCTTCATTTGACTGATTTTGCATCTCACTATTTGAGTCTTCATCAAATAAACGAAAAATATTTAACATTCTATTTATTTTATTTACTTAAATATATATCAATAAAATAAGTGAGGACAAAAATAATATAACGTAAAATATTGTAAAAATTTAAAGTTACTCGCATAGTTTTTCTCAATCTCATCATTCACCCATCCTTTTGTTTCACTATAATGTGTTGTTTTGTAGAATTTAATTTCATCCATTTCTTCATCTCTTTGTATTCCTTTTTACTCTAATATTAGAATATTCAAATCAAAATAATTAAAATTTATAAGAAGTATAAGTTAGTCAAATGAAAGATGGATGAGTGTGTAAAAAGTCATCGATATTCAATCATGGCAAGAAAGATGGATGAGAAGGATCGGACCCCATCAGGTCGAAGGTCGTGGTCCGGTGAGACCTCTCCTAAACTCATTGAAGGTGGGTGACCTAGGAGGTCGATGGGAATTAAGTCGCTGCACTCTTTAATCCCTCGTAATAATTCGAATCTTATGTATTTGGATCGATACTTAAACTTATTTGGATAGGGCTATTCGGGGCTTACTCTTTTTAACCATCAAAAATATAATCAAAATGATATATAACTTACCAGTTCATGAAGAACCATGCAAAAGATGCAGATCCCTGATCATGCAAGTTGGTTAATTTCGCATAATTTCTTTTATTAACCTCACATCTCCTCTGGTGGGGAGGGGGGGGGGGGGGAGGACAACACAAAAAATACATAATTTATAAAGGATTAAAAA
>JAOXNR010000028.1:2596906-2618768 GCA_028571225.1 Parsonsia alboflavescens | reverse complement strand
ACAAATATTATATATTTTTTTTATATATTATATAAAAATATTTATAACATATATATATATATATATATATATATATATATATATATATAAATGTTATAAAAGTATTCTGATAAATTTTTTATAGTCAAAATTAATGGTCAACTATCTTTTTTCTATTTTAAAAAATAGCTAAATTTGATCCAGTATCTTAGAATTTTAGTTTATCCTTTTATGATATAATATATAAGATATATTTACAAAAAGTATTTTTTTTTTAAGAGATGTTGACTGTTAATTTTGATTTTAGAGAGTTAGCTGTGCACTCTATACAAAGTGCATTGGTGCACTCTATGGCATTACCTTTTATATACATATATAAATATATATATATATAAACATAATATGTATATATATATATATATATATATATTTATATAAACATAATATGTAGATATAAATAACAAATTATATACAATAAATAGACTATCATGTTTACAATAAGAAAAATTGGAAAAATTAATCACCAAAACTTTAGAGTTTCTTGAATTTGATCCCTAAAAGTTCTTTTGCATTTTTAAATCCTCAAAATTTTTACGAGCTTATGGTTATGATCCTTTTTACATTTTCGGTGATAATCTATCTTGAGTCTCCAATTTCATTTAAAAATCATATTTTTTACTAAGGGAATTTTTGACTTTTCAATTATTTAAAATTGACAAATCAGTCTCCAAAATTTTGTCTATTCTTGATAATGGTCCATATTTTTTTTTAATCTTTTTTAGTCCTCAAAATTTTAAGATTTAAAAATAGGTTTTTATACTATTTTTCGGCAATAATCTAGCTAGAATCAAAAGATGTCAAAGTTTTATATTTAAAACTAATTTAAAGGATCAATTGCAATTTCGTCCTTTCAATTTAATTTATATCATAACCCCCATCCCCTTCCAAAACCCAAACTCCTGTGTGTTACACTTGAATGTGGTAGAGAGAGAAAGAGCAATGCAAAATTCTGATACTAGAGAACTAGAAGGAACAAAAATGTACATTAAAATCCCAAGATTTTCCTATATTGTAAAAGAGGGAATTAGGAATTCTTTCCCGATTTAACTTTTGTTATGTTTTCATTCGATTACTGAGAAAAATATAGTAATGAGGACAATGGCAACAAGCAGAGGTGGTGTAGATTTTCATTGATGATGATTCTGGTTTAAAACCTTAGATATTATCTTCTAAGCATCCGACGATAGTTGGGTTCCGTTAGAGCCATACCCAATTGTGGAGTTGCACATGATTTTTCACCCTCACCTCAATCTCTGCCTGCGTTTTCAATTTTCGTCCACCTTCTATTCAATATCCTCCTTTTTTGTCGCAATTAACAATCTCTTCTTCAAGCAGGAGTTCGGGGTTTGGGAGGGGATGGGGATGGGTACGGTTATGAAATAAAATAAAATAAAATGATGAAATTAACCATCGTTCTTTAAATTATTTATAAATAAGACTCTTGACATCATCGAATTTTGGCTGGAAATAGTAAAAAGGACTATAACCACAACTCATGAAAAATTTGAGGACTAAAAAATGAAAAAAAAATTGTAGGGGACAATAGTCAAGAATCACCAAATTTTAGGGACTAAGTTTGTCAAATCATTGAAAAGATAAAAATGCCCTTTGTACATAATATGATTTCAAAATGCAAATGGAGGATATGGTTGAATTATCTCCAGAAATAGTAAAAAGGATCATAACTATAAACTCGTAAAATTTTTGAGGACTAAAAAAGATTAAAAAAAACTTTTGGGAACATATTCAAGAAACTTCGAAATTTTGGGGACTAATTTTGTCAATTTTATTTATACTATATATAAATAAATTATTATATATATTAATATTAATATCAAAAACACTTTTAGGCTTGCAAGCCTAAATAAATGAATATATATGAGGTCGACTCGATTCATTCAATAAGAGAGTTGAGTCCAATCTCAACTTGAGCCAGTTTAACATGAGCTAAATGTATGTCAATAGTAAAACAACGAAAATGCTTCTAATACTTTAAAGTAGAATAATTTTTTTGAAAAAAAAAATGTGTAAAAAATGTACTTTTTGGATGAAAATGATTTAAAAGGTCACCCATAAAAGCTAAAGGAATTCCAATGGCCAAAAAAAAAAAAAAAGATTTTGGACTTGCATGGTGAAGAAATAATTGTTGTAGGACTAAATAGGGGATTTTGTCTTTAAATATATATATATATATATATATTGGTAAATAGGAAAATATTGAAAATGCACATGATTTTTAAAATAAAATAATTTTTGAGGTAAAAATAAATGGAAAGTATATTTTTTAGGTGAAAAGAACCTAGACGGTTTGTACATAAAAAGTTAAAGAACCCCAATGATATATATATATATGGACATACATGATCAAAAAGATAAAGGTTATAGAACTAAATAAATGATTTTGCCTATCTATACTTTAAGGATATAATCTGGTGGTAAATTTGGTAAAAGTTAATATGATCTCAGCCTTACCTTTGTAAATAGGATGCAAATTCAATTCTTGTCATAATTGACCCATTAAGTAAAGATGTTAAAAAATAAGTTGTCTTTTGAATTTCATTAAGGTATATATAATCATTTATAATCTTCACATAACTAAAATGCAAAAAATATGTGCAACTCTTTATTACGGATTTGTTAAGGTGCGCTTCAACCGTTACCGTAACGGAATTTTTGCTATCGTGCTTATGCAGCCAATCAAGCAGAGTAAAAATTATATTACGATAATGGTCGGAACGTGCATTAAGGTGCGCTTCGAACCGCACCTTAACAAATCCTATTATTTCCTTATTAATGAGATTCATTGCATATAAAGATATATAGAAAAGGCAACGGTTCAAAAAGAGAGGACGAAGGGAACGAGGAAAAGGAGGGGCATGGAAACAGACACGAGATATCCGTTGGCCAAATTAACAGTATGACTTCCATGCAATCTTGGCCGCCTAACCGAAAAGCAAAAGAAAAAAAGAAAGACGCCTGTCCCATTCGAGAGAGAGAAGGGTAATGTGCACTGAATTTTATGAGAACTTGGTCGAAAGGTGAGGAGGCTAGGCTACTATCAGTCAAATCACTTGAATGTTACTCCTGCAAGGACAATATTTTTTTGGTATGAATCAGAAAATGAACCCACCCAACCCAGCCTGTCTAACTTCCAGCACATGGTCCAATTCTCACAGGTCCGGAAAACACCACTTTTTCAGTGCACTAAGGACAAAGGCCGCTAAAGGGTTTTTTTTAGGGGGAAAAAAAAAGGAGAGGCTACTCGTTATTTAGGAACTTCGCCAATTTCTGTCTGGCTGAAACGGGATTCAGGTATATACGGAAAGAAGGGAATAACAGTAGCGGCGTGATTAAAAAATGCAACTTGCATATGGTTTATTTTGAGTTTGATTTGATTGTACTGTACATTCTGACTTCAATAAGTGATATTAATATCGCCAATGGTTCAATTTTCATAAAATTTTTTTTGTAGATCTGCTGATTTATACTTGGAATGATCAGAAAAAAAGCTTCATGATTTATATATGTAGGCATAAATCAGATTTATATGTGGAATAGATCAAAAAAAAAGTTTCATGATTTATATGTGTAGGTATGAATAGGATTTATAAGTCGAATACATAAAAAAAAATACTTCATGATTTATATGTGTAGGCATGTATTGGATTTATACGTGGAATATGTCAAAAAAAAGCTTCATGATTTATATGTGTAGGTGTGAATCGTAACATTATTAAAAACCCACTTTATTTTACTTATTTTTTATTTTGAATCCTGCATTTATATATATAGTTTTATATCAAGTATAAAACCCATGTGTGGACAAATAAATCAAGTCTCAATTATAGATTTTACTCATTTTAATACCAGTAGAGGGATTAGATACAATCAACCTTGATAAAAGGGATATAAATATTCTTTTCGATCCATTTTATTTATCTATTTTGGACTTTAAACAAGGATTAAATTATATAATTATTTGGTAATAATTTTTGAGTAATTTGATTATAATACCCTGGGAGATTTTATTATAATATGTAGTAAATATTTTAATAATTAGAGTAAAGGATAGATAGTGATAATTTTTCTCGAAAAAATTCAAAAGGGCAAATTAGGAAAAAGAATCATTACATGCTCCTTCAAAGTTGAGGTGGACAATTTTTTTTTTTTTCTTTCCAAAGTGGACAAATAAAACGGTACTGAGGAAGTAACAGTACTGCATTTGTTGGCTTCTTTTTCTTAAAAAATCTTTTTAAATTATATAATTTAATTTTTTTTTTGTCCTACTATTTTGAATTTTTTGTTAAAATAAATGCATTGTATTGTAATTATTATTCCATATATAAAACTATTTTTGCTTCATATTAAAAGTCATTTTAGTTAAAAAATTTTATTTCACGATAGATGTCATCTTTTATTCTTCAATAATCATTTAAATAAAATTTCTATTATAAAAATAATAATAAAAAAAGAGTATAAGAGTTTGAGATAAATAAATTGAAATGATCTTTTATTCATTTTTGTATTAATTTATAAATGAGTGTCTTCTTATTTATTGAGGTTATGACTAACTTGAAGAACCTTTTTTCATATTGATTCTTACTACAATTACAAGTATCAACAATATAATAATCAAAACTCTTCAATATCCATAATATAATAATAAAAACTCTTCAATTTTTGAAATTTTATATTCCTTTTATATATATCAAGATGTATGAACATGACTTTCCAAATGATCATGATCAATTATGATCCGAAATAAATAATATTTAGCAATGAACAATCACAATTTTAATTAGGTTATAAATGAAATATTTATGACAATTTCTAATTTTACGACTACTCATCCCATCAAATATCATGATTGAATTAATATTCGCTAAACTTTATGTAAGATATATTTTTGTTCAAAATAAATATATATTATTAAAAAATTATTTAATTTTTATGTTAAATAATTAATTTATATTGCTGAATGGAAATAGTAATTTTAAATGAATTACATTATAAAATAAATTTACGAAGACACTTCCAGTTGACACAAATAAAATAAACAATTATTAGATTATTGTTCAATCCATGATCAACACTCAACATCCAATTATTGTCGTCAGTAATGACGACAACTTAGATAAACAAAAAGAAAAACAATAACCAAAAGTCAACAGCAATGAAAACAATTAGTACAATTACAATGAGCTTTCATTTAATACAACCACACCACGAAAACGACATTAGGGTTGCACTCCAGCAAAGCCGAGCTTAACAAACAAAAATCGATTTCACCTCGACTCGATTTATAAATAAATAAATAAAAAATTAAAATATAAATTTTTTAAATACATAGATATATTTTTTAAAAATATCTATATAATTATTTATGATTTATATAAAATATATTATATAAATATTAAATTCTAACTAATGAGCTTAATTGGAAGTGACTCAAACTCGATTGTGGCTCAATTCGAGCTCAAGTCGAGACTCATCCAACTTGAAAAAAAAGCTCAACTCATTTGCATCCCTATACCATATAGCCTTGCAAACCTTGTCGTATTAATGTTTCCATTTTGTTTTTAATACAACTATTATTATTATTATTCAAGTTCAAAGTAGTATTCTCTCCATTTCAAAATGATTATCATTTGAGATGAGAGATTTTTTTTCTGAAATGATTGTTATGTACACATTTTAAGTCAAATAGTATAAATGAATTACTTTTTCTACTCTTCTTAGTAATCTTCCTTTTCACTTCTTTCAAAACTATTTTATTATTTTATTATTTTCAATAAATAACCGACTAATAAGAGAGATGAAAGAGGAGAAAAGTACAATATAATAATGAGAGACAATATAGTTCATAGAGGAAAAATAATTGATTATTTTAATTTCTCCAAAACAACCTTAAACCACAATCAATTTGAAATAGAGGAAGTAACTCTCTTCATGATAGGTAAGAACTCCTCCAATTCAAAATTGAAGTAATTTGAGGTGCTTCTCCCTCCGTTTCTTTTCTTTTTCGATGACCGACTGAAGGAGATTTTTATTTTAAAATAAATGATCTTTTTGTATTTTTAAACAGTATTAAATTAAAGATTTTTTAACATTTTAACATTGCCCCAATTTAGTTCTCATCGTAAGTAATAACACTATCTCTATTCTCATTTAATATAGATTTTAAGTTATATAATATGTTGGGTATTTTAGTTAAAAACTTAAGTACTCAGTTTATTTTAAAATAAATGTCACTTTAAGGGAAAAAAAATGTTTCAAAATTAGTAAAAGTCACTTTGTATTTCCCACAGAGCATTTTTAGTCATATTCAATTCCCCAAAGGAGCATTTCATAAAATTTTTGCAATGTTATTATTTTAATCACATTAAATATTAATTGTACTAAATTCAAGCATTATTTATTGTAAAGAATAGTATTAGTAATAAGAGAAATATCAATTACCAAAACAACTTTTAAAAAGAAATGGAGAGGGTAACGATTAAAACAATCATTATCTTCTTAGTTTGTGTTAACAATAACCTAAAAAGAAACAAGGAGTAGAACAGTAACAATAGTTTATATAGTTTTTACTATTTCGAATTAAAATATTTTTTACTTTAAATAAAATCAATCTTAATTCAATCATAATATTTAATGTGATGAAAAAGGTTAATATTATTTTTTCATTAAATGTTCATGGAAAAATAGAAAGTCAATTTTATTGTGATTTTTTTTTTAAAAAAAAAAACTAAAAGGATTTCTGTTGTGAAACGAATAGAGTAATGAATAGTTGGTGTGTAATTATTCTGAATTTATTTTTTAATTATTAATTACATTACATAATGTATATAGAATAAGATAAAATCATTAGATATATTATATAGTAATATTTACATTTATAATCAACTGCTGCATCAAAAAAAAAATTGTAGTAGAGAAAACTAAATTTAAGATTGTGATTGTATACTAATTTACTTGTAAATAAGTTTTTAGTTATTGATACATGGTATATAATCAAAAGCATAATTTGTTGAACATGTATACCTTATTTTATAGTATTTAGTGATTATTATCCATTAAATTATATGTGTATCATAAAGAAAACAAAGGGTCATAATTTTATTCACTTTAGCGTTTAAATTTTGTTTGTGTTTTCTTTATCAAATATATTTTTTAATTTATTTTGACACATTGACACATTTACATAATCATAATATACACATATATTTATTACCTTTCATGATAAATTAATGTTAAGTGATCTTTTTTGGTTTTAATAAGTGATCTTAATCTTAAATTAAGTTAGCAAATTATTGATGTATCTAATGACACCATATTTGTTAGTGGAATCATTTTTATACTCTAAGAATTTAGTAAGATATAAATTCTTTAAATTGATATAAAATATTTAATTACATAGTGAAAGTATCATATAATATAATCGATAGATTGTTATTTATGATGAGGTAAAACGTTTCAGTAATAGTAGAATACTCATATTTATTTGAATTTTCATAATTAAGATTGAGAATTAAACTAATATTTCCCAGGAAAAAAAGAAAATTGAAGCATCCATGTATCTATTATTATCAATCTATATATCTATATTTAATATAAAAGTAGTCCCCAAAACACGAAAGAGTTCCAACAAAGGAAAAGAGATAATTACGAGACAATCAAAGCAAAAGGATAATAAATAATAATAATAATAATATAATATTACAAAAATGATTATTTTCTCTCTCTAACAAGATAAACCTTAAAAATATTTGAGAAAAAGAGATAATAACGAGTGAATCTCATCAAAATAATAATAATAATAACAAAGAAACGCTTGAAAAACTCGTAGTCTCTCCCCACATCGGCAGTCTATGAAACAAAAGGATATTGAAGATTGTATAAAAGGAGAAGACCCAACATAAGAAAAATCATACCTTTCTCAGCCTTTTGACTAAGATCAAGTGTAGTATATGTTTTTATTAGTTTAATATCTGATATTTAGGTCAAAACTGAACTTACTATTGTATACAAATAACTAGTATAAATAAAATGTAGTATTATATTAGTTTATTTAACAGATAGAATAAAAAAAATATATATTATAATAAATTTACAAAAAAAATAATAAAAATTTTCTTTCCATTGAATAATTAAAAATTATAGGTTATTAATTATTAAATAAATATATATAAAAGACAAATCGTGAAAGGGGATTCTAAAGTTGTCATAGTGAACAAAATTTAGAAGACTTACGAGGATGTCATCAGTGGTGATATTGGTTGTAATTGTCCATCTGGTCCAAATGATCATGAAAGGGAAAGGGCAGGATTTGTTGATGCAAATAATATATTTACACAGATGATAATTATGAATTCGATGAAGAATATACTCACAACATTGAGATTGATGATGATGTTGATGATGATGACAATGGTGACAGCAATGACAACGATGATAACTTCCACGATGGGATGAGACAGGTGATTCCATTTGAACAATTTATACCGGACCCTTCTACTCACTTTACAAATATGGTCTGGAATGACTATGAAGAGGTGCATTTTTTGGAAGACTATACTGTTCCACCGGTGGGTTTTATTGGAAAGGATGCAGTCTTTAATAATAAGGGTGAACTGGTAGCAGCAGTTGGTGAATATTCACTTAATAACTGACTTCCATATCAAGTGGTACGTTCGGATAGGGGAAGATTTGAGGCACGATATAACAACAAAAAAGATTGTACTTTCATGATACGTGCATAGTGTTGGATGCCAAATTTGGATTATTCACAAATTTGTGTCGACTCACACCTGTATCCAAACTGTACAACAAAGCCATAGAAGTGTAACTTCAATAACGATTGGTCGTATGTATGCAGGTAAACTCGCTGATGCGAATTATACCCCAAAAATGTGATTCAAGACATGCGGGAGAATTATGGTGTGAAACTCGGATACACCAAAACCTATTAATTTTTAACAGTTTTGTTGATTATATATATGTATAAAAGTTTTTAAAAAATTAAAATTTTAATTGGTAAAAAATATTAATTTTTTGATTGGTGACAAGTAACAATACATGTTGGATAATTATTAAATATTATTAAAAATATGAAATTTACATACAGCCTAATTTATAAATTAGTTTTAAAATCAATAGCCAAAAAAGTACTTAATAACTATCATAAATTCATGAGTTTAAATTTAAAAAAAATTCTTGTCTTTTTAAAAGTAATATGGATAAATAGAAAATTTGGGAAAATAATATCTTATAATAATAAAACTAAATCATAACAATTCATTGATTTTTTTTTTTAATGTAGTCTGAATTTTAAAAATTATGATAATTTGGATGGGTGGTGGATCATATATTGTTTTACTTTTTTAGCTACAATTTTTTTTTTTTTGTTTATACACTAAGGATAATTCAAAGTGATAGTAATATTTCTTAGTGCAAAAAAAAAAAAAAATCATTTCAATACTATTAAATTTTTTTTTTTAAAAAAAAAACTTCATTCGACTTATTTAAAATAACGTATTATTAAAAAACAATTTAAAATATAAAGACACTAAAAAGTAGACATAACATAAAATATAATTGAAAAATATCTATAATAAACCATCATACGAAATTTAAAAAGAATTCTATTAACTATTATGAATATAATTAATTGAATTTTCTTAAAAAATAATTGAAAATTAGACATAAATATTTTTTATGTTTTAGTTTTAGAAAAGATTTTAATTTGAATTTGTGGCAAGGACACATTAATTTACTTTTTTTAATTACATTTTTTATTTTTATTATTTTATAATTTAATGATAGTAATTTACCTTAATGACTTCTCGCCTATTACTTTAATGATAGTAATTTACCTTTTTTAATTACATTTTTTAATAACATAATAGAAAATATATTATAGATCATTCAAAAGTATTATATTTATTATATATCTAAGGATAAATCAAAGATGATTTTTCTAAAAATACTTTTCATATTTTTATCGAATTGTTTACAAAATAAAAGGAAAATAATAGTTTTAATAAAATAAATATTTAATATATTCAATTAATTATATTTTGAATAAAATTAATTAAATATTAATTTGTTAATAAATATAAATGTTTGTATGCCTAAAAAATTATTTATAAAATAAAATGATCATAATATTTTTAATAACATTTATTTTATTTTATTTATTAGAAAAAAGTTCAACTTATATAAGTAAATAGTGATAACATATTAATAAATAATATCGTGAAATATAATCAAATAAAAGAATTTACATATAATATAAGTTATCGATGTCAATAATAATTCATAATGAAATTTAAAACTGTATTAACTAATATGAACTTAATTATTTGAAATAATCTAAAAGGTAACATATATGAATAAAAACATATTTTATTTTTGAAAAAAATAATTATTAATAATATAATAAAAAAAGAAAATGTTTTTTTTTTAATTTTTATTCAAAAAATATTAATTTGGACGGGTAATGAATAGCTTGTTGAATTAATTTTCTCACCTTTCGATGCATCATGATGGTATTATACTAGTACTATATAAAAATAGAGACAATCTTTACAAAAATTACACGCTAGCTTATGGTCTTCTACCAAAGGAGTGTTTTGAGTGATTTGGAATCACGACAATTAAGGACCCTTGAATTTTCATCATTTAACAACTATTGAATTTTTTAAAAGTCTTCATTACTATTGTATTTCAAATAAATGTATTAATCAATGTCCCTAAAAATAGATAAATCGAAAGGTGTTTCAAATTTGAAAAATATATCTTGGAAAAGGAAAACATTGGACAAATAAAGTATAGTTTTAACCCGTGATTTATTATTGATTTTTAAAATTAATTTATAAATTATATTGTATGTGAATTCTATGTTTTGAATTTATTGAATATTTATTATTATTTAATTAAAATTGTTATTATTATAATCTTTTTTTATCAATTACAATAACGCTTAAACATATATTTTTAAAATAAATCATTCAGATAAAGATGATTTTTGTAACTATTTATATTTTGATTTAATAATATTTGGAAAGATAAATTTTTTTTTCTTTTCTAAAATCTCCTTAACATACCATTTTTTCTTTTGTAAATTTATTATAATATATAATCCACAAAACTGTTATAATTTTTTATATTATTCAGAATAATTTTTCAAAAAGTCTCTATAGTCATCTACTTTCTTTTAAAAGATATACATAAAATAAATATGTTAAAGTTAAATATTAAAAATCCTTTTGACTCTAGGATAAAAACTGTGAATATGATGGAAGACATTAATAATCGTTGTATAAAGTATAAAATAATAAAATTAAAAATATAAATATAATTTAATGTGTTACCCACTATCCATTCAAATTAATAGTCTTTTAAAATTCAGTTTATTATATTTTTTTCAAATTATAATTTATAAATTATATTCTATACATTAAATTTATTGAATATTTTTTTTATTATTATTTTTGTCAAATACAATAAAGCCTCTATATTTTAAGGCGATTCAAATAATAGAGTTAATATCATGTAGGTCAATGACTCAGGCACCACACTTGATCTTAGTCAAAAGTGTTGGACAAGAAAAGTACGAATCTTTAGGATTATGGTTCGCCAATTTATACATGTTTGTCTCTTTTTGAGCTTCTTAAGTTAGCGATGTGGAACAACAGTTCAGTTTCAAAACAAAATGTATTTTTGAAATATCTCTCTCGTTATTATCTCTTTTCTTGAAATATTTTAACGTTTAGCTAGAGCTAGAGAAAGAACATAATTGACTAGGATACACTTATTAGCATCTCTACTATGAGCACTACTTTTATATATTAATATAGCTAGATAATACTTAGATAATATATTTTAAATTCAATTAAATTGATCCCTTCATACTTCTACTTTTCATCTCCCCATAAAAAATTGTTATCTCTTTATAATCCCATTTATTTTAATTCCATAAGACTTATCAATTATTCAAATTTTAATCTTCCCATTAAAATTTATTACTATATATTCATAATACTATTTATTTTAATGTATTAAGATCCATCCTTCAAAATATATTACTCCCCATCATTAAATATAACTTATTTTAACTAACTTTTTTTTTGTCACTAATTATAATTCATTGTTGTTAGTTAATTTGGTATTTTGATGGTATTTTTTATATTATCTCACTAATGATGTATAATGAAATAGTGTTCAAATTTTTGAAAGGGTGATGAGAGGACATTTTAAGGAAAAAATTGCTATGGTAATTTTTGCAAAATGATGGTTAGTGAGTTATATTTAAGGGTAAATAGTTTAGGAAATTCTTGAACTTTCCAAAAATCTAGTTTTAGCCCCTTAACTATAAATCATCTGGTTTAAGCCCTTCAGCAATGAAAATGTATAAAAAGAGCCTTTTTCGTCAATTTTGGGCATTAGGGCTTAGCAGAAAGGGCTCATGTGCCTTCTTTTGGGATGTTTTGGACCTTTAATTTCTTTTTCCCTCTTCTTTCTCTTCCTTTCTTCTTCATCTTCTACAGGTGCCACCGATTGTTGCCCAACACCCATCAACTGTCGACCATTTCTTCTAGATCTAGCTACTCCCTCCATTCTCTGAGAAACCCATTGTTGCCCAACTCTCGACTTCCATCCCTCTACCAGATCCATAACCCCCGACTGTCATCCCTCCGCAAATTTTTTACGAACAAGTTCTTGCCAATTTGGTGGAGGTTCTCTTAAATCCTGTTGTCCATGAGCCACTATATGAATCTTCTTCTTGTTTGTCATCATTGTTAGGCGGATCAGAGGTAGGACAATTCTCCATGGCATCCATCCGCTTGAAGTGCACCCAGGTAGAGTAGTAACCGTGGCTTCTAGAGCCACGCAGTGGGGATTGTAACTTGCTATAAATTTCCCATTTCTCACTTCTCTAAGCGAGGCTTCTTCTGATAACTCTAGCTCGAAGGGTATGGCTCGTAGTGACCTTATAGGGAGCAGTCCATTGGATCTCGACACGATAACGTTTTCTGAGTTTCTCCATCTTGTGACAGTACTGGCAGGCAACGAGACATCTAGTCACAAAATCATCAGCAACTTCCTGCCAGTGCGTAGCTCAGAGATTTCCTCATTGGAGAGAGTACCACTTATCCCCGTAAGCAACGATTAGGGCTATAGTCTCGTCATGGGACCAGTAGGGAGGAGGCAATCATCGAGATGCTGCAGTCGTGGCAATCGTAATACTCGGCGTCCATTCCAGAAGAGAGGCATTAAAGTGGTATTGGCCTAACGGAGAGGATCCGGCCATAGATGTTCAAAAAAGGAAGAGATGGGTTGAGGAAGAGAGGAAAAAAGTATGGTGGGGAGGTGACGGTGGTTGGGGTGGTGGATGATTATTGGGTATGATCTGGAGTAACGTGAACTGGATGGGGAAGGGCGGGGATATGGCCGAAAAGATCAAAGAAATAAAGGCGCAAGTGGAGAAGAAGAAAAGGAAGAAAAAAAATTAAAGGACCAAAATACCCCTAGGATTCGGTATGTGATCGGCACATGGACACCTTCCGTCAAGATTTAACTCCCAAAATGGACGGAAGGGCCATAATGGACGGAAGGGCCATAATGGACGGAAGGGCCATTTTTTTGTAGCTTTTCATTGTTGAGGAGCTTAATTCAGACGATTTATAGTTGAATGGTTAAAACCAAATTTTTGAAAAGTTCAGGAGCTTCAGAAAATATTTACCCTATATTGAATGATGGAGGGAGTAATATTTTTATTCATTTTTTTTAAAAGGAAATGGATAAGAATGTAAAATATATAAAATAAACTTTTTCATTTTATTATTTTAAAAAAAAGTTAAATTGACAAGAGATTCATTAAATAATCAAAGAATCTATAAACATGATTTTTTTTCTGGTAGTTTATATTATATATAGATAATAAATAATATATTGTCTTTAGTCTTCTTATAAATTATTTGTTAATATTAATTACACACTCCATTCCATATAAGGTGTCATTTTAGAGAAAAAAGTCAATTCCAAAATAAGTGTCCTTCACATTTATCCAAAAATAATTTATTAAGTTTTTATCCTTATTTAACTCTCTGATAATTGTATTAAGGAGGTTGTCATTATCTTAACGTAAAACAATATTTTAGTCTAATTGTAATTTAAATCTTCTATTATCAAGAAATTCTTAAGTGGCATGCAAAACTTTAAACGCCACTTAATCTAAAATGGAGGGAGTATATCTAGAAAACAAAATCACATATAATAACTTTTCGTTTTGACTTTTGATGCTTGAATTTTTTTTTTTTTTACACCCACCCTCTCCTAACTCTTTCTATCTCCCGTCCCCCTGAAAATCAATAATGACATCCCATCTACTTTTGATGTGTTTTGAACTCGAGATCTCACGATCCCCCATACATGAATATTTAATCTTCTTCTTCCTTCTATATCTTTTCTTCCTTTGAATAAACAGTTTTAACAAATCATTTTACATAATTGAGAGGAGGATGTGCAAAAGAATTTTCTTAATTTGTAGTGTTAATATATGTTTCTTAATTAGTTGGGAGAAACTAATAAGAAAGATAACAATATTTAATGAACCCATAAAAATATCAACATTCCCCGAAAAAACTATTCTATATATAAAGCCATATGGTCACCTCCGCTTTTATCAAGTTATGTTTCCGTCTTCTTTCTTCTCCCTTTCACAATACAATTGCACAGTGAATGAGAAAGGCCCCTGAAACAGAACAATAAGAACAGCACAGCAGCAACCTGGTAGTTTTTGATTGAGTTATATATATATATATAGAAGAAAGAAAATGGATAGCAAGAAAGATACAATGAGACAGAAGAAGGGTAGATCAAATTTCTGGGCTATTTTCATGCACGCGGACGGCGTTGATCTGCTGTTAATGACTCTCGGTCTTCTGGGCTCCATAGGTGACGGTGCTTCCATGCCTGCGATGCTTGCCGTCACTAGCAAACTCATGAATAACATTGGCAATACTGTTACTTCTGTCTCCAGTAATTTCACAGACAGCATTAATAAGGTTTTTTTTCCCCTTTTTTTTTCCGAATTTGAATGAAGGAAGGCCTCTGTTGTTTATCTGCGACTTAGTAGATTGATTTCCTTACATGCAGAATGCAGTGCTTCTCTGCTACATGGCAACTGCACAATTCGTAGCTTCTTTTATTGGTAGGTTCATTACTGTATTTTTTTTTTTTTTTTTTTTGAAATGTTGCCTTTACCTATTTGTCTGAGCAAATCAAACGGAATTTAAACAATTCAAATCACCTTTTTCACATACTTGTTTGGATTTTCTCTAGAGGGATATTGTTGGACAAGAACAGCAGAGAGACAAGCTTCTACGTTGAGGGCACGATATCTGAAAGCAGTGTTGAGGCAAGAAGTCGGTTATTTTGATCTACATGTGACGAGCACCGCCGAGATCATCACAAGTGTTTCCAGCGATAGTCTTGTAATTCAAGACGTCATCAGTGAAAAGGTCGGTGCCGTTTTCATTTTCTAATTGTAATTGCAATTTTTAACAATTACTACAATTTTTGCTTGGATTTGGGTCAATGACCGCTTTTCAACTAACAACAGGTTCCGGTGTTCTTGATGAATTTATCGACATTCACGGGGTCTTATATTGCTGCTTTTTTGATGGTTTGGAGACTTGCAATCGTGGGATTTCCCTTCCTGATATTACTTGTGATTCCAGGTTTGATGTACGGCAGGGCCCTCATGAGCATTGCTAGAAAGACCAGACAGGAGTATAATAAGGCCGACACCATAGTTGAGCAGGCCATTTCTTCAATCAGGACGGTTTATTCTTTTGTTGGGGAAACCAAAACTATTGAATCATTCTCTGCTGCTCTTCAGGGGACAGTGAAATTGGGACTAAGACAAGGTCTAGAAAAAGGTTTGGCTATCGGTAGCAATGGCTTGGTCTTTGCAATTTGGTCCTTCATGTCTTATTACGGGAGCAGGATGGTCATGTATCATGGTTATCAAGGAGGCACTATATTTGCGGCCGGCGCTGCGATTGCCATTGGCGGACTGTAATAATCTCTACTCTGCTCTGTCTTGTAGAAAGAACCTTTCTTTTTCTTTTCTTTTTTTCCCCTTCATGTTATCCTATCAAATAGTCTATAAAAAACTAGTAAAATTTTAAAATAGGAACGGGGCTTAGGGATCTTGCTGCAACTAAATCGATCTGTATTATTTGAAATAAATTTACATACTCCTTTCTCATCTATTCTTCAATTATAGCCTATTTAAGTTTAGACAAGATTGGGCAATTCATGGTGGATGCGACTGAGAAATGTAAGCAATACTCGAGATGTTAATGTGTGGTGGTTGTCGACACTGACCAATATATTTTTGGCCGTTTGCCTGGAAGTATGTTGATTTAAATTAATGCTTGTGCATTTCAGAACAGGATGAAGTACCACCATATGCCTAGTACTAATTAGCTTCATGAAACTTGATTCTTCTGCAATGAGCTTCTTCATGTGTCCTAAATTATACATAATCTAGTACTAGATGAATTAGTAGATTTTGTTGATGAATTTTCTGCTTACCATATTTATTTTGAACAGGTCATTAGGTTCTGCTTTATCCAACTTGAAATACTTCTCAGAGGCCAGTGCATCAGCAGAAAGCATATTGAAAATCATAAAAAGAGTGCCGAAGATCGATACAGACAACATCGAGGGTGAAATTTTGCAAAATGTTTCAGGGGAAGTAGAACTAAAGCACGTTGAATTTGCATACCCATCAAGACCGGAAAGCATAATTTTCAAAGATTTTTGCCTGAAAGTCCCAGCAGGAAGGACAGTGGCATTGGTTGGAGGTAGTGGTTCTGGGAAGTCTACAGTTATTGCTCTACTGCAGAGATTTTATGACCCACTTGGAGGAGAGATCCTTCTTGATGGGGTAGCCATTGATAAGCTGCAGCTCAAATGGCTAAGGTCACAGATGGGGCTAGTCAGTCAAGAGCCTGCACTCTTTGCCACAACAATTAAAGAAAACATACTTTTTGGCAAGGAAAATGCAACCATGGAAGAGGTTATAGAGGCTGCCAAGGCTTCTAATGCTCATAACTTCATTTGTCAGTTGCCTCGGGGCTATGATACTCAGGTTCTTCTTATTCTTGCTTATCCTCTGTAGTGTCCCTCATCCCACTTTTCTTTCTATTTCAATATACGAATTAAATGACCTTGAACTTCCAGCTTTTAATAATCTCATTTTACTGATTTTGATTCTTAACCTATTGCTCACAAGTCAGACTACGTGATTTATGCCTTCTTAGTTATTTCTTTTTTTCTCAAAGATCTTTTGGTAGATGCTACTATTATTGCACAAGTTGTGAACCAACTAATGCTAGAATAATCATAAAAAAAAAAATAAAAAAAAAGACTAGTCAAGTTCCTTTTCATACAAAAATGTCAAATGGCTTTCATACTTTATAAGGAATAATAATTGATGCCTCATTTTTTGATCCTGATATGGAGAACATGTCTTATGATTAGGACCTCCTCCAGATGACTATTCATTTATGAGTTTCTTGATGGACTTTAATCAGGGTGTTGGAGAGGTGGCATCCTTAGATTCGAAGTGAACAAATAATTAATTTGAGTAATCCATGTCATGCGTTAGGTATCGATATCATCATCCGGAAATAATTCCCCTGCTCCCCTTGTTTCCTCTTTTTTGATAATTAGGCATAAATTACGGAAGCTGAATCATATGCTCATGCAGGTAGGTGAGAGGGGCGTTCAGATGTCTGGGGGACAGAAACAGAGAATAGCCATTGCACGAGCCATAATTAAGGCACCTAAAATTCTCCTTCTTGATGAGGCTACCAGTGCATTGGATGCAGAATCAGAGAGAGTTGTTCAGGAAGCTCTGGACAAGGCAGCTCTTGGGCGGACCACTATCATAATAGCCCACCGTTTATCTACCATCAGACATGCTGACATGATTGCAGTAGTCCAAAATGGCCAGGTCATGGAAAATGGCTCTCACGATGTGCTCATTGAAAATGAAAATGGTTTGTACGCATCACTCGTTCGGCTTCAGCAAACCGAGAAATGCAAGGAAGTTGTAAATCCGAACTCTGCTGCTACTTTTTCAGTGACTTCCATGGTACATAGTGATCAATACAGCACAAGTAGCCGAAGACTCTCGGGTCTGAGCAGGTCAAGTTCAGCTAACTCTGCTGCTGCTGCTGCAAGCAGCAGGGAGAATACAACAGTCTCTCGTGATCAGCAAGAGTTTCCTGTGCCTTCATTCAGAAGACTGTTAGCCATGAATATACCTGAGTGGAGGCAAGCAATAGTCGGAAGTATAAGTGCAGTGCTATTTGGCGCTATTCAGCCACTTTATGCATTTGCCATGGGGTCGATGATTTCAGTATATTTCTTGCCTGATCACCGAGAGATAAAAGAGGAGGCAAAAATATATGCCTTGAGTTTCCTCGGACTGGCAGTGTTCTCACTTGTGATTAACGTATGTCAACATTATAGCTTTGCAGCCATGGGCGAATACTTGACAAAGAGGATCAGAGAAAAAATGTTCTCAAAAATGCTCACTTTTGAAATCGGTTGGTTTGATCAAGATGAAAATGCTACTGGTTCCATTTGCTCTAGATTGGCAAAAGACGCCAATGTGGTATGTACAACAAACACAATTTTGAATTTGTTTCCTTAATATTTCAATTTGGTTATCTGAAATTGCATAATCAAAATTTATGAACTTTAATTACTGATGCATAGTTTGGCTTATTATATTTCTGTGCAGGTGAGGTCTTTGGTGGGTGATCGAATTGCATTACTGATCCAAACAGTTTCAGCAGTGACCATCGCATGCACCATGGGTCTTGTAATTGCTTGGAAGCTTGCATTGGTAATGATAGCCGTGCAGCCCCTCATCATAATCTGCTACTATTGCAAGCGCGTACTCTTGAAAAGCATGTCCCGGAAAGCCATGAAATCCCAAGATGAAAGTAGTAAGATTGCGGCAGAAGCTGTCTCCAATCTTCGAACAGTCACAGCTTTTAGCTCCCAAGCTCGGATTTTGCAAATGCTTGAACAAGCCCAGGAAGGTCCAAGGAAGGAGAGTATTCGACAGTCATGGTTTGCCGGCATTGGTCTCGGCACCTCCCAAAGCCTCATGACATTAACCTGGGCTCTAGATTTTTGGTATGGTGGCAAACTTGTAGCAGCTGGTACTCTCGGAGCGAAGGCACTTTTTGAGACTTTCATGGTTCTTGTGAGCACTGGACGTGTCATTGCTGATGCTGGAACCATGACCAATGATCTAGCCAAAGGTTCTGATTCAGTTGGATCTGTTTTTGCAGTTCTGGATAGGTACTCCTTAATTGAACCTGAAGACACAGAGGGCAAGAAGCCTGAAAAAATCACCGGTTATGTGGAGTTGCACAACGTGGATTTTGCATACCCTGCTAGGCCTGATGTTATTATCTTCAGGGGATTTTCAATAAAGATTGATGCAGGCAAATCAACAGCACTAGTAGGCCAAAGTGGGTCAGGAAAATCAACAATAATTGGCCTCATTGAGAGATTCTATGATCCCCTTGGGGGTGTGGTGAAGATTGATGGTATCGACATTAAATCATACCACTTGAGATCTCTCAGAAAACACATCGCTCTTGTTAGCCAGGAACCTACATTATTTGCAGGAACCATCCGCCAAAACATTACCTACGGAGCAACAGAGGATGTTGATGAATCAGAAGTTATTGAGGCAGCTAAAGCAGCAAATGCACATGACTTCATTTCAGGACTAAAGGACGGGTACGACACGTGGTGTGGGGAAAGAGGGTTGCAGCTATCGGGAGGCCAAAAGCAAAGGATAGCCATTGCCAGAGCTATACTGACAAATCCAACAATATTGTTGCTAGATGAGGCCACTAGCGCCCTCGATAGTCAATCCGAGAAGGTAGTGCAAGATGCCCTGGAACGAGTGATGGTCGGAAGAACCAGTGTGGTTGTGGCTCACAGGCTAAGTACCATACAGAATTGCGACATGATTGCTGTGTTAGACAAAGGAAAGGTAGTAGAAAAAGGGACTCATTCCTCCTTATTGAGTAAAGGGCCCTCGGGGTCTTACTACTCACTCGTCAACCTCCAAAGAACACCCACCAATTCCATAAACTAAATAGATCTTTATTCTGATATAATATACTATATATGCCGAGTTGTTCAGGCACTGAGATAGTGAGATTAGACTAATGTTCAGCATCTGACCTCACAACCCATCAACAACTAAGAATCCTCAATATCTGATCCATGTTCTGCATTACATTTGACATTATGTTTAGCCTCCTTACTTGGAAGTGTAAAGTAAAAATAACGAGGAGGTTAATTGTAATGTAGCATTGGAGCAGAGGTTGAATAATATGGTATGAATAATCTTTGGTGCAAAGATTAGGCCAGAAAAATAAAATTCACAAATTCCAATTGGGTTACTTTACAAAATTACACTTTCCTGTCTCTTTTAAATTTATTATTGAATCTTGGAAGTTTTAATTTAATATCACAAGATGATGGTACAAAAGAGAAAAATTGAAATCTCTTTGTGTCAACGAATAAGCCTAATCCTCCAAGGGTTTGGGTTTAAAGCCCAAGAGTTTTGAGAATGTAAACTAGAACCGAAGGACTGTAAAGCGAAGATAGTAATTTATGTCTTTCGAGGACATTTCAATGGATGGAATGGCAAGTACGTAAACTACGAGTCTCGAGTTCAAATCTATCAATATTCTTCTAGATGAGCGAAATGTCGAGATGTGCAAACTGACATGAACACTGCTAAAAAAAAAAAAATGAAGAAAAAAAAAGAAGACAGTAATTTATTTTAGTGTAGAGATTTAACTTCAAACCATTTAGTAGTAGTTCTTTTCGTTCCACTGTTGTTGCCTTGTTGAGCTCGTTGCTTCAAAAGTTTCTCACGGGTGTCTAAAGATCCTGAGAGTCCGAAATGGGTCCAACATTCCTATTTTAATAGGATCTGTTGGTATCTGTATGATATGGTACTCGTTTCGGTCGCTAAGCTTTCATTTGAGCATTCTGCTGCTAAGAAGTCAGAGAAGCCCTTTGAGTCTTCTTCTGGGGTTGTAGCTAGGGATAGAAACAGTTCAGATCAACAAACAGTTCAGATCAACAGGCACTTGGCCTGAACCTGACCTATAGCCTGTTATAGGTTGATTTTTGGGCTTCAATCTGGTCTAACCTGATTTGATGCATATTTATAAAGTCTGCATTTAAAAAAGTAATAATTTATTTTAATTTCAATACATTATACTCCCGCTGCCTTGAATAGAATATTTCTATTTTTATTTTTAGTATTGAGTTTCATAACTAATTACATTAATAAGAAGAAAAAGTTAGTACATGAGAGTAGGGGTGAATAGCAGGTCGGTTAATCGAACCGAACCGACTCGACCCGATGTGAAACGGTTTGAGATGGGTTGGGTTTTTCGATTAATGGTTCGGTTTGAAACCGAACCGAATTATACTTGGATTGGATTCTGTTGGATTATAGGAATGAGAAAAAACCGTCGGTTAACCGACGGTTTTTTTACTATTACAGACTTCAAATGTTGCAATGTGTAGTCTTAGCTCGGTGGTAGAATGTGTGACTTTTGTTGAAATAGTGCAGGGTTCGATTCCCACAAATATCATTTTGAATTTTTTTTTTATTTATTTTTCTTCTGATTATTTTTATTTTTATTTTTCTTCTAAAATTATTCTTTTCGTTCAACTACCGCTTTCTTTT
>JAOXNR010000028.1:2529500-2596806 GCA_028571225.1 Parsonsia alboflavescens | reverse complement strand
CTTGTTTAAAGAGTACCAAGGCATTGCAATTCCCCAAAGTTATTTTTTGTGAACTATTTGGAAATTAGACCATTCGGAGTTATTTTTTATATAATTATTGCAAGTTTTTGTTATAGTTTGAAGTTTGAGACATTTGGATTTTAGTTCATCTAAAAGTTGGGTAATTTCGGTTACCCATTGGATAACCAAATAAAAACCGAAACCGAACCTACTATATTTAGGGTTGGATTTGGATTTTCTCCTCTGGAAAAAAAAATCGACTTTAAAAACCAAAACCGATCCAAGCTCACCCCTACATGAGAGTCAAATACAACTCTAGTTTTTAATCAAATCAAAATAGGACATTCAACAGGGAGTAACATAAAATATAAGAATATTTGATTATTTTATGTAAGAAACCAATTAAGAAATTATAATAACTCAAAATAACTTATTCAAAATATGTTATTGAATAAGATATAATTTGATTAATATCACCATACAACCAACACTACAATTTAAATTACGATCATAAGTAATTTAGATCAAATATAAGTAGTGTTACTATTTATTGGTCTTAAAGAATTAAATGTTAAATGCATTTTCTTTTACTTATACAAATACCTTCAACAAGAAAATAAATCAAATAAGTTATTAAATCGTTGTACAATTTAATAAGTAATTAGAAAAAAAAAACATTATTTTAACAATGCAAAAATACTTTTTCATTTCTTAGTTAACCATATTAACATTTAATTATATAAAAAATATATATCAAGTAACAGTAATAGGTTGGAAAATGTTATCAATACAATTATATGCTATATGTTCAAATCTCAAATATATATAATTTTATATATTTATGTAAACCACGAGTCTCGTACAAAAGAAATCTCACCGATATCATATTAAGGCACATTAACCTAGCTTCGTCAGACCACCAACCTATACTCATGTCATGAGGTTGTATCCATGCAATAGCTACAATGATATTAGTTATCTTTTCTTTGATAGTACATTTAGAGAACTGTCATTGTGTGGTACTGTTCTACACATTCAAAATGTGCTAACACATATAATCCGAGCTCACTGCCCAATGACTAGAGATAAGTCACCTTACTTAAAGGAAACTAATGTGTTATGACTTTTATTCAATGGAGCGCCCAAATCCATTAAACGATCAAGAACAATTTCCTTATAATTTAAACTTCCAGTGATCCATACCTTACTATGCTGAACGTCTCGGCACATAGATCACCTATTTAAATCAAGTTGGACCTTATTATATGAAAAATATATGCACAGAAATAATTCAAACAATACCTCAATTTTATTAAATAAAAAATTACAGAAAATTGGTAGTCTTTTTGGGCATAAATCCCAACATGCACACCTGGCCCAATCTGCATCAGCATATGCAGCAATAGAAACAGATGATTTTGCACTATAATGTAGACCAAGAGCTGGTGATGCTTTGATGTAACCAAGAAGGTGATGAGCTGCTCTCAAATGATTCACTGTACTTGCCTCAAGAAATTGACTTAATTGATTTACATGATATGTAATGTTTGGCCGTGTATTTGTTAAGTAAATCAACTTTCCAATAAGCCTTCTATAAAGTGTAATATCATGGAAAGTTTATGAGTCTGTCTTGCTGAGTGTCTTGTTAGGATCCATGGGCACTGTAACCTGTTTACAATCAACAAAATCAAATTCTTGAATCAAATCTACAACATATTTTCTTTGACAAATGTTAACTCCTAAAGAATTTCTTGCAATTTCCAATCCCAAAAAGTATTTCAAATCCCCAAGATCCTTGATTTGAAATTGGTTATGCAAGAAAGCCTTCAACTGTTGAATCTCTAACAAGTTGTCACTTGCCACAAGAAAATCATCAACATAAACCAACACTGCTAAGAAGGAAGTTGCAGAACACTTAACAAATAAACTATGATCAGCCCGAGATTGACAAAAACCACAGCTTAATAGAGCTGAAGTGAGCTTTGCATTCCATTGTCTACTAGCTTGCTTAAGTCCATACAATGACTTCTTGAGCTTGCACACTTTCTTAGCTTCAGAACCTGAAATAGAAAAACCAAGAGGTAAAGCCATATATACTTCTGCATCTAAACTTCCATGTAAAAAGGCATTATTAATGTCAAGTTGATGTAAAAACCAACCAGTAATAACACCAATGGCAATGAGAGCCCAAATGGTAACCATCTTGGCAACTAGAAAAAAGGTATCCAAGTAATCCCTGGTTGCTGAGTGTACCCTTTAGCAACCAACCTAGCCTTGTAGCTTTGAATGATATTTGATCTTTTATACCCATTTACAACCAATGGCATTCTTTCCAACTAGTAAATCAACAACATCTCAAGTCTCATTACCCTGCAAAGCCTGCAATTCCTTCTCCATAGCTTCACACCAAAAAAGGTCTTTGGAGGCTTCCTCATAGCTGCTAGGTTCTTGTAAAAAAGTTAGATTACAAGCAAGCATTCTATGATTTGGACTCAAGTGATCATATGTGAAAACCTTATCCAATTTATATGGAGTGGAAGTGACATGAGAACAAACATAATCTAAGAGATGCTTAGGTGTATGAAGAATTCGATTGGATCTTCTAAGAGGTATGAGAGAAGAAGAATCATGTTGAGTGGTGGATGTGCTTGAAGGTGAGGTACCATGGATTTCTGTAGGTGGAATGTGATTATCAGAGTCAATATCAGTAGGAAGAATAGGAGTTGTAGGTAAAGAAAAGGATTGAAAATGATCTACTAACTTCTATGGTGAATTTGCAAGTAAAGAGAAAGAACTATTATCAATGTGAGTACTACAATCAGAGGTAGAAGACTCAGGATGAGGTAAGGTAAAGTCATCAAAGTAATGGGAAGGTATGGCTGGTAGAACAGTAGGATCATAAGAGTATGTGTATGATTGTTTGTGTAAAGGAAAAATGGTCTCATGAAAGCAACAATCTCTAGAAACAAAGATTTGCTTGGTCTGTAAATTTTGCAAAACGAAGCCTTTTGATTGAGCAGAAATGCCTAAGTGGATGCAAAGTTGTCCCCTAGGTTCAAATTTGTGTCTGTTAGAAATGAGATTACAGGCAAAAACCAGATGGCCAAAAACCTTGAATTGATCATACTGAGGGATTTTCTGATACAAGACTGAAAAGAGAGTCTTATATTTCAAGTAAGGAATGGGCGTGACATTAATAAGTTTTGTAGCATGAAGGGCACAATATCCCCAAAAACAGAGGGGTAGGTTTGCTTGAAAACATAAGCTTCTAGCTATGTTCAGAATGTGCTAATGTTTCCTCTCAGCAATGCCATTTTGCTGAGGGGTATAGGGACAAGTTTTTTGATGTAAGGTGCTATGGCTTTTATAGAAACAAGGCATGTCAAACTCTAAACCATTATTAGTATGTATTGTAAGGATTTTCTTACTGAACTGAGTATTAACAAGGTTAAAGAAATCTTGCAAGATTTGCTTAGTTTCTGCTTTATTTTTCATGAGATAAGTCCAAGTATATCTATTGAAATCATCAACTATTGTAAGGAAATAGAGATGACCATTTAGGGTATGAATTTTAAAGGGACACCAAATGCCAACATGTATAAGATGAAAGCAACAAGTAGAGACAGGAGGCTGAAAATCAGTACAATGAAGCTTTAGAGCTTTGAGAAAATTATTTGATAAGTGTCCTAAACGATAATGCCAGAGCAAAGTCCTATTGAAGCATGGGCTTTGTTCTGCAAAAGTAACTAACGCAAAAGAAGGAACAGGACTGATATGTAACAAGGAGGACTCTAAAGCAAAAGGTTGTAGAAGTTTGCAGTCAAGATGATAGAGGCCTTGTAGTTTTTAGCTGATCCAATCTTCTTGAAAGTGAATGAATCTTGAACGACACAAGAATAGGGAGTAAAAACAACAACACAAGATTTTTGAACAACAAGCTGACCAAGAGAAACAAGATGAAAATAAAAGGAAGGAACAAATAGCACATAATGAAGTTTCAGATTATCACTGAGTTTTATGGTACCTTTGTGAGTGACAAGAACTTTATTTCCATCAAGAAGCTTAATAGAGACATTATTGACAGAAACTAAATCAGTAAACAAAGAAAGAGTACTGTAGACATGATCACTTACTCTAGAATCCAAGGCTTAAAATCTAAAAAGGAAACATTACCTTGCTGCTGTGAAGAAGAATTTGAAGCATTCATTGTAAGGGCAGTTGCTGAATATTCATTCTCTATATAACCGATGGCATCTCTACCTTGCTCAGCAACTAAAGTAAGGCTTGATACTGTCTTGCATTCAAAGTAAAACCAGCGTTGTTTTCCTCTCCTTATTCTATTTGCCCTTATTCTAGATATTTTGATGTTCCTCTACCTGAACATGGTTAATATGACCCAAGGGTTTGTTACCATTCTTGAATTTGTAAGTGGAAGGATAACCATGTTTCTTATAGCATTTCTCAATCATATGTCCATTCATCCCACAGTAAGTACACTGAAGTTGCTTGTTCTTGCTACCTCCCATACCAGCATGTTTAACACCTCCAAAAGTACCAGATTGTCTATTATAGTAAAAGCTTTGATTCAGCAATGCTTGTGCTTCTCCCTGAAAATCACTTACTCTTGGAAAAGTTTGATTGAATAAAACTTGTGAGTTTTTGCAGCATGCTGAAGTTGCTTCTCTGCAGTTAAAGCCATATTAAACACCTTGCTGATAGTTGGAAAAGTAGACATGCTTAATGCTTGGTTCTTCATATTGGCAAAACCATCATTTAAGCCTTTCAAAAAAGGTATGACATAATCGAAATCATTATTTTCCTTTATCCTCTTCAATAAACCACACCTACATTCAGTAGCATCATAATCTATAGGAATAATTGGCCTAACTTGAAGCATTTCCTCCCAGAGAATCTTTAGGCTCGTGTAATAGTCGATCACAGATAAACTACCTTGCTTCAAAGCACAGATCTCCTCTAACAAATCTGAATACTTGTTAATTTCCGTTCCAGCAGCAAATCATTCTTCCAAATCAGTCCACATTTCATGTGAAGTTCTACAATAGATGACACTTTGTGCAATGGAACGGCTAACAACATTCAAATCCAAGAAATCACCATTTTGTCTCATTGCTCCCACTGTGAAGCACGAGAATCTCCTGCAGGAGGCTTAGGATTGGTTCCTTGAACAAAACCTATCTTGTTCTTAGTCACTAATGCAACTTTCATGGAAGTACTCCAAGATGTATAGTTCATTCCATTAAGAGGAACTTTAACCAAGACCTAATTGCTACTCTCACTTGGACGAAGGAAGTATTCACCACCATTTAACTCTTGATTGTTCATCCCTAGAAATCAGAAACAAGCCGATTTGAAGTACAGAAAGTCTCAAAAAAATCAATCAATTCCCAAAAGAAATTCGGAATAAAATTCTGAAAAAACTAAAAACAAAACAAAATCAATTTGAAAAATGAAACACAAACTCTGATTCTTCTGCAACGATAGCTCTGATACCATGAAAAGAAAGTCAATGCTATTGCAGAAGTAAACAAAAGCCACGATGAAAAACTAATGCCGAGAAAAGAGAGAATAAAGAAGAAGATTCTGGATTCACTTTCAATAACTAACTATACCATGGAGTACAATATGATATATAAAATAAGAAAAAGAAAAATAACACAAGCTGCATATTTACAAGTCTAACAAACTAACTAAAAAGTCAGCTCAGCAACTCTCCAAGTTGCAGCACCCAGCTTAACTCCCTCAACTCCAACTCAAGTTCCTGATTCATCTTCTTCAATTGTATCACATTTAACAGCCATGGATTGGTACATACTTATTAGATATGGGGACGCGACACTTTTTTTTTTTTTTTTTTGGCATCTTTTTTAGACTGACCGTACCGAAAATGTGCAGTGGCTAATAGAAGTGACCGTTGAGAAATGTACACTTTTTTTGGTGTTTGGAATTTCTAGGGGGCCAAATATTTCAGGCTGTCCTCAATTTATTTGCAGAACGTGTTGGACCACTGTGGGTTGGGCCAGTCAACTTATACAATGGACCGTTGGTCTTGGCAAGAATGCATCTTTACACTGTCCAACAAATTCAGAATTTTTTTGTTAAGTCAGTATCAGTAGTCGAAACTTTAGTCTCCAAGCATTTGGTTTCTCTAATTGACCACACCCTCCTGCATATGGCTGATCTAATTGCTATTGAAGCTTCTTGTGACAATCAGAATAATTGTATTTAATTCTTCCCCCCCATCCCCATGAAAACTGTAGCAGCAGCGTGCATGATCATTAAAGAAGAAGCTCGAACAACCCCCTCTTCAGATTGCCAAAATGAAGAGATACAACTTACGAGATGATAGATCCTGTATCCTTAATACAACAATTCAGCCTCTATCCCTCTGTATCCCTGGTGCCTATAATAAATAAGTTCATCCCCTCAGGCTCAGGATCAACCTGATGATGAAGTCTCATCTAAACAACAAAACTTACAAAACCCTCCAGGGAGTTGTTCTCCGAATCTGAAGATATATCTATATAGAGAGAGAGTACTGGTCCCTAACTCTGTTTGATTTGAGGTCCCTGCAAACTGTTAGACATGACTGCAGGCACCCAAATTAAGATAGGACCTTCTTGGCTAGCTCCAAAGTTACCTCTGCTATTTTTTGGTCCACCTCGTTCAATTGTAACCCCCTGCAGGTTAGGCCGGGCTACTGTGTATATTCTTGCTTGCCTCATGCGACCTATTTTGCTCTGAAGAATGGAATGGTCATTGTGATTTGTGTGCCTTTGAGCTCCTTCTATAGTTTTACTCGTATATATATGGGCAATGTTATAAAGTGTACATATAAATAAGTTTTCCAAGATCAAAGTTAACAGTAAATATATGATTTTATTTTTAAAAAAATAAAATCTTTAATAAAAAATTATTTTTTATAAATATATTTTATATATTATATTTTAAAAAAATAAATTAAATCCTAGAGATATTAAATCAAATTTATTATTATATTTTTTTGAAAAAAAAGCAATTAATCGTTAACTTCATTGTTAAAGACTTGTTATGTATAAAAAATGATATAGAGGGTACTTAATACACACTATAGCAGTACCCTGTGTATATATGGTGCCCCGAGACTCGTTTCTCTCTGGCAGGCAGGATCTTATCTTAAGTATTAACCCAAAACTGATAAACGGTCCCTTCAACACGCCCGAAAATTCCTCCTCCATTAACTCCCCTGATATAATAAGGGATCCCGATATAAACAAGTATGATTTATATAGTTTTTTTTAAAAAAACTTACAAGATCACTATTTTATATATATGAGAGGATATAAAGTATCCTAGAAATAATTATATGTATAAGATTCTTTTGATTTAATTTATAGTATATTTTCGTCGTTATTATAATATATATTTTTTAGGAAAAATCAAAGTTGTGGGTTGATGTGGCTGCTCTTCTACTCACCCTTCGGGATCAAATAAAATGAAGTGCTCGGGACCAAATCACACATCGTTCGAGACCTGCAAAAACTTAATTAAAGAGGAGGAATCCCCATTTTAATCTTCCGATGTCAAAGTCAGAAAGAGAATGAAAAATTTATAAGCAGTAGAACATACCTATAAAATGAACTTAACTCCTCTATTTATAGTTATACATAACGAGTAACAAAGAAGAGTTACAATTTGTCTTCCATCCTGCAATATTATAATAATAAATGGGTTTTTAGTTGAATTAAATTAGTATTATATTGAAGTGTATGCTATATACCATGGGTAGAGTTAATTTGTGCCAAATATGTGTCACTTGTGGAATGGCACAAAACATTCACGTGTGGCTCTACTTCTGCTATTTAGCGTGGGCTGCTTCATGGTTTCTCTCTTGGAAAAAGGATTGGAATGGAGGCTTGGTAGTGGGGAGAACCTCTCTTTTATGCTTGACCCTTGACTATATGGGATGGTTTTGGAGAATAGAGCACTTCTATCCTTTTTGATAAACTGAAAAAATTTGTAGCTGCGTATTTTGCTAAACATACAAGATGGAGGTTGAGGAACTTAGCTTATTTCTTAATTCTGCAGTAATTGGTTTGATTAAACTGGCAACTCCAATGCAAGGGGAGCTGGACAAACCGAATTGGATTTTGGCCCGTAACGGTAGATTCTCCTCAACCTCTGCTATTCCACTATTCGACAGCAGTCTTGTTTAGAATCAGATAAATGGATGAAGGTGAGGGACTCCAAACTTCCTCTTTGTTGATCTTGTTTTCTGTGGATGATTCGATGGGATTAAATCAAGACCAACAAAATGGTTGATGATAGACATGTTCAAATGATCGTTACTGCAATTTGTGCAATGCATATGAAGAAGATGCTTTTCATGCACTACATGGTTGTAGGCATATGAAAGATATTTGGCTTGCTTTGATGCTTCCTACCTTTTCTATAGAATTTTTTTTAAAATGAATATCATGTAAGATCTTGGATGGATTTAAATCTTGTTAAAGAATGGGATGCTTCTAATCTACGTTTTCTTGGCACCCTGTGTTTAGAGTCTTTGTTCAAATGACTTGGGGTTAGCGTAATAAATTGCTCTTTAACGATAAATTTATTTTACCAAGTGTAAGTTTTTGTATTAAGCTTATTGTTGGTAAGGTGAAAGATTTGACCCATGTGGTCTACATGCATTTGGAGGCACCCCCTCCCACTATGTAAGTTTGTTTCTATATAATACAAGTATGATTATTTCTCGAAAAAAAACCATATATTTACTCTTTCAATATGATGTTTATAACACATAACAAGGTTTCGAATCTTTTAACTTTTCTTCTACACCATCTTTTATACCCCCAATGATAAATATATATTTATACTTTTACAGATATATTTTTATTAATAAAGCCCTAAAAAATATACTAAACCTTAGGGATACTTTTTCTAAATCGAGTAATATATATTATTTTATTTAGTGATGTAGAATATATGTAGAAGACTTCCCTTCGAGGGACATCCAAAAATTTTGCCTCAAATTGGATTCAAGCCTTAATCCTTAATTTTAAATAGAAAAAATTCTAACCAACTCAACTACCAAAGAAGTTTATATTAATTTTACATTTGACGGTATATATTGTTTTCAATAAAATTCCCCTCAAATATTAAATATAATGACACAATAAATAATTCACATTTCCATTTTTTATATTCATATTTCACAAACTATTTTATATTATATATAAGCATAATTAATAATGACATGTCTCTAATATTTATAGATTTTTGCATAAATGAACTTTATATTCTGATTATTTTATTTAATTAAACTAAAATTTTTATTTATAATAATATGGAAGATTAGTAGAGGGGTTGAGGACATAAATAAAATAAAATACATTATGGACTAAAAAAAGAAAAATAATTGAAAATTATTAAACCATAAAATAAAAGGTGGAGGACTATGACATCAATCTTCCATATTATTATAATTGAAAATTTTAATTTAATTAAATAAAATAATTAGGATATAAAATTCATGCAGACAAATTTTTAAAAAAATTATAGACATGTCATTATTATTGTTAAATCTCATAATTAAATCTTTAATGGTCAAAGTTAACAGTCAATATTTGATTTTATTTTTAAAAAATAAAATCTTCAATAAAAAATATTTTTTGTAAATGTGTTTTATATATTATACACTAAAAGGATAAACTAAACCATAGGAGAATTGGATCAAATTTATTTATTTTTTTAAATAAAAAAAAGGTTAACCGTTAAATAAATAGAAACCCTAAGGTGCACTAGTGTGTACTATAACATTTTTGTGTGTTTGTCTGTGTATATAAATATTTATATAATCTGTGTTGTTAAATATGAAAATAAAAAATTGATATGTGAATTATTTATTGTGACATTTTATTTAACATTTGAGACAGATTTTATTCAAAACAATACATACTCTCATTTGAAATATTGAAACAAATGTTTTTGGTAGTTGAGTTAGTTAGAAGAGTTTTTAATTAAAATTAAAGACTAAGGTTTGAACCCAATTTGAGACTAATTTTTATTTTTAAGAATTTACATTCAGGACTAACAACGTAAAAAATAAAAAGATAGAGGATCAAAAAAAAAATTAAAGAAGAAACATTCAAAACCAAACATGTAAAAAAAGGGTGGGGGACCAAAAATGACAATCTATTATTTAAAAAAAAAAAAAAAGAACTTCTCAAAATATCCTTCTCATTCCCACAAAATATATATATATTCTAAAAACATTTTTTATGTGAAAATAACCAAAAGAGCCAAAAATAAAAAGTTCAACAAAAAAAAAAAGACAAAATAAAACAATGTGAACCAAAGTTAACAAATTGAAATTACTGGATGACCAAAGACGGCAAAATAAAATATTATTGGATCAAAGTTAGAAAACCAAAATAGTTTATGAACTAAAAGTGTCAATAATTCAATTTATATATAAAAAAATTATTCATTTCATACTTTTATATAACTAGATTTATAAATAAGTACAAAATATTCAATTAACAAAATATAAGTAGATTTAATCAAATTTAGTTAAAAAGCTTTTAGAATTTTTTTACTCCTAGGCTTAAATTTATAAATAAAAAAGATTTTACATAAGCATTTAGCTAATTCTCAAGATAAATATTCGTAGCACACTAACACTTAAAAGTGTAATCATAAGAGGTGAGACCTGCATAACACAAATCATAAAATTGGACATCATGAGCTTGAAATTCACACAAATATGTGGACCCAACATTGGCAAACAAACACGGTTTGACTCTGGTACCATGTTAAAAATGAACCTGAACCTAACTCAACCTCAAAAGCTAACTCAAGGAGAAGGCTTGTCCAAATCCATATATACTACAATTTGTCCTTACAAAAGGGGATTCTCAACAATATATGTGTGCTGAAATTAACACCAAATCACTTTAATGGATTAAGATGTTCAAACACATAGGAAAGCATTCGAAGTGCCTCCATAGGAAGTATTCCACTATCCATAATTGAATATTTTTATTTTTATTTTAGATTGTTCGGATAAAAATAAATAAAATTTTAATATAAAGTCTCAGTAACAACCTTCTTAATTTATGTGATGGAGCTCAAAATTGATCTCCGGATCACCCCGACTATCAACTGCCCCTGTAAAAACAACCAAGGGAAAATTAGATCATCGAAGTGGGTTGTTGCCCTGAGAATAATTCCGATGCCTAAGTCAGTTTATGCTTAGAGTTGTATGAATTCACTCATGTATCCCCTGTGTGATTCGACTGTATGTACCGAATAATATTCATCGATTTTGGTAAATTTACCTTATTGGAATCAATCTCAATTACGTAAAAGTAAGTATATCGGATCAATATCCCCTCGATTGCTACTAGAATCAAGGAGTTTCCATAATAATGGATACTTTACCCTGCACATCTTTAGAGAGCCATGAGCTCGCTAACGACCTCCTATTGGACCTTGAAAGTCTATGTTAGTCTTCCTAGAGGTTGCGATGAGTGATTTTAAGGTTTATAGTATGTTTTAAGAACTGTAGATGTTAAATCGTGACATGAAATATGTATGAGATGGGTTGTAGCTCTCTGGATCGAGGGTAGTGATCCAAAGATACCTTTCATAAGCTCATAGCAGATCGGTGACCAGGGAAGTTGTTGAATTTCTTTTAGTGGTGTCAATTCAGTATTAAAGATTATCTTGGTCGGGAGATTGAGACATACAAGTTTTACCCATCATTAAAGATTTATATCCAATTGTTCAAAACTATAGGCACCAATTGAATTAATAAGAAAGATGAATTAGTATCTTTATCAAAATCAAATGTACTCAATTTTTAAACAAATAAAAATTAGAAATACAATTCTGGATGAAAGTAGTATGTTTGAATGGTCAAGTTAGAATAACATGGTGAGAAGATGGTGTGATGAAATATTAACCTATAATTAAAAATATCAATTAGTCTTAAAAAATAATTTAGTATAACTTTTGACACTACTCCCCTCGTCTTTACTTATAAATTATTTATATTCATTTTGTCAATATTACTCTATTTTTAAAAGAACATTAAAAATATTTTATGAAGAAAAAGAATGTTCGGGTAATAATGAAAAAAACTAAAATAACCACATAAATACAATAAGAGACCAAAAAAAGGGTAAATAAAACTATCTATAATCTGGGACAAAGTGTACCAATTTAGTAAATGTTAATTACTGGGGAGCCATATACTTCTTACGAATTTGGGGAACCAATCACGAGATCAATCATGGTGTCATTGATTGATGATTGGCTAACTCTTCTACTTCCTCCATTCAAAATGATTGTCATTTAAGGAGAGAATTATTGTTTCAAAATAATTGTCATTTGCACATTTCAAGGCAAAAGGTGTAAGTAAATTACTCATCTTATTCTTTGTATGTTAATTTTTTCCAATGACATTTATTGCATTTATACACCTTAATGTTAAAACCCATCACTCACATTATCATTAATCTCAACTTTTAATAAATTCAAGTAGGGACAAAATTATCAAAAATAATTAATTTTGTGATTACCTTAATTTAGGGAAAAAAAACCTTAGACGATAGTCATTTCAAAACGGAGAAAGTATTAGCTACGACTTCATGATTTCTCTCAGGTTAGAATTCCTAGGCCTTGCTTCTCCTCCATTAGAGGTGTAAAAAAGGGTTGGAGCCTTTGGGTCAGGTCCTGACCCTATTATAACAGGGTTGGGTTGGACTGAATATTTTAAGGCTCTTAAGAAAAAGGGTTGGATTGGGATGAGCCCTTTGAATTTAGGGTTGGGTTGGGCTGGCCCTAGGGCCCTTTTTTTAATTAATTATTATTTCAATAATGGTTATTAACTTCCTACTTCAACAATTCTTCCCTTCTTCTTCGTTCTTCCAGATTGTTCTTCATCTTAACTCTTCGCTAGCACTGTGGGTTTCTCTTTGTTCTCATCTTCATTCTTCTTCTTCAGCGGCTCACCTCAATCCCCAGCTCACCTCACCTCAGTTCAGTTCAGAAAGCCCTTCCAAAAGAAGTCAGAAATATTGTTTTCTGCAGTTAGCATGCTGTCGTGGCACATCTGGTTGCCACCGTGACATCCGAAGTCACATCAGGGTTTTTTGATCTAGTGTTCTTGTGATTAGTCACTGAAATCTACTGGCATCTTGTTTCCTCTTTCTGATCTGTTTCCTTTTGCTTCATTTACTCTAGATGTCTATTATGAATAATTCTTAATCCACGTGCTATATTTTAAATTCTTAAAACTAGCAAATTGAAATTTTCACTGCATCTTGGTTATGAGTTCTGACTTCTGATGCCAAATGATCACTTTTATGCTGATGATATAATATAATGTAGTTCAAAAAAAAAAAAAGATCATTGACCTAATATAGCATGTCATTGAATTGGAGTGTTTATGTTCTGCCACCTAAACACTTTGCCCACAATTTTTGATATATTTTACAAAATGACTGCATATTCTATCAGGTTTTAATTTATTCCATATTTTGGATACAGCATTCTGCATTCCATATTCTACATTTTCAACATTACTGATAGAAAATGTGAAAATTTACTGTGAGTTATACAGTTCTTCAATTTTCAGTTTTGCATTTTCACAGTGCATTTCTGGTGTACTCAAGAAAATGATTCTGTTGCTTTCATAGGAGCATCTAGACTAGTGCTTTTGATTTATCTTCTTGCATAGGAACTTAGGAAGCCAAATCTGATTTATGTCTTGTCTTCACTCTTTAGTCCTTGTCTAAAATGCCTTGAGCTAATTGGTGGGGGACCTTGGGCTGGCCCTTGGGCTTGTGAGGGCCGGGCTGAGCCTTAATAATATAGGCCCTTCAAAATAGGACTTAGGCCCCGCCCGACCCTACTCTTCTAGGGCTTAACTGGGTTTGGGATGGGCTGACCCTTTTTGACACTTCTATCCTCCATGGCCTCGAGATCAGTAGATATGTCATCATGCCATATCGATTGTCCTCCTCTGCAGATTCCTCCCTCGGAAGTTTTAAAGTTTGGCGAGTGCTATTTGTCCAAAATGTCTAAAAAAGAATATTAGAGGTATTTTATTTTGATAAAGTCTATTTTCTATGGATCAAACTAGAAATTGTCTTAGTTTTTTTTATACTTCCTCCATTTCAAAATGATTGTCGTTTAAAAAGGGAGTTTTTGTTTCAAAATGATTGTCGTATACACATTTCAAGGCAAAAAGTACTAGTGAATTACCCATCTTACCCTTTATTTGTTAATCTTTTCCATTGACATTTATTACATTAACATGCTCCAATTTTAAAACCCACCAAACACATTATCGCAATCTCAACTTTTAATAAATTTAAGGAGGGACAAAATGGTCCAAAACAGGTAATGTTGTGATTACCTTAATTTAGGTGAAAAAACCTTAAACGACAATCATTTTGAAACTGATGGAGTACATGTTAAGGATACAAAAAACAATGCATTATCTTAGTCAAAATATAAAAAGGAAAAAAAAATCCTTAGTTAAACTATCTAAGAAATTGGAGTTGAAAATAACAATAAGGGAAAAAAAAAAAAAAGCTATAAATACACAAAATTTTGTAAAGCAACCTATATAATGAATCGGATGGAGTAATATAGATCTGGTCCATTTTCCACCACTGAATCCTATAATTCACACGAAGTCATATAAATAACGTGAGACCTAAAATAAAAAATAAGCAAAAAGTACATGTATTTTGTGAGATTCTTTTATTATATAGTTCAATGTGAACCAAAAGGTCAATATCTCTATATATATGGATTCGGTTCATATTAAATTTTTCCATTTCGTGAAGACAAAATATCATTCATATCCTTTTCAAATTTTGAAGAGTAGGTCGATGTTTTCAAATTCTCATGTTTCCATCATGTAAATTTCGATGAGTTAAAAACACAATGACAGTTAAAACATCTAATCTTTTGTCATCCAATTAAATTCCATCACCTCAATCTTTTTTTTAAAAAAAAATTCTTGACTCAATTACATCAGTTCTTTTTTATTTTAATTACTTTTAGAATATTTGTTTCTTCATTGATATTTGGATTATTATAAAATTGATAATTTTACCCTACAAAATTATACATTTATTTTCTTATAAAAATACTTTTATTATAATATATAAAAACCGAGACACCTCACAAAAATGCCACCTAAACTTATAAGAATGTTTCAGATCAATTTTTTACATGATTTGGAGAAAGCATGTCAAGTGACTTTAAAATTTCTCTAGGAATTATCTTTGTAAAATTTTCTGAAATTAAATATCTACTTATCTATTTAATTTATATCTATATATATTGAAGCAAAAACATGGAAAATATTAAAAAGTCATGTCAATTTTTTTTTTTTAACATTTTAAATTTTTTTATAAGTGACTTTTCAACATCTTTAGGAATTATCTTTGTAAAATTTTGTAAAATCAAATACCGACTTATCTATTTAATTTATATCTATATATATTGAAGCAAAAACATTGGAAAAATTAAAAAGTCACATCGATTTTTTTTTTTTTTTACATTTTAAATTTTCATATAAGTGACTTTTCAACTTCTCTTTATTTATATTTAATTTATTTTATATAATTTAATAAACTCATTAATTAACAATGAATTTTCACATTTTAAAGTCATTCTCTAATTCAAATTTCATTTGAGTGTTTTTTTGTACATTTGAACTATTTAAATTTCTTATTTTATAAATTAAAATAATAAAATAAAAAATCCATTCACCCTGAAAGGTTCTCAAGAGCCAGGATCATTCGCTCAAGAAGATTGCTTGGGATTAAAATATGTGTTCCTTTAAAACTCTGTGGAATGTGTGGATACCTCGCAAGAAATTCTGTACACTCTGGGAGGTATCCATCTCAACGCATTTTTGTAGGTTTCGAATGATTTGTGTCGGTATTTTTAATTGATGTCCCGAAAGTGTCGATTCTGGAACTCCAGTTGGGACTGGATTAGCAAGATTAGCATTGTAGTTATTTTCTCTCGCCTCCGAAAGGCTTCCGGTATTGATTCTCTAATACACAGGTCAATTCTGAGTTTTCGTCCATAGGGGGCTGGTTGTTCTTGTACCATAAATATAATTATTTTGTAGATTACATTGCTGGAAAGAACTTTTTATTGAAGTTCTTCCAACAGACAGCACCTGAAATGATAAAGTCCAAGTTGGATTCCAAGTCTCTCCCAAGTCGTTAGAGAGTTTGTAAACGAAGTAGAACAAAGAAACAGAGAGAGCAATTTCCTTCAGGATAGCTTCAATGCCTAAATCAGTAAATGTAGTTTGGGAGAGAAAAAGAAACAATAACAATACTAATCATTGTCCGTGTGTTGTGTTCTGGGAATCCCCTTTGTGGGTATAGTTACCTTGTTTGAGTTGATTTCTTTCTCATGATTCTAACCAATAGCATTGATTATAGAATCTTATCCCGTCAATCTCTCTTGGATTCTCGAAGCTCCCTTGTTAGAGAAAGTCATTCCAATGCAAGTTTATTGACCCCTTATGCAAGTTATAACCGTTGGGTGCTAGATCTCACGGGATAGAGACATCGAACTCCTTAGAGTGAGGAAGGGACCTCCTAATGAGGTGAGAAGGGTTTTGACCTCGAGCTCCTGGTAGAGCTGTCAATTGGGGCCGGCCCGACCCCAACCCCAAAGGGCCAGAGCATTAAGGGTGGGGCTCGGCCGGGCCGAGCCTATCCTTTTTCCTGAAGGGCCACCAAAACTCTAATCCAACCCTAACCCCACAAGGTTAAGTGTTGGGACGAGCCAGCCCTTTTTTTTTATATATATAGAGAGATTATTTTGTTGTTTGTGGCGAATGATGATTTGAATGATGCTCTGACATCAGTTTCCTGTTTAAACAAAGGCTGAAAAGCTATTTGAACTGTACTGTGAATGTTTACATCGTCAAACTTTGTCTTTTTTTAAAGTTAATCACCTGGCTGGAGATGGTTGGTAGTGAGGTTTAAACATATGTGGAAAAAAATGATGAAGATAATGATTTGGAGATAAAATGTTTTATTTTCATACAGATTATTGTTCTATACACTAAAATATATACATATTATTTATCCCATCAATTATGGGAATAAATTGATTCTATCTATTCAAGGAAAAATGCATAAGATCTTTTATTTATGGTAGACAAGTACCAATTCTGCCAATAATCTAGATGGAGATGGTGAGTTGGGACGCTTGCCTACTACAAAACCTCAATCAATGTGAGACTATGGTAAGTGCGGGTGACCCTGCTTTTTTGTTTGATATTTTATTTTTTTATTATTATTTTTTAAAAATATTCGTGGCCTCAAGGGCTAGCCTGGTCCAACCCTCCCTCAGCTCTCCTTGGCTCGCGACATAAGTGTCTAGCTAAAAAGCTATTGATGTTATTGGGACTGGATTTTTGAAGCTCAACCCTCCAAAATTATAAGATAGAATCGGGTCGACCCCAATTGACGGCTTTAGCTCCTGGTAGGAAAGATTGCGAGATGCTTGTGAGTTGAGCTTGAGCTGTGTGTGGAAGAGAGAGATCGAGCTTGGAGTATGAGCTAGGTCCTCGACCGGAGACATCGTAATGGTTTGTATCTTTTTTAACAGCTCTATTTTCTTTGGACCTTTTATTAGTGGACCTTAAGGGCTTGGGTCCATTAAGGTCTTTGAAGTGTACTCCTTCGAATCCAGTCAAATTTCTAAGCCAGAGCATGTTTGCCTATCAAAATCACAATCTCTTCAACTAAATGATTTCAAAATAAAACAATAAATTTTTAAAAGCCATTAAAGATACAACATTCCATGTTATAAATTTATTGGAGGAAATATAAAGATATGAACAATATGAAGAAATATAAAAATAGGAGCAACCAAAAGTGGGAAAGCATATCTAACATTTTATTGCTTATTGGTATGTATACAAATAGTCACCAGAAGCCCAAATTTATAAGGGTGAGAGACTTTATAAGTAGACATCATATAGGACATATGAAGTGTCCTCAATTCGATGACACAAGGGTATCTCCACCAAAGGAGATGCTTAGAGGTGACTAGGAGAGAGAGGGAGGGAGGAAGGAACTATTAGAGAGGGGTAAAAAAGGGAGCGCATAAAATACTGATAAGGAGAGAGTGAAAATAAGTGCTTTTTTAAGCACCTGATGAAAGCAAAAAAAATTTGGTGTTTTGATGGGTGATAGAGGCGAGGTAAGTCTCACATGTGGCAGCTTTTCTTTCCCTTTTTTTTTTTTTTTTTTTTTTTTTAAATGTTAAAGGATGGGTCTCAATTGCTAAAAAAAAAATTAAATATTAAATGAATTGGCAACGTAAAATCCATTTTAGATAATATAAAAAGGTAAATTATTGTAAGATATAGATGTATAAATAAGGGATGCATAATGTAACATAAGAATCCCACTTTAGTCACCCCATCATGCATTGATACCCTAATTTGACCAATAAGGATCATTCAATGACATTTAATGATATTAATTCAGTGTCAATTACGCATGGAGACTTATCAAAAGGAACGAGCCCACGGCCCTTAGTTAAATGTTCTGTATAGGGTTGAGAAAAAACAAAACCACTTTTATAATTGGGCCTTAGTGGACTTAGCTCATGTGGGTTAAAATTTGAAAAGTTGGACCAAGTTGGCCTATAAGTCGTATTTTTTTATAATTATTTTAATTATTCTATTTCTTTCAAGTTTTTTTAATAATTTAGTTATATAAATATATGAGGTTTCATTTGCTTTTGCGGTTGTATTTTAAAGATTATAGTAACCTATAGGTTTTTTTTTAAATAAAGTTATTTATTTTAAATTCTAATTTTATATTTTGTATTAAATTGAATCCGCAATAAATTATTATTTTAGTATTTAATTATATGCATTTTATTTATTCTTATGATTCATTTTTATATTTTTATTATAACTCAACTCAATAAAATTAAACCAAATTTAAACTTTTATCAAAGCAAACTCCAACCATTTCTACTCCAGAACAAGGCCCACTGCATAGAAATCACCGGGCTTTTGCTTATAGTACAGGCCAGCCCAATCAACCTCAATACCCAATGCCGTTTTGTTAGAAACCGCCGATCCAGATCCTACATAAAACCATAGTGAATCCCTTTTTAGAGTTCAATTACCGAGCAGCATCCCACCTCACCTTTTTGTCCAGTATTATCTTGGTGGCTTCATATAGAGACACCCCAGTTCAACAGAGACTAGACTCTACAAATTAAAAAGGCCCCGAACCTCAGCTCAATTGAGAGTACAAGTATACACGACGAAGAGAAATGACAAAGAGCACTTGCTCGATACTATATTATCACTATCTCTTACATAATTTACGAAGATTTTGCAACAAGTAAAAACTACCGAGAATGCTACATGACAAAACAACAGGTTCCCCTTAAGAAACCACAAATATACCAATGCAAATAACAAAAAGACCAGCTCTACATGTAATCTCATGGGTTAACCCTATATACAGAACAATGGCTCAGATGCCATCCCCATGAGATCTCCCAAAGATGCTACAATCAAGAAGCTCCTCACTCTTACAATCATCTTATTTGGCTTAACCGAAATAAGCAAATTACATGGAAGACTGCTTAGCCTTTAGGCGCTGGGAACAATTAGGTTCTGCAACAAATGAAAACCAAAAACTTATTACAAAATAATATACACCCAAGAAAAGGATGCCTGCAATAGTAGATTCAACCATGAGAACACTGTTCTAGAACAGAAAGTGAAGTACCAACCTTCAGTATAACAGAGATAGCAGAGTATAGTGTCTCACAATGAGGTCATCAAAAATTGGTGAAAACGCTGTACTCTTGCCAGATCACGTTTGTCTGATGTTGCTTTTCTTCTTTGCCTCCCCAAACGAAAAAAGAAATCCTCAGTGTCAAGCACATAAAAGATCTGCAAAAGACCGTTCACAATTACTCATCTGAAATCAAAGATGCCACATTGCATTTTGAAGAAGCTGATGTGGCACTCGTAACTCAGAAACAATTGCAATTTTCTCTTAAAAGGCCACAACTAGAAGTATTTGCCTTATTCATTGTTAGGAAGTTCAATACTTGGGTGCATACCTTGGATGAGCTAGAGGCCATCTTGCACTCCAAACCATTCCATACTCGGACATTTTCCATAGCCTTGCAAAATGCAGAATCCTCATCCAGGTTCCCATATTTACGTTTGTTTCTAAAATAAGGATTACAAGAACAGCTTAGATTCTGGAACTATCATGACATTTCATTTTCAGTAAATTTTTCACAATTGATATGAGCAATAAACTACTCCTATATAGCAACTGATAAGAATCCCTCGCAGCTTAAGTACATATTAGTAGAGAACTGTGCATCAATTTCTTGAATCAGAAAAATAGGAATCAAAGAATTACCACATGAAGCTAGAGATCCTGTAGAAAATATTCCCCTTCCCTTTCCCACCTTTTTGTCATTAACACTCAAGTGCTAATACCTAAAGATGAAATCTTGAGAATCCAATACCTTTTCAAGAAAACTGCAGAAGACTCCTTCTTCCCAGAGTTTATGGACAGATAGTCATTGTGAAGATAGGCTGCAAAATTTGGATCTACAGAGACGGCAACCACCTCAGATTTCTCATTTCCATCATCCATCAGTTGGATGGTCAGAAGGGATGGAGATGATGTCTGGAAAAGCACAAAATTCCTCAGTCTCCGCAAACACTTTAAAGTACAAGATTTGCTGATAGAAGTTAGAAAAAGTAAACCAAAAGGAAAATGAGTTGCAGAAGACCTACACATTCAAACCGATATATATTTTCCTCATACAGGAGCACATGAGCATTCTCATAATAAACTGAGTCAACAAACTTTTCAGGCTTACGAGATTTTTCATACTCGTATAATTGAAGCAGCTTGTTGTCAAGCTCATCACTTGAAACGGTTTGAAGCTGAAGCAAACAAACAATAATCAGATAAGAGCAGAGAAAAGACAGGACAAAACCAATCATCAACTATGATGGACAAAGCACCTGCTTCACCAACTTATATATCAATTTGTCCAATGTAAACAACACATAAGATTGATTTCCAATTATTGACCGGCAGTCATCCTCAAACTTTGTGTTGTCTGCAGATCCATCAAGTAAACTATACAATGCACTCATAAATCTGCATACGACACAAGCTTCAGTTGAGAACATTCACATGTTATTTGAGATGCAAGATCAACTAAAAAGGAGATTAATGTTAACCCACCCGGCATAAGGGTCAGAATCAGTATCTTGGGTATTTCTCCATTTTAATTCAGGTGATGCTGAATTCTGCTTAGCCGATAGGAGTCTTTCATATAATATCTGTCAAAACATTGGAAAACAAATAAATTTATTACAAAAAGGTGAGACTAACACCATCATTCTGTCAGTAACATTAATTGAGAAACTGGAAAAGAACACATCAGCCACCTCCCTATTCTCAAACCCAAAGGACACCAGGGGCAAGGATTCAACAGTAATGGCAAACCAGAGGATTGGACAAATGACACAGAATCCTAAAGCAGATCAAGAGTCTGCTAAGTAGTTGGCCAAGTTTGTGGTTTCCATGCTCTTGAGATGGGGAAAAAGATAACCAACACTCTTATGTCATCAGTGGGATCCAAATTTCACTGTCATGGAGAAACTGTGAAAGAATTCATATACCACCTATTCCCTATTCTGAATCACAAAGGACACGGGAAGGGATTGAGCAGGAATGGTAAATCAAAGGATTGGACACATGATAATGAATCCTAAAGGTGATCAAGAGTCTAATATGTAGTTCGCTCAAGTTTGTGATTCGAGGGGAAAAAGAAAGCCAACACCCTCACCGTTTGAGGGATCCAAATTTTAACAATACAACATCCACCTAGCACTATAAAACTAAACCATAATAGAACTTAAAAAGAGATGTTTGTATTGCATACCTGGTGAAGCCTGAAAAGCACGTAGAAAGTATCATTTCCATAAAAAATCCGGTGATGTTTCTTTCCATTATCGCTTGATGGCAAAGCAGCATGCTTTGCAAGAGGCTTAGAAGTCAGTAGAAAGCGTTCTGAATGTGGCACGGATGCACCTTCCCCAGCCACAAAGTGTGCTTCACTAGTGCCCTCAGCTTCACCTTCACTCTCACCTTTGCCATCAAGCTCGTCGTGTTCTCCATCTTCCTCTTCCTCATTCTCTTCTCGCGAGCACTCATCAGCTGCAGACTCACTACCTGAAACATCTTCACCAGCATCAGATACATTTTCACTGTCTTCATCATCAGCATCAGCATCATTTTCACCAGCAGCATCCTGACAACTGATCTCTTCACCTCCATTTTGATACTGTGTGCTTTCATCACCATTATTTGCATTTGGCAAGCTCTGCCCACCATCTCGGTAGCCAACAAAACTGTCCTCCTCAAAATCACCATTAGGTGACAACTCACCCTCCTCTTTCTCAGTTTTTGATGGATCAAGACATTCCTTATTATATGCAGTATGTCTGGAACTTTCAGAAAACCCTCCATTTGCCAATGGAACTGATCTTGAAGTATCACCTCCCTGTTGGCGAAAAACCAGATTATTCTCAGATGCAAACACATGCAATGAAGCTGACAAGCAATAGAGGTGGAAATATCACAAGACCCACAGTCAAGAAGGGAAAGAACTAGGGGCAAAGCATAATTACCCGCACTCAGATAACCCAGCTCCATCCTCCCAAAAGACAATATAGAGACCTAAAGAAGATAAAATATCCTACCTCTGATGAGGGTATTTCACCAACATTTGCCTTTGCTCCATGAGCATCCTCCAAGGCACTGCCATTACTGAGCCGTAACAATGTTGCACCACGACCTGGTAGATGAAAAAACAAAATTAAGATGATAAAATCAAGAAAAGGTATATCAAAAAAACTCACTAAAAAGATAAAAATTCACAATTATAAATCATGACGACAAACCTGAACTTATGTCCAAGTTGATTCTTCCATGACCAGAATCAACCACAGTAGCATCAGTATTTGTTAGCCGTTCACCAGATGCTACAGCTAACCCATCTTTTGAAGGAGCATCTGCAGCTGTGAAGCTAGTCCTGCAGGAAGTTACTCGCGGTGGTGAAGTGTCTGCCTCTCCATTACAGACAGGTTTAGATTGCTTAGAATTCATTGTAGCAGCAGCAGTAGCACTCGGGCTTCCATCACTCTCAACTACATTAGTCCCTGTACCTTTTGTAGAACGACGATTAGAAAGCACATCATCTTCTGTACCCTCTGAAGCACGAGGCCGACAAGGAACACCCAACATGGGCTCAAGGAAGGTGATCCAGAGTCTCATGACTTTGTTTAATTGTTCTTTTGTTGAGCAGACCTCTTCACATGAATATTTGATGAGTTTATACAAGTCTTCATGAATTTCTGTATCAGCATATTCAAATTCAAGATTTGGAACAATAGGGTGTCTGCTTCCTGCAGCAATAGAGAGAAGCACATCATCCTCTTTCTGCTTTTTCTCCTTGACTTCTTTGATCTCGGCCACCAAGGCTGTCCACAAAAAGAACAAAGAGGATTAATGGAAAGTAAAACTGAAAAAAGTTAACAAGAAGAAAAACTTCAATGCTAAATGAATTCATTATAACTCACTGCAACTCAACATTATTAACTTACCACCTCATCCAAAAGCATAAACTCATAGACAGGAGTGTAATTTGAAACCAAAAAAAGCCCACTCCCCCGTAGACTGGATAGACACTTTCAATAAATGGCCAAATACCCATCTGATTATAAAATAATGGGTGGGAACAGGTTTTGAATACAAAACCTCCCATACATCATAGGAGGGATTGAAGGGGAGTTCTGTACTCTATATTTGATTATGTAACCTCTGGTAAGATAATACAGCATCCAGGAAACACACATCCTTTTACAGATGCACAAAAGCAGAAAGGCAAACTTTATTCTATTGGAAAGAACTAAGACATCATCCAAAAGTTCTCTTTATGATCAAGTCCAACTATAATATAATAAACAAATAGACATAATTCTGGAGGTTATTCCAGATCATGAGCATGGTACAAAAAACGAGGCCACCTCAGAGCCACAGTTGGGGCAGCACACCAATGTAATCAAAACTTACAGCTACCTGGGGAAGAAAGATAGAAAGGATCCTCTCGAGTAACATGATTAAAATACCTATTTTATCGCTCTAAAGTTATTATACAATTACAACTTCCAAACAATAAAGGAATACTTCAGTAAATGAAAAAAGCCTTCTTCTTTAACATCCTTTCCTAAAACTCCCCAAAATAACATTATTCATAAATAATCTCATCTTATCTTCTCTTAATTTTTCTTCTTCAGGTTTCCTTTTCTTTTTTCTATTTCACATTAAAACTCCCACACTATGCATTAATTTCAAGTACACAGAACAACAATTGCACCAATGAAGCAACTTACCTCTCATAATTAAAAGGTACCAATATATTTTAGATACTAGAACATGCAACCCAAAGGAAAACTTAGGCACTATACAGAACACGTGTATCATTCATTCACTGCAGTATACTACATAAAACAACACCATATGACAGCCACAATAGCAAAGTAATCAAAACATAATTTCACATCTACACAGGAGTAATTATTTCCCCCAGTGAAACAACTTATCTCCGTTCCGGAAAATAACACACTGTCGGAGATTGTGAAAACATCATAAGACTTCAACTCACATTTAGTGCTCAAGTTCTTAGAATCTTGCTGCTTGAAGTAGAAGCTACGGTGGTCAAGTGACTTGTAATGGTTCTTGGCATAAATTTCAGCCCATACTTTGTTAAAATCTGAACGACACTTTGTCCACTCCTCTTGCTTCTGCTTTAAGCGTGTCAAAATGACAGGCAATGCCAGAGATGGATTTTTGCGCAGAATGTCCATCACATCAAGACCATGATCACCATACAGACGTTCAATACATCTTAAGTTTAGGGCTGCAGAAAACATCAGAAGAACAATTACACAAGTGAACATGGAAGTCCAATTTCTGAATTCCACTTTAACAAACCTGTGAAGTGGTCTTCAATGCGGATTGGACTATCCATGCCTATAGAATTATCATTCATACTGTTCAGTAATTCTTCAGCTCGTTTAGCAGTTGAGCTCACAGATTCCAGTAACATGTCTAACTCAAACCTAAAAATATCAAAGAGAACGAAGTTACAGAGCAGGACTGCAATAGTGACACCAACAATCCCTTCTTGAAGAAGGTCTAAACAAGGAAGCTTTAACGGTGCAAACTAAACAATTGACAAGGAAACTACCAGAAGAGGCAACACAAAGTGAAACCTATTGCAAAACTTTTAAGGAACAATAATCCGAACATCTTAATGTACATATCCCCTTCACTCTTTCTCATGGTATGCAAAAGGAGGGAGATAGACAAACCTTAAGTAGGAAAAACAAAATATTTACCTATCATCTTCACATCTAAAGAGACTTTCCTCGTACTGGTTCCTGCGCATATGTTTGAAGGAGTAATCCTCACTTCCAGATGTCACAGATACCCAATGATCATTTAAGACTTGGGCACCTAGCTCAGACCTCTGACTTGCTGTAGGTATTGGGTACTGCAGAAAAATAAATAAATGAATGTAATTGATGTCAGCCTAGAATCAATCCCTTAATAAGGTATATGAAAATTAAAAAGTCAAGGAACAATTTCCCACATCCTCAGGAAGTAGACGATAACTAGGAGTGCACCGTTGACAATTTGAGAGGTCAAGCTCCTGAATAGACTTTCCCCAGTACTTTTCCTTGAATCTATCTTTTTCTTTAGCTGCATCTATCTCACGCTTTGGCTCCTTCTCCTTGTCATCTGGTTTCAATGATTTGGAGCCATGCCCCTCATTCCACAAAGATTCTGCTATTGTTGAAACCGATTCATCAGATTACACAGAAGAACTCAAGAATTGGATGACTCAGAAGTTTGAATTAAATAAATGATAAAATTAGATGAAAAGCTAAGAGTTACGTAAGTATGCATTGAGGTTAATAAAAAGGTTTCGTTGTTTACTTACTTTTGCTCATAACACCAAGAAAACCATCTGCAGAAAAATGCCTAAATTAGACTAAGACATGAAATTATGGCCAAAAAGAAAAACCTCTACCAACAGAAGACACAAAATCATTTACCAATTTTTTCACAGCGCTCCAAAAATTCATTGAACCCTTCCATAAGATCAGGGTACTTTCCAAGAAGATCAGCTACCTGAAAAACATAAAAATACAATAAAAATTAAAACAAAAATGGCCTCAGAAACATTACAAGCAAAGAATAGCAGCTGTAAACTTTGGTTGACTTGCTAGAGCATGAATGACAATAGACCAATTGGCTTGTATGGTAAAGACAGACAAATACCATGCAGATGACCCTAGTTGAAAAGGGGTAAAACCAGCATTCTTAACAGGGGATCCTATCCAGAACTGGTAAAACATGAATTTTTAGATATGCAGCCTCAACAAAAATAAGTGTGCAAAAAGTTTATTAAATTTCCCAAATAACATAAGCTGAGTGAAGAGCTTTATTACACTGACATACACTCATACTTAAAGAGAATGACAGAGATAAAATTCCCGGCATCTTTAATGCTCAGTGTGGTGTGCATCATCCCCTCACGAAACAGTACCATGCCATCTCGACAAATTGACAAAAATGTAAAAATCAAGCCAGGAAGCAGCAAGCTCATTTGGATGCATGCAAAAATACAAAAAGGAAAACAAAACATAATTGACCCATAGCAGTTACATAGAGAAAAAACAGTAGAACATTTGAAAAATGATAATCCTACTTGCCACAAACAAACACAATCGAAATAAGAAGTCATTTCAATTACTAGGTGCATGCTCCAGATTACTGCTCAGATAATGATAAGCAAAACCTACAAGAGAAGACTGAAATTGGAAGTTCAAAAACATAATTTTCTGAAGTTTGCAAACGACAGTAAATGTTTCTCAGAAGCATAATCATATGCTTCTGTAACACATACCAAACTCTGTAACTCTTTTCTTGTTATGATCTCTGTGCTATAAATATGAAGACACTTCAAAAATGCCTGGTAATCATCAGGATTACGCAATCTCTCCTTCACTTTTTCACAGAAAGAGAACTCTTGGCTGTACATGCCTGAAAGATCAACAAAGTCAAATACCAATAGGCAGATGATCAGTTAACAAATTCAACTAAAGATTGCAACGAATGTCCAGAAGTAAACAAAGCATCCCTTCAAGCCAAAGGTCAAAGTACCATTGATAATGCAAATTAATAAAAACAGGACAAAACAGTCTTCATCAACTCACTCTTTAATGCATCTTTATCATCATGAGAGGCTGAAACAGCATTTCCTCCAAAGTCCTCAACCTTGCGGGCAGATTTCCTTTTATCTGCAAGTCGATGCATATTTATATCCCCATTATTTTCATTCTCAGGCTCTCTGTAATCTTGATCACGGTTTCTTCTCTCCCTATTCTCCCTTTCAGCACGTTTTTTCTGCTCCTTGTGGAACCTTAACATTGTTTTATCCTCATCCATATCTGGATGCTCAACACTAAGGTCACGCTCACCATGGGGACTAACAATCCTATCCCTGCGGAAGCGCTGCTACAGGAAGCGCAGATGATCTTTGTTAAAGGAGGACCATATAGATAATATGTTAGATGCTGCATTCTATAGAAGTTCATCTGACTAATAAATCAAACAGACCTTGTCCATCTGTGACTGACGCAGAGTAGGCATACCAGAGCTTCTTTCATCATAGCGTTGAAAATTCCTAGCACCAAAAGCAGCATGAGGTGCAGATGCAGTGCCAGATGTATCAGGCAAAAATCTAGTGAATTCATCCAGCAAATCCGGGTGGTCTTCAAAAAGTGTAGCAACCTATTTGTATAAAACACCAGGAGAAATAATTGATACACAGAATAAATCGCTGAAGTAAATGGAAGTCATCTGAAAACAAAACTATTACCTCCTGATAAACTTCCGAAATACCCTTGTGTTCTTTCCTATACATATTCAAGATGTCTAGAAAAGATTTATACACATGATCATCATTTTGGAAACGTTTCTGTAGAAAAAACCAAATCCAATTGAACCAATATATTATCAAAAGCTGCCTCAAGAGATCAGGAAAGCAGTGCCCTTTATAGAAAAGGAAAATAAACCTTTATCTTGTTAACAAAACTTATAGCCTCTTCAAACTCAACAGTTCTCTTTGGTGGAGCCTCTTCCTCGTCATTGAGAGTGATTTCATAACCCTTGGGCAAGAATGTGTTGAAGCCAAGGATTAGATTGGGATGCCCTTTAAATAGTTCTTTAACCCTCGCAATAACACCAGCCGTATCAATTCTGCATGAAATTCACCAACAGAATCATAAACAAGATCCAATGATTCACAACCACGGGATTCACAATTCAAATTTTCTTGAAAAATCTGAGGTACCTTTGAGCCTTAAAATCTTTCATTACATCAAGGAACATATCGTACTTTTCTCTTTGATCTTGGAACATATCCTTAACTTCCTTTAAATAAGTTAAAGCATCATTCGTGGTAAGTTTTTGTGTACTACCAACTCCTCCTCCACCTCCACCTCCACCTCCACCTCCACCTCCACCTCCACCTGTACCTCCACCAGTACCAGCACCACTGGCGCTAACACCACCACCACCTCCTCCATTGCCACCAGGTGCTTGTGGTTGCCCATAGCTGCAAATCAAGGAATTGAACCAGTAGAAATAATCATTTTCAAGAAAATCCAAAATCCATGAAGAAATTGGTTAACTTAGTAAAGACACTTCAAGATAGTTTCAAAATCATATCAATTCATTGCACAAAGTTGGTTGGTTCCTAAACAATCCTTCTATTGGCACCCCATGCCCAGTGGAAATGGATGCTACTGGGGGGCTGATTAGGGATATTTGACTCTTTCCCGCACTGTGACATGAAGATGTTTCAGACCTAAAGAGCTAAATTAAGCAAAACAAGAAACAAAGAGCCAGCACACACATAAAGCAGATGGAAACAGTCCTGAGTATGGTAAATAACTAGACGCAAAAAAGAAAAACCCAAAGTTAGCAAAAAAACCTAATCAGAATTCAAATAAGGGGAAAATAAGACACTCCGCTCATTCAGATTACAGAAAAGGTTTTTGCAACCCATAGGACATATGACAACTAAACTCAAGTGAATTTACTAAAGATCACCCTAAAATCTCATCACAACCCTGATGGAGAGAAAAAGGTCATAAAAAAGCAATTTTAAGCAGAATTTACAGACTCATCTACTTGGACGATCAAACACGGATTAAAAGTATCCAGGCATGTGGAACACAACAATACCCACCTAAATTTTTTTTTTTTTTTTTTTTTAATAACAATAAAATTCTCAAAGAAAAAAAAAATCCAACAAGCTTACGATTCTCCACGAGAAGAACCAAATGGCCGCTTATATTGAGGGTTAACATAAGCATCATCTCTTAGGCGCTTCATATCTGCAAAAATAAGAACAAGAAGAACTTCATCTCAAAATTTTGAGAAACCAAATAAGAACAGTAATAATCACAATAGTAATTTAACCTTCTCCATTTTTTTCCAGAAAACTGACCTCAAAAGTTCTCCTCAGAAAATCTGAGGAAAAGATGAAAAAAAATACAACTTTCGTAGATCTAATTGAGAAACAAGAAAATCACTTCGATAATTTGGATCGAAAAAACATCGAACCAATTCTAATTCTTATCCTTCCCTTCAACTATACATTGAAACGTCTTCTCACTTGGACTAAAATATATTTCCCTCTTTTCACCCCTTGCGCTCTCTCGCTCTGAGTTCTCTCGTGCTTTTCTTTCTCTCTCTAACGTTGGAGGAAACAACAACAAACGCACACAAAAAGGAAAAAACTGGATGTTGAAATAACACAAAACACACTGTATCGGTAAAATCTTATTACGTGACTTTTACAAAAACTGGTTTTGAAATGAAATTAAATGAATCAGACGTGCCTCTTACTTGATCTGTTAAAGGATTCGAAATTGCCTTGGATGGATTTCTGAGGGTTTGGTTTTCCTTTCTCAAAACGTTGGGCTTTGGATCCTTTCTTTCAACCACTGGAAGGAAAGATTGGGCTTGTTAATTGACAGCTCGTAACTGTAACCCTGGTTCACACCAATGAACCCAATCACTTATACATATGTCATTCATTTATTCATTGTTAGAGTTCATTTCCCCTTTAATATGAAGAGTTTTTAAATGGTTGGTCCCAGGAGTACATGATGATTGAACCTTGGAAGCCCATTCTCTTGTTGGGCTGTATTGCTTTGCAGAATATCCTAAAAAAGTGCATATAAGATTACCAAGCCCACTACACGTATGCGTGAAAGTTCTATTCTTATAGTCAACTACTGGGCTAAAGGTTCAAAAACCAAATGGACTCTAGACAATGCTCTAATAAGGCGTTTTCTTATCTATCCAATTTGAAGAGAAGTATTTTTATTTTATGTAAATTTTCCCGTCAAACTTTAAATTTAACTTTTTACTATATATTTATTTTGACTTTTTCTTAAAAAAAAGCTAAAATTAACCTTTATTGACTTTTAACATATAATTACTATATGGCCCTCAACATTCAAAACATCTGAATTACCATTGCATTGTTATTGTAAAACTGAATTGAAGACAATACAACTACATCATTGATGAAGTTTCCTTCGGTGGAAGTTGAAAAAAACTCCAGTGAAATGAACCTTCATCCCCCCTGTTAAGAAAAAAAAAAAAAAAAAACAGTCGATGTGGTGCATTGAATTCAGGAGAGTTGTTTTTTTTCTTCACAAGATCAAGGTTGCATTGTTGGATGTTCGAAGAGTTCGGTTGATTTTTCTTTTAAACTGTTATGGTGATCGATGTTTGTATTGTTATTTCGAAAAGTATCTTTAGATAGATGTGTTTATTTGTTTTGTGTTATTCGTTTAGTGTAAAGAAAGAAAAAAATGAGGTTGTAGAGTATTTGAAGTTGAAAGCTAGATTTGGCTCTAAAATTGCAGAGGGTCGAAACAACCTTCAGGAGTTCCACATACCTTTTGGAAGGTCGATGTGACCTTTAGGATGATCTTTTATATATTCTCTATTTTTTTGTTTCATTACGATATTTCTCCCTCTGCCCCCCCCCCCCCCTTTTGTTCCTATTATTTCCTGTATATGTTGTTGAACATATTTTTCCTTTGGATTATTGTAGGAAATTGATTACATCAAAATTGCTATTCATGATGGTTCTCTAAGTGGAAAGACGCATCCGATAGTCATACCAAACAAAATCAGTTATGAAGTTTTTAGAAGAACTATACTAGATTGCTTGAAAATTGATTTAAACCAATTCGACATACAAATTTCAATTGCATTCGGATTATCTAATGGAAGTATAAAATTAATGGAAATTGAAGATATATACGGGATCATATATATGATGGGGGAAGCTAATCACAAAATAGTGATTGTTAATAGAATTAAAAGATTACATCAATGTAATGGTGATCATGCAAGGGCTGGTTTTGTTGATGCATACGAAAAGAATTCGGATGAGACATTCGCATCTCTAAACGATGAATACGGGACATCAGAGAATATTAGCACGGATGATGATTATAACTATGAAGAAGAATATATTCACAATGTTGATGATGATGCCCCTGGCAACTTTGACAATGGGGTCAAATACTTAATTCCTTTTGAGCAATTAATGTCAGACCCTTCTATTCAATTCACAAACATGGATTGGGGTGAGGATGAAAAGGTGTATTATTTCGAAGATGAAAGCATTCTACTTGTGGATTCGATAAGGAAGGATGTAATTTTCAAAAATAAGGCTGAATTGACGGTGGTAGTCGGACAATATTTACTCCAGAATAGGTTTTCCTATCACGTGATATTGAGGATGCAATTTTTACAGGGATATTGAGCAAGTTTTACTCGACAATTACTATGTGAGGATGCAATTTTCAACAGTAAGGATGAATTGACGATGGCAGTCGAACAATATTTACTCAAGAATAGGTTTTCCTTTTGAGCAATTAATGTCGGACCCTTCTATTCAATTGACAAACATGGATTGGGGTGAGGATGAAAAGGTGTATTATTTCGAAAATGAAAGCATTCTACTTGTGGATTCGATAAGGAAGGATGCAATTTTCAACAGTAAGGATGAATTGACGTCGGCAGTCGGACAATATTTACTCGAGAATAGGTTTTCCTATCACGTGATACATTCGGATAAGTAAAGATTCCAAGCACGATGCAAGAATCAGAAAGATTGCACCTTCATGATATCTGCAGAGTGTACAGTTGGATGCCAGATATGAATGATTCACAAGTTTGTTTCGACTCACACTTGCATTCAAACTTTACAGCAAAACCAAAACAAGGATGTAAATGCATCAACAATTGGTCATTTATATTCTGGTAAAATTGTCGATGTGAATCACACTCCCAAAAATGTGATTCAAGATATGTGGAAGAATTATGGAGTAAAGGTAGGATACACCAAAGCTTAGATATCTTTACAACGTACAAAGGACATGGCTTATGGAACTCCAAAGAACTCATTTAGACAGCTTCCAACATACTTTTACCTCTCGGTGCATACAATTCCCGGCACAATGACTAGCATAGCATTGCGAGAGGAGCATTTTCTGAGGTCATTTTGTGTACTTGGTCCTTCGATCGAGGGTTTGAAGTACATGAGACCCTTCATTATTATAGATCCAACACATTTGAGAGCTGCATACGAGGGCAAAATTTATGCAGCTATCTGTGTGGATGGAAGCGAACAAACTTTTCCCCTTACATTTAGATTTGGTGAAGAGGAGAGCAATGATTCATGGGAGTGGTTCCTAAGAAGACTAAAAATTGCATACGAATTGTAAGATGATTTGGTAATTGTATCTGATCAACACAAAGGAATACTACACGCGGTGAGAAAGGTGTGTCCCAAGGTTCCATATGCCTTTTATTTTCGACATTTAAAGGAAAACTTAAAAACAAAGTACAGAGATAATCGTGTTGCAGTGATTTTGAAAAGTACTGCAAATGCCTATGATAAGCAAAAATGTCACTACTACTGTGGAGACATTCAACACATATATCCTAGAGTTCATCAGTGATTGGATGTTGAGGTAGGGCAATCAGGTTGGTCACTTGCTTATTGTCCAAATAATCGATACAATCAAATGACAAACAATCTTGTAGAATCCTTCAATAAAGTAATCAAGAAAGATTGAAAGTTGCTTATTACATCTACTCATAAGTTTTATAGGGGTATGACTTGTGGATGTCAGAGATGGAAACTAGAAAGAATTCCATGTAAACTTGCCATTGTTGTCGCTAGGTATTGAAAAAATATTGTTATAATTTAAACCGATATTCCAGAAGGTCGAGCCAACCTTCCATAAGATAAAAGTTCATTCTTACCTTCCGGAAGGTCGGTTCGACCTTTCATAAGGTAGGTTCGACCTTCTTGAAGGTATGTGACCTTTGGGACAGTCTTTTCTATATCCTTCATATTGTTTGGAAAAAAAAATTTAAAATCATAATCCCAATTTTGTTTATTATTATTATCTTTAAATCTATAGGGAAATTGGGGCTTTCTACTGGAAATTCATTTGATATAGAAATATTGATCATGATATATGCACCTTTGAAACAATCCGTTCCATTGTGTTTGAGTTTGAATAGAATTACAGGTTTGGAAAATGTGGTTGTCAATGCCTCATTTGATAGAAGGGAGGTAGGAAGACCACAAGAGGATTGGTTCCTTTCTCGAAGTGAACAACATCGACGAAAGAAAGCTTGCAAAATATGCAAAAGAAAAGGATACAATCGTATAACTTCTCCGAACATAGTCAATATAGAAGTCAATATCACATGACAGAACTCAAAAAGTGCACATATCTAATCTAGTATCTACTCAACAATCTCAAGTTTATGGAGAAACGCTGGAGGCAAGAAATGAAGCGGAAGAGTTTGTAAATGTTAATGTGAGTGTCTTCGATGAGAGTGTAGATTTTTTTAAAGGTGAGTCGGGGTTGAGATGATTCATGACTTGTAATTATTTTCATATTCTTTTTAGTTACATAATATGAATAAAATAACTACATAAGTCATTTATATTTATAAAATTTACATTTTGGGCAAAATATTTACATAATATAAATAAAAAAAATCATTGGGATAGCATGCTGCTCCATGAAAGCGTGATCCAAATCATCTTATCCCTAATGCTCTGGGGTGCATCTGAAATGCTATCTAGTAAGTGCATCTTTCTAAGATACCCTCTTTACAGTTGTGCCATGTAATGTACAATGTAGGACGCACAGTTTGTCAAATCAGGCTAACTAGGGAGGAACTTAATGCCAATAAAAGAATAGTTGAGTCTGGCAGGTGAAGCTATAGTAAACCTTATCATGGAATGATAGTCGACCTGTACTAGAAGGTGTGGTAGCATCCTACAGACCGCCTCCACCATCTCTTTCCTACGGGCCTTCACAACTAGATCTAGAGATGGCTTCGAATCATATGCCCAGTGACGATATTCGCAGCAATACTCAGTGATTCTGGTGGCAACATGGTATTAGGACCTACTACATCTCAAATATTAAATTAATTAATATAAAATAAAACTTAAAATAAAACCTTAAATAATAACTATATTGATTACCTTCTCGACCTCCCACAGTGCGACCTTATCATTTCCTCCAGCTCCCCTAACCCACCTGATAGAACCATTATCAAGCTCATACGTCTCAAGGCTCCCGATAGCGGAGGTAGAAAGGAAAGTGCCTTGGAACATACTCTGCAATTTGAGTTAGTTAAAATCAATATTCTATAATAAGTATTGAGGTAAAACATTTGATAAAAATAAATTTTATACTTATATAAAGGTAAGGCAAGACAATGGCAAACCTCTATGCAGGTTAGGAATGTGAAGGCTTTCGGCTACTCGAAGTCCTTCAAGGCTTACAAGAATAAAGCCCGCCTCTTTGCTCGATCCATCTATATTCAATATCTAATAGTCCTTTCACATCTTTTCTATGCAGATAATGGATATCGAACTCTGAGAGTTTGATAGCCCACTTCATGAATCAACCTACTATATTCGACTTGTGTAGGATTTGCCTGGATTCTGGTCCTTGGTGGACATGGCTCACATAACAAATTGGCTTTATATTTGAACTCCTAAGAGCACATGAGACCGAACTTATCATTGTTGGTGAGACTGACAAGTATAGGTGAAGATCTTCACCAATGACAAGAGAAGACTGGGATCGACGGAGATCCTAGGTACTCGTTTATCTTTTGAAATGCGAGCCTCACATTTGGCCATCCAGAGGAACTCTTTTGGATTTTATTATTACCATGTAAAAGGGCAAGGATTTCTCTCCTGACTTCGATAGGAAGTGGTTCAGAGCCACTATTTTGCCGATTAGTCGCTGCACCTTTTGGATGAATAATGGTGATTTCAAATTCAACAATGCTTGAATTTTCTTTTAATTAGTTTGGATTCCTCTTCCAAAAACCATGTATCCTAAGAATTTGTCAGCTTTTACCCTAAATGAGCATTTTTTAAAGTTCAGTTTTAATCCGTGCTCCACCCCTTGTTTGGCATGATTCTTTAAGGTCGAAGAAGAAGGTCTGATGTGTGAGAGATTTAATTTGAATATCATCCACATAGGTTTCGACATTTTTTCCTATTTGCTTGGCAAACATCCAATTCATCATATCCTGAAAGTTAGCAACTGCATTTTTTAGGCCAAAAGGCACTCTCATTTAATATAATAGCCCTTGTGGTGTGATGCATGAGGTCTTATCTTCATCTTCACTGGCTATCTAAATCTGACGGTAGCCTTTATGAGTGCTTAGGAAGGAGGGGAGTGAATAACCAATTGTAGCATCAACTAGATGATTTGTCCTTGGCATGGGGATGGGCTTTTGGTATCACCTTATTCAGTGAGGTAAATTCAATGCACATTCTCCATATACTATCAAGCTTTGGCACCACAATAGGGTTTGCAAAACCACTTGGAGAATTGCACCCGTCGAATTATGCCAGCTTGAAGCAAATCTTGAACCTCAACCTTAATGGCTTTCTATTTCTCAAGGGCAAAGAATCTTCTTTTTTGAACCATTTGTGGATAAGAATCGAGCACCCCCAATTGATGCTCTACGAATGTTCTAGGAATGGTTCCCAGGTCATTTGTAGTCCTAGCCAAAAAATGTTCATATTTTGTGAGCAAATCAAGTAGTGCATGCGTGATTCTTATTGGAAGGTTTTTGGTGATGGTTAACTTTCTTTCCGAGAATTTTGCATTAATTTGAATTCTTCCAGGTCTCCAATGTGTTCTTCCCTTTCTTCTTCTTGGGGTTAGGCAAGTCATCTTCAATTTTTCCTTCAAGTTTCTCATCTAGCTTAGCCTTGGAAACTTCCATTTGAAAGTAGGTATGAGTGGCTTGAACATCTTTGCTAATTTCAATGAGATTATTGCTAGTGGGGACCATCAACATGTTGGAGAAAGTGCAAACTTGTGCTTGCATGAGGTTTAAGCTAGGCCTTCCCCAAATGACATTGTAGCTTCAAGGTGAATCAACAATGATGAACTCAACTTTCTTCTTGATGATGTTTTTGCCAGTGCCCCATTGTACTTGGAGGTTTGATGTACCTAAAGCATACATAGTTTCTCTTGAGAATCTTACATGTAGTATTCTGGAAGTCTTGATAGAATCATCTGGCAAACCCATTTTTGAATATGTTTCGTAATACATGATGTTTGTTGAACTTCCAATATCTACCAAGATTCTCTTAACCAGATAATTAGCAGTGGTCAGGGCGATTACTAGGGGCACATCATCATTGATCACTACAATTCTTTTCTGGTTGTAGTTTCTTGCTTGTGTGGGCACCTGAAATTACTTCAATGACCCTTGGTGTCGATTCTTGTTGTTGAGGTGTGGGGTTGCTTGCCAGTGCTTGGACACTATTAACATATTGCTATAAATGACCCTTTTGGATAGCATTTTCAGTCTTCCCCTTGAACTGGTAGAAATTATCAGTCGTATGACCAAGTTCTTTGTGGTACATACAATACTTGCTAGAATTTTTTTTCTTTATTGGTGTTTGGATCGGCCAAGGTGGATTCAAGGTGCCAAAGCTCTCCACCTACTACAATCTCATCGCCTTGGGAACATTCACATGGGTGAAGTTCTATTTGGGAGGATGATTATTCTGTGACCCTTTTCTCTTTCGGTTTTAGGATCGAGCATTAGTAGGTTTCTTGGTGAAGTTTTTGTTTTGAGAACACTGGGGCTGACTGGTACGATCAGCATTAACATTACTGTATTGTAGTTACTCTGGGTAAGGAGGAGAGGGGGCAGGGAATTCCTGGGCTGGTAGTTTGAATGTTGAGCCTGATTACCACCTTGAGAATAACTATGAAACTTCAGCCATTTGACGATCTAAGTATCATTAGGATTCTTGGCGAATGTTTGAAGTTTCTCCTACCGAGTCATTCTCTTTGAAGACATGGATGATTCAATCCTGATTAACTTGCTTATCTTGTGCATCAGCTCAATACTTGAACGGGGAGGATTAGCATACATCTTCTCATGGGAGGCCATTGCAGAATGCTTCTACATAAACCCAACTCAAGGCAATTGACTACTTGTTATGCCTCAGCATTGAATCTGTTCCAATATTCATTCAACGTCTCCCTTTTCCTTTACCAAATATTGCGGAGATGCAACTGTGGCCTCAGTTTGACCTTATTTCTACTATACTGGTTCCTAAAAAGCTAGGAAAGTTTGGAGAAAGAATCTATAGATTTGTTTAGAAAAGTTGACTACCAGTCTAATGCTTTCCCAGCAAGTATGGTTGGGAAGGCTCTACACAACATCAGTAGCACATCATCTGGATAGTAGAAATTTATGATTGAGTTATACATGTTCAAGTGCTACCTAGGATCGATTGACCTACCGTACTTGTCCAAGAATGGTAATTTGAAATCTCCTTGACTTTGCCATGTCTTAGGACATCTACTAATAAGCAACCATCTGTTGATTTCACCAGGTCTTAGTCATATTTAAGGAGTTTTGGCATGACTTTCTCAACTTGTTCAACCTTCTCTTGTAGACGATTCAACTTGTTAGTTAAAGTAGGAGTATGTGAACTAGAAAAAACTTCTTCAAACTTGTTCAACCTTCTCTTGTAGATGATCGGCAGGTTTCTATGGCCGATTTATTTCTTTTGACCTTGCTCGGATGTCTGATGGTTCTCCGAGGAGGTAAAGTTAACTTTAGTAGAGGTGGGATTATTTCCACAGGATCTTTGTGCTATAATATTTCTTTCCCTCTATCGTCAGTCCCCATAGATTGGAGTTCATCTGGATTGATAGATTTTGATGCTCCGTCATGATTTCTTCATTATCTTCAAGGATGAAAATATTTTGTTCTCGAAGATATTTCTCAAAGGCCTCATGGTATTCAATAGTGAGTTTCATTTTTTCGATGGTAGTGGGCCCTTTCCTCAGAGTTTTGGAGTTTTAGTGCGTATCAGCCGATTGAAGGTGGCATCCCCCATGAGTTGAGAATCGGATCTCTTAGTTCTTCCTTGTTGGCTGAGAATGATCGACCTATTTGGGTCTTTAAATTTCTGATATCTTGATGTTCCGACAGCCTTATGATCGACCTCTTGTCCTTGGGGAACCTCCATATCCTGAGGATCTTTTTGATGAGTTGTAGTAGGATCATTCACTGTTTGTTTAGGAGACATGGGATGATTTGTTCTGGTCTCCATGATATATCAATTTGACATGCCTAAGACCATGATGGGTGCCGATATGTTGTGGCAGAATGATCGAGTATTAGAATCGGGTTGGAATCATGGCAGGGATCTTCGTGAGTTGAACTTGCGAGAAAGACAATCAGAGTGCTACAACATAATTTACAGAGTGTTAGTTATTAAATATAGCTACTTATCACACAATAAATAGCCTTTATACTATAATGGGCATGGAATAATTGTGGAACAGTTGACAGGATATAAAGAATTGTCCCACATTGATGAAAAGACACTAATGACAAGACTTTTGGAATTTCCCTGTAAATAAGTTCAAAACACATTTTTCAAGGTATCCCAAGTCGCTCTTTAAATTACTCCTTTATCTCTCATCTTATTTGACTTAAGCATCAGAGGGAAATTGGTATAATATATCATTGCAAAACTCTACAAACGTAGATCTCGCTTCTATAATTATTTCACATTTATTCCATGTGTGTGGGTCATAAATGCAATGCCAAAGTGGCTCACATAATAGTTGGTATAATATATCATTGTAAAGCTCTACAGACGTAGATCTCGCTTCTATAATTATTTCACATTTATTCCATGTGTGTCAGTCATAAATGCAATGCCAAAGTGGGTATGTACTTAAGAGTCTATATTATGTGCCTTATCTTTTTTTGGATGAAAGGCTAAGAATGTAATTTTGACAATTGAGTATACACGAGTATATTAAGGCTGAAATTAGGTGACCGATTTGGCTGATATCATTGAGTCGTGTCATTCATCTGGATTCGGACACTATCTTGGTGGATTAGATTAATGGTTGAAAATAAATGAGTAGTTGGAGCCTCCTTAGTGTTGTGTCGTGCCGATTTCACAAAAGTAATCAGGAACTTGCCACCGTTTTTCGAAGGGAAGCAACCATGTTATTCCAACACGGGTAATGATAATGGAATTGGAAAAGTAATTGTAATTGCTAGTTTTCAGGGGAAATATTGAGCTTGTCGATCATGGATGGAACCAACAAGGACTTACTGCAGACAATCTGATGAATAATTACAAATCCTTTAGTTCGGGTCGTATTAGTTTACTGCATTAGAGTGGAAAGGGAAAGCCTTGGGTAAGGCTTGACCAAGGAATCATATTCCCAGAGGATCATCCTTGGGCACCTTATGATTTGCATAGAAATAAACATTGCCACGCTACATATCGGCCACAATAGTGATTGATATTCTTTATTCTTTCTCTCCTTTTTTTTTGCCATATAAATACACACATGGAGGCAGGAACTTCCGATACAATCATAATGCATTCACATTCAACTTAAATCACACCTTAAATAATTTTTCTACTCTAAATGCATTCACATTCAACTTAAAGTATTTAAAATATGATGCAAAATTTCAAAAATCAAATTTCTAACATTCATAAAAATAATTATATTTATTAAATAATAAAAATTAATTTCATAATTAAATTTTAGAATTATTTAGTTATTTATATCATATATAACATGTACAATAATTAGAGTGTAAAAAAAATTAAAAACAATTAAATATTTGGTGACAAGTACAATAAATAAAATTAAATATTATTTTTTTAATGAAGTTACATTTAATAAGAAAAGAAGGTGCTTTAAGATGTGGCAAGCGGAGTCATGTTTAGGCAAAATGATTTAATCCGATGGGTACCTAACATGACCTGACTTATTTGGGATAAATTTTATCAGACTTGTTTAAGGATAGGACAGATATAGATTTTATAGTAAAGATTCGTACACAGAACAGATCAAGCTTAAGGTTGGATAGTGACCTGGCCTGATCTAGCCTAACCTAAGTCTTGATCCTGATCAAAACCTGAAATATAATTTTTTAATTATAGTTTATATAAAAATATCTAAGACCTTTATTACCCTAACTCCCTAACTCATGCACTCACCATTTCATTTCTCCCTCATCACTCATCTCATTTCTCCTTCTCCGGCTCGCACCTCGCCCTCCCCCTCGGCATTCCCGCTCGGCATTCCCTCTCACAGCCAGCTTCCCATCGCCAGCCGTCGCTGCTGACCGTCTTCCTCCAGCGTCCTCAGTAGTAGTCCTCCATTGTAGCTCAGTCTCCTCAGCTCCATTTTTCAACTCGACATCTGCATTTTCCTCACCATTGTAGCTCCAGCCTCCTCCATGAGTGGATGCTGCTGTCCGTCGCTGCTTATGGTTGCTGGTGGGTTCCGTTGCAGCTCAGATCTGGTGGTTCCGTCTCAGCTTCTCAACTCCAACTGGCCGCGGCTGCCACTGCCAGTGTAGCAGACTTCAGGCAACTGAAATAATACTAGGCCACTGCAAAATGCAGACAATTTGGAGTATATTGTTTTTATCTGTTACATGTTAATGGTTTGTCAGTGTTGTGCCTGGACACCTTTGAATTTTTTTAGGTCTTGGTTTGCGTTCTCTTCTGGATACATCCCTGAGCTTCCTTCTATGGCAATGTACTCCTACAGTTATCTGTACTTAGTGCTTTCTTCCCACATAGAACATTACAGTCATTACTGATGGGTTTTCTCTATCTGAATAGCCTGTATTTCCAACCATTAAGTGACTGGTGTGGCCTGCGTTTGCAATCTGGCATATGGTTGGAAATTTGTTGTTTGACCGAGACCATCTGTAGGATCTTCAACAAATACATCTACCAGCATTATTTCTTGCTAATCTTTTGGTCCACTTGTGTAGTATCTTTGTATTTCTTAGTTCAGTGCTTAATTTGAAAATGCATTTACAGTGAATTTTTCAATACTGTATCTCATGAATATTTTACAGTGAAAATGCATTTACAGTGAATATTTCAGTGGCTAATTTGCTGAATCTCGTTAGCGTTGTTTCAGACAATGTTATGCTCTTTGAAACATTAGGATGTACTTCATTTAATTGTGAAACTATTTTATTTTATTTTATTGTATTTATGCTGATATAAATTTTATTTAAATTTCCACCGGAAATTTTATTTTTTTTTCCTTCCAACCTTGAATGGGTCAAGTTGACCCAAATCCATCAAAAAAAAATTCAAAATAGATCAAAATGGGACACATCATACCTTATAGAAATAGGCAAGGCAGGTCACGGCTCAAGATTAAGGAACTCGTGACAGGTCGGATCAGGTTGGACTTAGCTCCAAAGCAGAGAGGTAAAGGGTTGGACTTAGCTCCAAAGCAGAGAGGTAAAGTCTAGATTTTCAAAAGCTTTGATATGACCCATTGCCATCCCATGTTATGCACCCCTTTCACGGTGCACAATTGGTGACTTATTTCTAGCAAAGACGTGATAAGATATCTTGGGTTTGATGTACACAATCCATTCACGTTTGTACATTCTAACAGATTTGATTTGTCTCCAGCTGCAGCCTAGGAGGCTACAGAGCTGCCAAAAGGCAAATGAAATGTCCTCGTTTAAATGATCTCAGGTTGTCCAATTTTTGTTTTCTGCAAGAGATCGGCATCACATGAAGCCCCGAGAGCATTAGGGTAAAAATAAATACGCATAACTACACCAAAAAAACCTGTGTATTATTACTTCATTCGCTGATGCAAAATTAATACACTACACAGATAACCAAGTCCTGTCATCGAGAGATGAAGAACCTCCGGGCACAGCCAGAAGCTTCTTTCCAAGCAAACATTTCAGCAAAGAGTTTTTGAGCAATCAATGAGAAAGAAATTTTTACTAATCAAAGATTTCAACTCCCTCACAAGAAAATATGTTGAGATGAATGCAATAGGGCAACTCCCAACAATTGTCACGCATCCAAGAATTATTCACAGGTCAGGCGTTACAATCCAAATGTCCACAAAGCATAAGAATACCTCAATGACTTATTCACTGTTAAAATCTATGCATATGAAGGGGGGAAAAAAATCATTAAAGAAACCATATACCCTGATGCACATGAAGCAGCTTCTGGGATCCAAAGAAAACCACTGCAAAATTTTTCTTTACACTCAATTTTTCATGCAAATATATTTTATAAACTAAGTCAAAAAAGCATAGTAATGATTGAAAAGCACATGTAACTTTACGTATCACACTCAAGATAATTTTAACTAAAACATGGCCATAACTTATAACCCCATTTTTATTAACCAATAACTAAATGAAATTGTCATAACTTAAAACCCAATGTATACGAACCAATAACTAAATAAAATGGCCATAAGAAATTTAAGGACAGCCAAGTGGATCTAATCTAAATACTAAGTTGAAACTTACTTGCACAACTAAAAAACAAAGCATAAAATTCACGGGGGAAGAAACCTAAATGACATGGTACTGAAATGGCAATAGTACCATTTTAAAACTCATATGATTGTCTATAAAGCAAATGCCATCTTCATCATTTCATGGTACGGAATGCCATTGGGATTCTGCAAGAGATGAATTGAAAGACCAAAAAGGGAAATTAGAAGGAACTCACACATGCAAATCTATCCTCCAAGTACCTATTCATATATGATCTACTTATACAAATGCCTTTCTAACCTTTGGAAACAACCGAATTTGCATCTCTAAAGAAAGATGTGTCATTCAACATATAAGACACTTGACCTTGTGAAAATTTTACCATAAATATGCCAAGTAAACTGTAATGCTATAGATAACTTCTTCTGCACAAACCAGAATAATAGAAATGACAAAATTTGGTAATAGAAAAAGAAGAGAAAAGAAGAATATACATCCCTCCTACTTCCTCCACTCATAACAAGCCGACAACACAACTCAGATGCAGTCTGTTCTCCAAGCCTCTTAAATGATGGCCTAGTAGCATACACCTGTCAATACAAAGGAGATTTAAGTCATCATACAAAATATGGAGTATATTAAAGTCAAAAGTTGTCTAATTCACTTCAAACTGTGATAAACAGCTAAAATGAAAAGATCAGGAAACTACTAACCAGAAAAGAAGCTTAGCCAAGTAATCTCTTGAAGTGCAAATGGTGTCACAATGGGTTTCAGTATCACTGTAATTTTTTGCACTCCCTGGACCCCCTTCCCTAATACCAGAGGTAATACCATCGTTAAAAATCCTCTGCAACGTACTTTGAGCAAGCTGGTGAATAACTTCCTCTACCTCAGATGATGATGGACGTGATAGTTCAGTAACCTGTTGAAGCAAGCCAGAGAAGATTAAGCAGGAAAACTAATAGGAAATCATCATTCAAGATGTCTGATGCAAGGGATAATTACCATGTCAGACTCCAAAGAACGCAAATAATCCAATAGGTCATTGTTACTTTTTCTTACATTCTCCATTCTAAGAGTTTTTTCTTTCCTCGTCTGTAGCTCCTGAAATGCCAGAATGATTTGCCAAAGAAATGATGGGAGCTCTCATCATACTGATAAAGAGCATGAAGAAAAACTAACAAGATATATGTCTGCAGCCCGGGAAGAAGTCTGAGATCCTCCAACAAATGTCAAAAGCCAGGAAAGTTTTAAGATATACAAACTCCATAACAGAAAAAAGACACCAAACCTGAAGGAAAAATACCAAAGACACACAGGAACTAGATACTCTCCAATCAACTGCCAATCAGTACAAACTTCACCAGCTAATTTATCATATATACAAGACAAACCCCAAAACAAAAGAACAATGAATGCATGCAAGATAAATTAACATCTTACTTACCACAGAGATCAGACATCAGAGATTCAGAGCTAATTTAAAAACCATGGTTCATTTGCATGGTATGCCTTGGACAGAAGCATTTATTTTCACCCTAGAAATAGCACATTACATGAAAAAATAGTCATTCCTTATTCTTCCCCTCAAACAACTAGGAATTACTGAACCAAAATTGAAAAGACACTACCCGAGTGGATGTTCAATGTTTCCCAGCAATCCCTTTCCCGGCTAGCCAACTACAACTTCTTGATATTTTAAGTTCTCTGCATATTGACTGCTATCAAGTCCAAGACCTAACTAGAATCTTCATAGTAGGAACCATACCACTGCTAAGTTTAAGAGTATCTATTTTTCATTTCTTTAAATGTGTAAGTGAAGGATAGCCAACTAAATCTCGAGAGCTTAAGTCCAGTTCACTACGAAGATGTGAAAAATCATTTACATCTTAAACCATGAAATCAGACATCTCACCAATAAACTCCAGTATATCAACTCAACTGTAAAATGGAAGAAGATAAGGAACGAAGAAATACTCCATAGAGCAGAGTACATACCTGCTTGGCGGCAGAGAGCTCCAATTCCAATCGTTGGAGGTAGTTCAAAACTTCAGGAGACAAATCACCCAGCTTCTCTAAGTTGACCCTCTCCGGGTCCTCAACACACCCAGTAGTACTATTTTCACCTCCCCCACCTTCTCTTTCTTGATGCTTCAGCTCTGAAATCCCATTTTCCTCAAAAAATTCAGAACTCCTGAAATTATCTAATGGTATATCAAAGTTCCTCATCAAAGAAATCCTATACTCCGCATTCCACAAAGTATACCTGAAAAATTTTACCAAAACAAATTCGATTGTCATTCAGAATCATACAGATAATAACAACCATACAAATAAGAATTTAAGGCTTAGAGTTGCAGTTGAATTATACAATCTGGCAAATGGAATAAGCTTACTCACCCGGTAACTATGGATGAAACGATAAGGCGATCGAGAGGTTGTTTAGAAACCCTAACAGTGACAGAGAATTGATCAGAGGGTAGCAACCCAAGCATAGTAGAAATGGTTTGCTTCATAGAATCCTTAGCCGAATCCGAAACGCCCTTGGAGATGACAGAGGTGTCAAGAGGCTCGATTCGTTTAAGCATGTTAGCAATAACAGAGAATTCACGCCCAAAGCCAGACTTGCGGGTGGACACAAAATCGTCGGAGACTCCACCACCGTCCACGCCCGATATTAAACAGTTAACTACGGAGGTAGAGGGTGAGCCTCCCCGGCGTTTAGCCAAGGAAATAGATGGAAGCAACGGTCGAATAAGGAGGTGATGGGAAAACGGAGGGGACGGGGACGGTTGGTGGTATTGGGGCTTGAGTGCAAAGTAGGTGAAGAAAGCCCTAGCGGAGGAGGCATAGGTGGCCATGAAAGAGAATCAAGGAAAAAACAGGGAAAGATTGAGGAGATATTTAACTGAAATTATGATGCTCTTGAAATGGAATTGTGTGGCCCTTGATGCCTCCGGCGAAGCTCTCCCACAGCTCGCTCTCAAGGCCTTTCCTTGTTCTAGATTATCTCTCACGCTCCGCACCTTCTCACACCGGATTGGGTTGCGTTCCCCAAGTCCCGTCCCACAAATTTACCACTATTTATAATTATGTCTCACTTCAAAATAATAATAATAAAAATATGAGTTGTACAGCAAGCAAAGCGTCGTTCCACGTCCGAATCAAAAGAAAATTTCCAGTGCATCACCACATCAGATGTACGCATGTGGTGCTGTCTTAAATTTTCACTCGTCTAAATTTTAATACCATCCAGTCAAATTATGTCCTCCACGTCATTTATTAGAAGAAAAAAAAAAAAGAAAAAGAAAAACTGATGCATCTTCATCATCTCTCCAGCAATTAATCGGCCATCTCCCTCACCGGAAAGCAAAACAGAGCATAGAGTCCCAAGACAAAGGAAAATAAAGGAATAGTGATTGAAGCAGCAAAACCGAAATAAAGGAATAGTGATTGGAGAAGCAAAACCCAACACATATGGATATAAGTGGAAGCTCAAAAATTTGTCCTCTCCGACAATTCACCGGCCATCTCCTTCGCCGGAAATGAAAACAGATCACAAAGATCAAAAACAAAACCTCCCTCGCTGGAAATGAAAACAGATCGCAGAGATAAAAACAAAATCTCTCTTGCTGGAAATCAAAAACAAATTATAGAGACCGAAAATAAAGGAAAAACAAAGGAATAGTATTTGAAGCAGCAAAACCCAAACAAATGGATATAAGTGAAAGCCCAAAAATTTGTCCTCTCCCGCAATTCACAGACCTCCCTTGCCGAAAATCAAAACAGATCGCAGAGACCAAAAACAAAATCTCTCTCACCGAAAATCAGAACAGATCACAAAGACCAAAAAACAAAGGAATAGTGATTAAAGTAGCAAAACCCAAACAAATGGATGGAAGTGAAAGCTCAAAAAAATTTGTCCTTCGCTACTTAAAACCCAACTTAAGGACGATGACACTGTCGTAGATTGGTAGTGTAGGTCATGTTCTTGATGCTTAAGGCTGATTGAAGCAGTCCAAGTGGAATATTGAATGATGGTATGTAATTATTAGAATTAGTGTAAAATAGAATTAGTCTGTTTTGATTTCCGGAGAGAGATGGCCGGTGGATTGCCAGAGAGATGATGAAGATGCATCAATTTTTTTTTTTTCCTTCTAATAGATGATGTGGAGGACACATAGTTTGGCTGATTAGGATGGCATTAGAATTTAGACCAATGAGATGCACTGAAAATTTCCTTCCTATGCAAGACGAAACTAAAAAGTGACAAATGGTGAGAAAAGAGTACCTAATTAACTAGGCAAATCACATGCAAAATGCTTTAATTATGTTTGAGTTATATAATAATAATAATAATAATTAGTGTTAGACTCAACAATTGCGTTTCATTTAAAAAAGAATTAGGGGGAGAATGACAGTTTTCCTATCAATTTGGCCCATTATTTATTTTTCAAACAATTTTTTTTTTTTTTTATCAATTTGGTATCCAAAGAATTTGTGGGTGATTGAAATGGTACCCACCATCAAAATTTTTAACATCAAGCCATTAAATATGTACATGAAAACCTTGCAACCCTTTTTTTCTAGGGTAATTTCGTTCGATCATAAAAATATAAAGTATAAAAAAGGATAAATTACCATTTTCTTAGTTAAAGTTTGACCCTTTGTTTATTTTTCGAACAAACTTTTTTTTTTTTATCAATTTAGTATCCAAACAATTTACGGGCAATCAAATTGGTATCCGTCATCAAAATTCTAACATCAAACCTTTAAATATACGTGTAAAAGATACATGCCCTCTTTTTTTAGTGTAATTTCATCTATTCACGTTTACACGTGGCGAGACCGAGCAGAGGCAACCTTGATCAAACGGTTAGCCATGCCTAAAATGAGTCAACTACGAGCACAAACCTGACAACAACATCCCATGCTCCAGAAGCAGAAGGTAGAGTAGCGGTCGTAGTTTGAGCAAATAGCCACAACACCAAGCAAAGTTGGTGTAGTTTGGCAGCTCAAGTGCAGGAGAGGTCATGCTGGCTCATTCCTCAGCAGGGCTCACGGTTTGACCAAAGTAGCATTTGCTTGGCCAAGCCACACTTGAGCAAACAAAATTATCTAAAAAACGGCTCATGTGGCTTTCGCATGCATATTTAATGGTTTGGTGTTAGGATTTTGATTATGAGTATCATTTAGATCTCTCGTAAATTGTTTGGGTATCAAATTAATTAAAAAAACTTTGTTTGAGAAATAAATTATAAATCAAATTTCAAGTAAGAAAACGACAATTTACCCTATTTTATGCTTTATATTTTTGTGAATGGACAAAATTATTTTAAAAAAAGAGGGTTATGTGGCTTTAACTTGCATATTCAACTGTTTGGTATTAGGATTATGAAGGTGGGTATCATTTTGATTGCCTGTAAATTGTTTGGATGTCTAATTGGTCAGAAAAAAAAATAAATAATGGACGAAGCTTTAGGTAAGAAAACTATAATTTTCCCATAAAGACAATTAAAATAAAAATAAAATTTTGAACTGCACGACAAGCAAAGCGAGACGCTCCATGTCCAAATGAACACCTATGTAAGACGAAATTAAAAAGTTATTACTAGTGAGAAAAGTGTACTAAAATAACTAGGCAAATCACACGAGTAATGCTTTTATTATTTTTTAGTTATATAATAATAATAATAATTATGTTTCACTCAAAAAAAGAAAAATAAAAATAAAATTTTGAACTATACAACAAGCAAAGGGAGACGCTCCACATCCAAATCAACACCAATGCAAGACGTAATTAAAAGGTTATTACTAAAATCACATGCGTCATGCTTTAATTATGTTTTAATTATATAACAATAATAATTATTATTAGATTCGATAATTATATCTCACTTTAAAAAAATAATAAAAATAAAATTTCGAGTCGTACACAACCAAAACGAAAAATTTAACATCCAAATCAACACGAAACTAAAAAATTATTACTAGTGAAAAAAGTGTACTAAAATAACTAGACAAATCACATGGGTAATGCTTTAATTATATAACAATCTATATCTACGTAATGAGAATGACATTGAAAATGGTCAAATGCCACGTGTTACTGTGGAGGGGGAAGGAAATACATCGTATTTCTTGGCATACAAGGAAGGCTAAATTGCAGATATATAAAATTAAAACTGAAGATGGTCAGTGGCTTTTTGATATGCTGGAAATTGAAGAGAAGGCAGTGCAATTCTTTTTCAAGCTGCTTTCAACCAACAAGGTTGTTTGCAAGATCGGAAATATTTCATGAAGAACATCCCAGTGTGCATCACTAGTGACATGACTTTGCAATTGACAGCTCTTCCAAATTTAGAAGAGGTTAAAGAAGTAGTTTTTGCATTGGATACTAACCGTGCTCCTAGTGTTGATGGTTCTTCATTTTGGGAGTTAATTTAAGAAGATATGCTACAAGCAGTTAGAGAATTTTGGATTGGAGTCAAGATGCCGAAACAATATACAGCCACACAAATTGTCCTTATTTCGAAAGTTTAAAATCCAATTACCTTTGCAAATTTTAGGCCGATCAGTCTTTGCAACTTCTCCTCAAAGGTACTTGGCAAGGTAATTTCTCTTTTTCTAGCTAAATTGCTTCCAAATATGATATGTGTAAATCAAGGGGGATTTGTTCAAGGAAGGAATAGAACTGATAATATTCTACTTGCTTCTAAATTGGTCCATTCATTACATATGAAGTGCATAGGGGTTAATATGGTTATAAAATTGGACATGCTTAAAGATTTTGATGGGGTGAATTGGTCTTTCTTATTCTTGGTATTACGGAAGTTTGGGTTTGATAGCCATTTTTTGAATTTAATTCATATTTGTTTGGCCTTCAACAAATTTTCAATAACTGTTAATGAGAAATTGTGTGGTTATTTAACATCAAGTAGGGGTGTTTTGCCAACAAGATCATCTGTCACCAACATTATTTATTTTGGCGGCAAAGGTCCTCTCTTGAGGTCTAAATAAACTTTTGTACGATGATGAGATTGGAGATTTTATTATTGGTCGTATTGGTCTTCCAGTTTCTCATTTGAGTTTCACTAATGACATTATCATTTGTACAAGAGGATTGAAAAAGGGTTTAGTAAACCTGATAAATTTTTTGGATTTTTATCAAGATTGTTCAAGGCAAAAAATTAATTTTCAGAAAAGCTCCATGTATATTTGTCTTCTAAAATTCCTTTTAGTAGGCAGAATATGTTGAAGTCTATCACTGATTGTGTGGTTTGGAATCCTACTATTATTTATCTTGGTTGTCCCATATTTCCTGGAAGGGTAAGAATTTCTTATTTTGATCCTCTTGTCAACAAAATCAAAGCAAGGATTAATGGTTGGCAAAAGAAGTATCTTTCACCTGGTGGGCGATGAATTTTGATTAAACATGTTCTAACTGCAATATCTACTTATATGCTTGCTATTTTGAATCCCTCGCAGCAAGTTTTTCTGGAGTTAGAACGTCAATTTTCTTTTTCTTTTGGGGTAAATCAGATTTTGGTCACAATAGGCATTGGTGTTCTTGGAAGCAAATCAGCTAATCGTATGAACAGGGAGGTTTGGCTGTTCATTCTTTCACTAATTTTTTTTCAAGTATATGGTATGAAGTTCTGGTGGAAATTCATGTCTACAAACTCCTTATGGTCGAAATATCTCAAAATGACATATGGATTTTGTCTAGGTGAGGCATTGCGCTTTAATTGTTATTATGTCTTGCAAGTAGATTTATTTGTTAGCAAGAAGATAAAGTAGATTTATGTTTTTATGGGTTTATGAGATATTCTTTTTAGGGCTTTTTGCCAAAATGGTCCGAGATGTTTGGGTCAAAACATTGTTGAATCCCCCCCCCCTTTTTTTTTCCAGCCATTAAGGTCTCATATCAATTTATGGATAGCCATAATAGTTCACACCATCCAAGTTTGGTCATTTTCACGACGGCGCTGGTCACATGACAAACTTGTGAGAAATTCTTAGGGATAGGGTTAATTAATTGAGGCCAATAACTGATCACAGAAAGCTCCCATTTGAAGTAATAGATAGGCCCACTTTACTTAGAGGATATAATCTACGACACAAGGAGCCTTTATACTAGTATTTATATCATTCCTTGTTCAGTTGGGATATATAATCAAACACACAGGCATGAATTGCTTTTTTGCAACTGGAAATTATTTTCAAGCTTGTAATGTTCTTGTGCTACATAATTGATGTGGACATCCGAACCGATCCAACTCAAGGACTGATGCGTATCCTTTACATCGAGATGCGAGCTGACCTAATTGTATCAGAATGGGTCGAAACTTGAGTGGGCTACTGGAGACTGTCTAATGAGCAATACTCATAGCTTTGCTATGAACTATGATGTTTTTTGGCCATCCAGGACCATCTTGATGGGTTTTCGGGCACTTTTTATGTTTTTCATATTTAATTATATTTTAGGGATATTTCCGTAATTAAGTTTTTTATTTCTAAATCGGATTAGGATTCTTTTAATTAATTCAGATGAGGTTTAGGATAGATTTAGGTTATAAATATTTCGTTTTGTCTTAGTTTAAAACAAGCTTTGTGTTTTGATATTATTCCAGGAATCGAAATTTTTTTTCTTTCTTTTTACTTTTGGTTTTGAATTGCAATTCAAGTTAGACCAAAATCGTGAGTGATCACGCAAAACATCCCTTTTCTTTTTCCTGTTCGATTGATAATTGCGGACGATCCAAAAATCATCCTGCATCAATAATCAAGATTGTCTTGGATCTCCATTTTCCATAAGAACGATTTTTTTATCTCTAGTTTTGTTAATCTTTAATGGAATTCAAGTGTTTTTGGCTTCCCTATATTTATCTTTTCTGTGGCTCGACGGCAAATGTAGATTAGGCTAGCTGGTGGGAGCTTGTGGTACTGGCTTCACACGTGCATCCTTCAATGGCTGCCATGGCCAGAACCCTTCTTTTTGAAGCTAACATCGTATACAATGGAAACCCTTTCGATGATCTTTCACTCACATCTTTTCCGCTCATGTTCATGGAAAAGAAACCAAAGCAAAGCACATGGCATGGTGCCTTCGAAATTGAACCCGCCAAAAAGGTTAGAAACCGTGAAAATGGCTACAAGTTTTATCTCTAAGAATTTCTCACAAGTTTGTCATGTGAGTGGAGCCACCGTAAAAATGGCTGGAATTGGATAGTGTGGACTATTATAGCTACCCGTAAATTGACATGAAACTTTAATGGCTGAAAAAAAAATATATAAGGATTCCAATAATGATTTGGCCCAAACATGTGGGATCATTTTGACGAAAAGCCCTTCTTTTTATTAAAGATTCAATCTTTTGATGAGAATTTATGCAATTCTTGTTTTCATTTTATTAATTGTGTTTATTGATTTAGCTTGATCACCTAGATTCATTTGCATGATTATATTGCTAGGGTTTTTAAATATTATCGCTAAGATTGATAAATCCATCAAGTAGTAACTATTGTTTAAATTAGGCTTGGCTAACAACTTTATTTGATAACAGAGAATCGTATGAATGAAATTGCATGAATTAAAACTACTTTGTTGATGTAATTTGACATTTGTGATGCCTTCATGTTTTATGCAATTTAATTGATTAAATTTATTGTTAGGTAAAACTAAGGTTTAATTGATTAGATTAGGGATTTTATTTCTTGCTATGAGAAGTATGTCTATTTAAAGGATAATAACTTGAGTGTTAAGATATATTCTAAAATCAACTGCTCAACTATATTATTGATGATTTTCTTTGTAAAGCATGATCTATGAATTATTCTTGTTAACTACTTTCCCGACTGATAACTCCTATCTTTGGATTGATTTCTTTTAATTTTCTCTTTTTAAGTTGCAGATTTTTAATACTATACTTTTATCCTCGAAACCTGAGAAGAATTTCAATACAGCTGTTGCACCATGTTATCCTATTGATTTGGTGTAGCAAGCCAATAGTTTTTCTCCATATATATAATGGTGCCATATCAGAATATTCCATATTTAACACCGTTTTAACGTCTTCTTCCGCCCCCTCTGTTTCTGTTTGTTTGCAGGTTACAAAGATTTTAGAATCTATTCACAATCTAAAAAATCCTTCATTTTCTACTACCTTTAATTTCAAGTCTTTAATTAAAGCTAAAGACGACATGGACTACTCTGTTATTCTGTTTGATTCAAATCCAGAGGAATTTTGGATTTTTGAAAACACACCAATCAATAACTATTCTTGACATCTAGAAACTACAGTTTCTCTGCCTTCAAACATGTTGGTGATAGCGCCTCACCTATTAATGACATCTTTAGAAAGAATCACTTTCAGAAATCTGCAACCCAATTCACCTTCTTTTTCTTCTTCTATTTATTAGGTTGTCAAATTTTCTTTGATTTCTTCTTGGATTTGATCTTCTCCAACATCTTACATTTTTCCTTCTTTCTCCTTCTTCTTCAATTTGTTCTAGGATATCCTCATCTTCATCCAGAACTAGATGCAATTTAAGTCGTCCATCTTGTTAGAAAGCACGAAGAGTCTTGGGACGACTACCAATTTGACTTCAGAAAGCTTTAACCTTCCGTTCCCTCTGACTGGCCAGAGAAAGAATGTGAGCCGACCATCTTGGCTCAGTGACGACAATGGTGGTGGGAAATTCTGCACCTCTTTGTCCACATGACCTCTCATCAACAACCTTGAACAAACAACCGATGATTTTGCAGAGGAAGATGATTTTTCGGAACACAATTCATCAATTCTATAATCTTCATCAACCCTTCTCTTAACCTAGTTCGGCAGCCCAATTGAGATAAGTTTAAAAAATTGAGGCCAAATTTGATTCTGATAGTTAAAGAATTTGTACGAAAATAGATTGGGCGGAAGAGGACATTAATACAGTGTTAAATGTGGAATATTCTGATGTGGCACCATTATACATATGGAAAAAACTATTGGCTTGTTGCACCAAAATCAATAAGATGACATGGTGTAGCAGCTACACTAAAATTTTTCTCCCCAAACCTTGTCAATTAGTAGGTTTGAACTTAGAACCATTTCTCTGTGGGATTGAACCTTACTTGCCCTTACTATATGTTAGGAAAAGTTAGTTATGAATTTGTTTGTGTTACGACGCATGACCAAATTTTAACACTGTTGCCAGGGAATTGTTCTTCTCTAGGCTTAGATCTACTAATTGATTTTGTATATTTTTTATTAAATTTATGATTATTATTATTTTTGGCTAAAAAACTATATATATATATATATATTTTTAAAAAATATGAATTCCCTTTCCTTTTGTTTTGATGGTTCTTTGATTATTAGTGAGGATAATTTTAATTTGATGGGTAATGTTAATAATTTTTCTTATTTTGTCAGGAATGGTGACTCATGGAATAGTACGGGCCATCGGAGCAATATTATAATTTTTCACAATGTTTTAACCTATTTAGTTCTTGGTTTGATTCTTATTCTTCAATTCCATATCCTCAATCTTTTGATAACCAAGTGTTCGGATTACCCAATTCTGATTAACCTCCAAATCTTTTCTTTCTCAAAATCACTATCAAGAGAGGTCCCTTGAAAACATGATCAGAGAATTAGTGACTAATACTCTCATCTTTCAAGAGATATTTAAATCAAGTCTACGAAGTTTAGAAGACCAAATGGAACATCTTTCTTCTAAAATTAGAGATCTACTTTCTCAAAAATCTCTACATCAATTTTTGAGCCCTAACGAGGAGGAATCTAATGATAAATCTCAAGCACAAAATTTCGAGCATAACCATATCTTACTTGATGACAACATTCCTAATAAAATTGAGCCTCAATTAGAATTACCTTATTCTTCTCTTGAAATTCATCCACCTTTTACTCAAAATCTCATTGAACCTAATAAAGAGAAAATTTCTATGGAAGAGAAAATAGGAGGAAGCCTCGATGATTTTATATTTATACATGATATTGATGGGTTTTATGCTATTAAATTGACAAATCTTCCTTTATTTTCTAATAATGATTCCTTATATGAGAATTTTATTGCAGAATGTACAACAATAAAGGAATCATGGATCCACATATAGAATAGGCTTAAGGAATTATCATTTACGCTTCCACCAATCCATGAATGAGAAGGAATTGGATAACAAGTGGATCATGTCATGCTGACGACTTTAAATAGAGGCGCTACTCTAGAGGTAACCCGGGGAAGTGTTTTCTTCCTTTTTATTTTTTATATTTTTTATTTATTTGGGATTTTTGTTGTTCTTTTGTAATATTGAGGACAATGTAACCTCTAAGTGTGGGGGGAAGTATTGTTCTCAATTATGTGATTTTCTTTTCACATTTTGCATGTTTTTGTTCTCATTCATGTTATTTTAATGTTTAGGATAGTTTTTGTTTTGGCCAATGATATAATTATTAATGGCTTAACAAACTATGTGTCCACTAAACTTGTCACTTTTTTTCTGTTTGGCCATCAAACTATAAAATCAGTCAATTTATCCATTAAACTTTGTGTTTTTAAACAATTGAAACCACTCCATGGTGGCCTAATTGAATAACAGTTAGAAACGTAATCAATCTTCATCAATAATAACAAATGCTTGCCATGCCACTAAAATTTTCCTTATTATCTCAACGAAATGTAAAATTTTACTCCATGTTATTCAAATTATGTGTTAATCAATAATTAAATAAAAGAAGAAATTAACAAAATGATTAAGTTTCTTTTATCCTACATGAAAATTTTAGTGACATTGAAAGCCGTGTGACATTTTCACTAAAAATTGATTATATTAGTGACTATTATTCAATCTAATCAAAATACAATGACTAAATTTTATAAAAAGGTGAAATATAATGGTTAAATTGTTTAAAAATGCAAATTATAACTGTTGAATTGTTTAAAAACATAAAGTATAATGGCTAAATTTATTGATTTTATAGTTTGATGATCAAATCGAAAAAAAGTGACCAGTTGAGTTATTAATATTTGAATTTAGACATGAGGTTGTTGAAACTTTTTGTATTTGATATTATTTGAACTTCTCTTTCCTTCTACAATCCCAAATATCTTTTTGAACTAAAATTCACATAACTTTACAATTTAAAGCATGAAGACTTGATTTTTAATCTTGCATAACCTTTAAAAAAAATTTCATAATTTTTCATAAATAATCTTCATTGTTATTTTTATGTTAAAGAAATGGATTGTTCAAAAGAATTGTCTTGATTTTAAATTTCACTTTTAGACTCATTTTTTTGTCATTTTAGAGCTTGTCTTTTCAAATGATTGAGGTGAAATCTATAGAAAATTGGTTAACTTAAGGATGACATAAGACTTTTTTTTATTCGTTTGTGTTTTTTTTAAAATCTATTGCATTATATTCGTTGATTATTAGAACCTAAATGAGAATAGTTTTCTAAATATTCTATGTCTTTGATTTTAAACCTTGATTTTTATTATTCTATCCTATGTTTTAAATGTTTTTAAAAGAATGGTGACCTTATTCTTTTGAAGTCATGCTCTTATAGAAAATTGAGATGAAACCTAAATCTTCTATTCTGCGCTTTGATTGATGCCTATAAGATTACCCTTCCTTTTGCTTTGAGTATGTGGAGAGAACAGAAGTAAGATAAAGAGCCTTTTTTTTTTTTTCCCCCGAAAGAAAGGTTGGAGATTTCAGCTACTGGAAAATAAAAGAAAAGAAGAGGTATAGAGGCGCAACGATAGCGAAGGAAAATAGGCCAAAAAAACAGTGTTCTGGATCTGAAAAGAGGCTGAATGTGTTTTCTATTTTCTGAGATATTTCAAAAATTGAGTTGGGTCAGGATAAGTCAAATCTTATCCAAATAGCATTTTGGGCAATTTTTAATTTTTGAAAACTCAAAAACCTTCAATCCAAATGCATCCATTATTTTTAATTTTTCTCATTATCTTTTAATGTGTTCCTCTTATTTTATTATTATTATAGCGTGAGTACACTCAAATTAATGCTATATTCAATCTATGTACATATTTACTTCTTACACTGCGAAATTGGAATAAAAATAAATATAGATAAAATTGGAATATTTCAAATAAAATAATCTAATAGAAAAACTGGTTTAGGAAAAATGGTTAGCCTTGAAAGGTACAGAGAAAACCAGAGCCTAAATACTCAGACCCCAAGAAAACCAAGAGACACAGCTCTTCCATGGATGGATAGGCAATTTGATTAAATAAAAATTTTGTATTCATACATTATAGGCCCAATAAATTCCTTAATCCTTCCCGGAAAAAAGAACTAAAAAACCTACAAAAAAAAAAAAATTAAAAAAGAAAAAGGAATAGGTTAAACTATTACTGCTCTTCTTCTTCCTCATCGACTTCGGTTCCTACTCAGCATATTTTCTTCTTCTTCTTCTCCCGATCGATTTTGATTTACCAAATTCAATATCTTAAGACTTCTGGTTTAAAGGGCGAGGAAGTAACGAAGAAAATCAACGTAACCGTCATGGTAATATATATTTATGTTTAATTTCGAGTATATAATGAAGATATTCAATGGTTCTCTCCTTTATCTACCTTGCACTTTATGAGATCACCATCCAACATGTGTAGTTGGGAGTTCTTAGTAAGGATAAACAATTAATTTAATTTAATTTATTTATGAGTTGGTTGATTGTTGTAGAAGAAGACATAGTTATGAACTTTCCATAAAGAAGTAAATTATTCAGAATTTTGGTCCTAAGTTCATATTAATACTTGAAGTTTTTGTTTCTTACAAGAGAGTAAAAAAACATTTTACGAACTATCAAAATAGTACCTACAAGGAAATTCTTAACATCCATCTGTTAATTTGGTTCATTCTACACGAGGCAAATACTAAAAAGGAAAACTAACATTTTTGATATTTGAAGTATAAGTTAAAGTTATAGTTAATACCCATAGTTTTTTTTCTTATAACTAAGCATCCAGATGAGCAACTAAAATGATACCTTTGGTCAATTTTTTAACACCCGTTCGTTAACTCATAGGGAAATGTGGTCCATTCTACAAGAGGCAAATAAAGAAAATAAATCCAAAAACTAGAAGGGGTGTGATCATAACTTTGTTCACAATTTGATTCATCTTCAAACTACTTGAACATTTCATCAATAAATAATTTAGTTTTGAGAGTTGGAAGTAGAATTCTCTACCAAAGCTTTGATTACCCGAGAAATACATGGTTTTCAGGAATGAAACTAGGATTTCTTCAACTTGAACATGAGCCAACCACGACGACAACAATTCAATTCTTGGATAACACAAGGGAAATTGAGGTTGGATTTGTTTACTTTAGGCCCTTGATCCCAACAAGTTGAAACAACTTGTAGTAATGCAAAGGGGGAACAACTTGTGGTTGTCAAAAAAGGGATCCCTTCAGTTTCATTAGATTTTCAAACAATTTTATTGTTACGTACTTTTACTCATTTATGTGATGAAAATATTGTTACTTTTCTTGGAACTACAGTTACCTCATAATTTTATTTAGTTAAGTGATATTGGTCAAATTGATTTATTTTCTAGGGCTGCTTATGGTTCGAGAGATCTGGTAGCAGTTTGTGAAAATCAAGAGCAAGAGCAAGATTTATCTAAGGGGTGTCCTGCTGAAATGACTTCCAATTGCAGTGTAAGTGTTTGATTAACAAGGCAAATGAAAGTTGATTGGAATTTGTCCAACAATGCAGGCCTTGGTCCAAGTGATTGCAAAGAGATATGCAGAAGATAAGGCTTTGCTTATACTAGGCATTCACTGTTGGGACGAGTTGTAAGTTTTCTGAAAGTGGTAGATTTACTTTTTCTAGAATTTGAAAACATTTGCTTTCATGCGTATCTTAGCCTAGAAAGAGGTATGGATATCATATTCAAAAGTTTCCAAGACAACTCATGGGCTTAACTAATAATGTAACCATTGAAGTTGTTATTTTTTTTCCTCCAGTTTGACCATTGAAATACAAAATTAGTTAATTTAACTATTATACTTTGCATTATACTTTAACCACTTTATAGTTGTTCAATCAAATAACAAGCACAAATGTAATAAATCTTTGTTAATAATATCATGTGATTTGACATGTCACTAAAAATTTCCTTATCAACTAAATTAAATGTAAAATTTCAGTCCATGTCATTCAAAAAATGTGTTAATAAAGAATTAAATAGAAGAAGAAGTTGATAAAATGAAGAAGATTCCTTAGTAAATATGAAAAATTTTGGTGATATAAAAAATCATGTGACATTATCACTATAGAATGATTACATTTGGGACAATTATTTAACTGGACCACCATAAAGTGATTAAATTTTCAAAAAATGCAAAATATAATGACTAAATTGTTTGAAAATCTAAAGTATTATGATTAAATTGACTGATTTTGTAAGTTAATGGTCAAATTAAAAAAAAAAAAAGGGATACTTTAATGGCCACATTATTAGTGAAGCTATATCTTATCTATCAAATGAATGATTTATAAAACTAACTTGTTATTGATCATAATTCTTAAGATAATGATCCTCCCACGACATCTATAATGAAGCGCTCAAGTGGGTTGAAGAAGAATCAAGTTGTTAGTATAGTTGTGATCACATCCAATGTTGTCAGGATTGGACGGATCGATGGATTGAACCAAATGAACCATGATTCGGTCTCCCTAGAGGTTCAGTTTAGGTAGTTAACTCGATTTTCTAAAAAATCGCTTTAAAACTTGCAGATAGTTTTGGGTCATTTGGTTTTGACCGATGAACTGTCGAACTCAAACATTGAACCGCCCGGCTTAGGTAAAGCGAAAATAAAATCAAGAATTAGAGTAGAAAAATTAAAGCTTTAAATGAAAAACTTGAAAAGTTATCACATCTAAGAGCAATAAAGAAAGATTCTAATCAATTTATCCAAAATCTCCAATTTTTCACAAAAATTTCAAGAGGAAGCAGTAGATAGTCTCAGAGTATAGCCTATAAAGTGGATAAAAAATTCAAAATCAGAATACACATAGAGTATTCTATTAAATACACAATAACCAATTGAATAAATGTCAAAATACGCCAAAATTTTACAAAGATTATTTGGATTCCACCCCAAGTTCACACCTTTTTACACAACATTTCCGCAGGATGAAGACCGATTTGTTACGGACTCGCAATGGAAGCCAAATTCTTCCGAGAAGCGTAAGATCGGAGAAGAGAGAAGAAGGATCATGAAGTAAAAGGCGCGCGTGAGGGTGTGGAGAAGAAAAAGGAAGTATGGAAAAGCAAAGAAAGGTGAGAGAGAGAGAATACTAAGGAAGCCTGAACAGGAAATAGATAGATAAGAGTTCAAAATGGAAATGGTGAGAGACGTGGGGAGTGAGAAAAGGAAAAGTCAATCAATGGAGGGGTACGTGAGGGAGGCTTGCTTGAACATCATCAGGAACCTTTCTTTCTTTTTTTGAAGGAACTGAGGGGTGGCAATGGTTCATTTGGACAAGGCCGTTTTGATTTTTAGAAACTGAAAAATGACTAAAGCTCTTATTTGGACAGGGGTTGACTCGGTCAACAGATTGAAGTTTTGAAAAAAGTTGAACTTTTCTTCGGAAACTAGAAAATAGAAAACAGCTTGGGTTAATTTTTTTTGTTAATTACATATGAACAGAAGATTGGTTTGGACAAAATTAATTCAATTTGTTGATATATATTTTTTCTTTTCTCTTGGTTTGCGGGATTGGTGAGGGTGGAAGATCAATCATTTTCTGGGATGGGAGAACGTGAGTTGGGTTCTGGGTGACGGTAGTAATTTTTTTAAGATGGTAAGGGTATTTTCAAATTTTCAAAATAGGAATAAATAATTAAATGTTTTTTAATATTCTAAAAAAATGAGTTGAATCTTACTAATCCAAATGTATTTTTAATGGTTGCAAAACCCAAAAAACTTACTCAAAAACTAGATCATGGTTCAATTGTCCAAATGCACCCAATATGTTTTGTTTTTTTAGTGGATGTTCAAATCCATGATATAATAAATGGATATGGATAACTTATTTAAACTAAATGGATGTCCAAACTATTTACATCCATTTATGTAAATGATTAGGATTTCATTTAATTTTATCTAAAATCATTTAATTATCTAAATTGCCATCCCAAATGAACTTTATGTTATATAATATGTATATGCATATGACGGTTCATATTATATATGTAGCTGTTCTTCTCATTTCCATTTTTTACGTACCTTTTTTTTATATATATATATATATATTAAAGTGACATTGATTTGAAAGATTTTAATTTGTAATATATTTTATTTTAATTATAATATTACATATTTAATGACTGTTAAATTATATTTAGTTTCGATTGAACTATTAACCGCTAAATCAATAAGTTTTCCAATTTGATGTCTCATCCGATTTTTATAATACAAAAGTATACTAAAAGATTTGAAGTCAATACATATAGAACCTAATCTTCAATCACTTATATCCGGTTTCAAATCTTTTAGTATACTTGCTTGACATTCTCTAATATACCATTAAAAAAAATTTACAAATATTATAAAAAATCAAGTTTGTTTATCTTTTTAAATATTAATTTATAAAATATATCTTAAAAAAATTTTTCAAAAACATGTGTAAGATTTTTTTTTTCCTTTCACTAAACTATGTCATAAAAAAAGTGTACTGAAAAAATCTAAGTCCCTTTTATTTCAATTACATAAAGATAACGGAGTGATCATATACCATAATAAAAGTATTTTTAATGTAGGATATTATATTATTATTATTATAAAATTACAAGAAGAATTGTCCCATGCAGAATTCCTGTAATAATTAATTTACTAATAATGAGACGATTCATCATTCAAAGGGGCGGCGCACAGGTCATCATATATTTGAACCGCTACAAATAAGTACGACCAGTCTCCTTATTTAATTGAATACCCCATTTTTCATATTCATATTACGACACGCTTTTCCGCATTCAAAGATCTTTCTTCCGTTTCATTCTCCGATCCGATGGCTTCGTCTTCTCTCAAGAGGTGGATCCGTCCCGAGGTACCATCCGTTGTATTTTTCTTTGTTTAAGGACTCTTGAGCCGTCTAAATCGGGTGTCCATTGAATTCATCGTTATTATTATGATTTTGTTACGTTGTAGATTCATAAGTATGATTTTCATTATCAGATCTGAAATCATGGGGTTATTGTGTGTAGGTTTTCCCTCTGTTCGCTGCCGTTGGTGTCGCCGTCGGTATTTGCGGAATGCAATTGGTCCGTAACATCTGCACAAATCCTGAAGTCAGGTACATTTAAAAGATTTTTTTTTTCCTTCTTCTGTCCCGTGAAATCTAGTTTTTCTTTGTTTTTTTTAATCCACTTATGTGTCCTTGTGTTTTATATTCTTGTGATTTATTATTAATTTTTTTTTCCAAAAAAAAAAAAAAAATTCGTGACTATGAAGCATGCAATCAACCACAGTCCTATTTTTGGATGCAATACAAATTATTACAAAATAAGCACTCGTATCTTAAGTACTTATTCACATTAGTACATGAATTCAATTTTGGGAAAGAATTAAATATTGATCCCAGGAATGTTTAACCACATATTGATATGATACTTTTTAATATAAGTATGAGACAGTTTCAGATTTTCTAGTTTTTTTTTTACATCATATTGTACATCACTAATAATAAAAATATACAGATATATTTTATTAATAAAAAGAATATGGATACTTTATCTAAATAGCTAGTATATAATGTTTTATTGGATAATTTAGAATAAGAGCTAGAATATTTAGAGTACTGTCTTTCCAAATTAATTAGCGATGAGTTGCATGCAGATTTCTTGGATCTATTGACACTTTGATTTTTTTTTTTTTTTTTTTTTGGGTCTAAGTTCCAATATCGGTCATCAAGTTGCACATATGATTTTCATTTGAAATCGCTTATATTCATATATCTCGAAAATGACAAAATCTTCTCTTGATGTTTTATAAATCTTAGAGTAAACAAGGAAAATAGAGCCGCAGGCATTCTTGAAAATTTTGCTGAAGGAGAAAGATATGCCGAACATTCTCTTAGAAAATTCGTTCGCAACAGATCTCCGGAGATCATGCCATCGGTCAACAATTTCTTCTCAGATCCAAAATATTAAAAGTCATAATATCCCATATTACTACATTGTATGGCAACAGTTTTTTTCTTTCTTTAATTAGTCTTATTTTTATAAGTCTGACCTTATCTGGAGTTTGCTAAGCATTCAGCACTCCTTTTCTCATACGCATCAGGTTATTAAATTTGCCAAGTTAAAGTTAGTACTGTTTATATATCCATATTTGAATTCACAATATTGAGATTGTTTTCACACACGACTACGATCGCTTTGCTCAGAGCTACAGCGTCTGGGAAGGAGTAAATATGATGTTTTGAACTATTTATTTAGAAAATTTTTTTTAAGAAACTTAAAACAAGGTTTCCTCTGTGACTTGCAAGGATAGCAAACAAAGAGAACTGCCAGTCAATTATGCCGTCCAACACAGATCAAATATCAACAAAGATTTTGCCTAAAGGTTGAATATTAGGCCCTCGTGAACTGAGCTTAAAAGTACGGAGTGTAGTATTGAAAAACATGTCATGAAGGATGACAAAGGCAATAACAGAAATTGTTATATATTCTCATGGTTGAGTATAGGAGCATAAGCAGCCAAGTTGCTTCCTGCTAAATTCTGTTGATTAGTTGATGAGGCGTTGGATTGAAAGCATTAGGGTAGGTGTTTTTTCTCCTTGCCATCAGCTTCATCATACCACGACTTCCACGACTCAACGTAATGTGAAAATAGATTGGCAATTCCTGTAACACCATTAAAAAACACCCAAAGATTATTACTATCTGCAACATTTTTACGTTACGAGCAATAGAAAGCAGCGTATTTCCTATACTCTCTTTTGCAAGATTAACCGGAAGGATCATTATATCACAATTTACAAAACTAATGAGTATTGCAAAGAGCAGTAACATAAGTGCAAGAAACTGGCATACAAGAGAAAATTAAGTAGATAGCTGGAAGACGATTGAGATTCACAAAGCAGAAGGCTTATTGCTGGACTAAATTTTTATCCTATCATTTTCACCGGATATAAAACCTCCTCTTTTTTAATTTCTATCCACATACCCCATGGCAAAAATTTTTGTTAAACAGAACTTACAGTTCAGGAATGTCTGACCTTATGTTTGCATAATTAAGCTAAAATCATGGCATACATGCAAGTTTTCAGCAGTGTGTACATTAATTTTTATGGTTATTGCCTTTAGGGTCATTGATTTAGAGGCTGTTCAAAAATACCTTGATTGCAATATCTTGGCTGATAGACAGAAGCCAGATTCTCAAAGTCCTGCACCTGATCCACCTTTTTGTTGTTAGATACTCTCATTTTGAGCACACCTGCAGGCTTAAAAGGACCAAATACAAAATCCTTAGAGGCACATTTCTGATGCTCCTCGAATGAGGTCTTGTCACTGTCATATTCGATGTTCTGATAAAGTGCACACATCTGCACATTTTCCTTGTCCGTTAACTTCCTATCAAGTGAATAATTAGTCTTATATCTCTTTGAACATGTGTTTGTGATGTCTAACCCAAAGACTCTTCTCTTGGATTCAGGGACATTTGAAGTGTCAGATGATAAATGTTTGCAAAGTCCCTGTACTCCAATCCACTTAAATGCAGGTTTTCCACTGTCAGGATGACGCATCTGCAAATTTTTAGAACATCAGATTGAGACATACTGTTAGAAAAGACAAACAAGTGTTTCTTATGTATATCCACTTAATCAGCCAAAAATAGAAAAACATGACTTACCTTCTCTATAAGATTGATGGATACAAGTACATTTGCAATGTCATACAATCGTCTGAGCCTAGCTGTAGTTTTTTTTTTTTTTTCAATAAAAAGAAATTGATTATATGTAAAAATATTGGTAAGTAGATACGATTATCAATGACCAAACAGAAAATAAGATAATTTGGTTGTCAAATTACTTCTCATGGATATCGGATCACAGATATCACCCAACAAAGTAGATGCAGCCTGATCAAGAGAGATCGACTCCTCCTGTACAAGATATATCGGGATTCAGATCAAATTGGTGATAGAAATGCTTGCTGACAAAAATAAGGAAGATACAAATTTCACCCACATTAGAACAGATGAAAAGTCTCACAAAGTTCTGTGTTAGAAGCCCCAAAGATTTTTCTTTTCTTCCATCTGTAATCATAAAGAATCAAAACATATGAGGTAGAGGGAGACAAATTATGCTATTTAGTTTTAATAAATTCCTTAGTGTATGCAAGTAAACAGAGTTCAGATGGGTGAAGTTTTATCAACCTTTTTGTAGTTCAGAATTCTTCTCAGACCTGCCAGTCTTTGAGCTTAGAGGCTGCTTATGCTCGCTATCATCAGAAAGCTAGTAAAAGATGTGTATGTTAGATTGAAAGCATTATAAACAGAAGACAAAAAAACAGTAAAATCTGTTAGAACACAACATGCGTTTGGATGGAAGGTATGGAATCATATTGAAATAATTATTTGTACTCTCTTCTGGAAATGTAGAACTATCTACATGCAGAATTTTAAAAAGGTAAATTTATTCAAGATAAGAAACAAATTGACAAGAAAAAGAAGTTATGATTAATGTCCTCTCTTACAAGGAGATTTACATGAAAGGGAGAAGAATAAAATGACCTAGACGGATATTTACCACAGAGCAGTCAATAGAAGCAATGAACTTCTCTTGCAGCCCACCTTCCTATACATGGATTGAAAAAGAATATTTTACCTCTCTGAAAATGATCCAAATTAAAGAAATATTGCCATTTTTAGATAATCTAACATAAACAACCAAAGCATTTGACTACCTTCAGAATTTCTAAAGCCCGAGGAATTGCATCAAAACCCCTCCAGTTGTATTGGTTCTTAGCTTTCCGGGTTAAAACCTAATTAACAGTTAGATCATTTCAATAAACAAAGGGATAATAAGTTTAGAAAAATTTATGAAAGTAGACTTTATGGGAGATAAAACAAGGTTTAAATAAATACCCCTATACTTTCTAAAATATTGACGATATCATAAATTCGCCGGCGTTCAACACCTGCAAATACTCACGAATTCAATACAAGAGGTTTAGGTTCGGAGTTTTTAGTTTTACTTCTGGCAGGGAAAAAAAAAGGTAGATTGCCCGGAAAAATCTAAAAATTAATGGATATACCTAATTGAGATGCAGCGTTGTCCAATTCGATGGATTCAACACCATCTCTGTTATACAACTTCAAGAAACTGAATGAAACACCAAAATTAATGAATCAATCCAACAGTAAATAATCATTTTTTTAGTAAAGATGATTATCGATAGGTAGAATAAACGTAGAATCGTATACTTGGAGCACAGGAAGCCGAGAGATTTCTCTTTGCGGGAATACACAGAAGAGGCTTTGGTTTCAGAATCGCAAGAGATCATCGACGACGATGACATTTCCACGGAACAGGCAATCAAGATCCCCTTAAAAGATTTCAGAGTGACCTATACACGGCCAAGCAGCGACCGACGACCGTTAAGTGCGGGAAGGTGAAGAGACATTCCAATGGCGGGATAGCGTTTTCAAAATGGGGGTTTCGGTTTTTGCGATCCAAAGGAAAAGAAGGGCTTTTGTTTGAGCCCAACGACATCGGGTTACTTGCGGGCATTGTTTCGGGGTTTTTGAATTGATTTTGAAAAACACTAGGAACACCCAATGTTTTGTGGACCGGACCGGACCGGCCGGTCCAACCGGTCAAATCGGGAACCGATCAGTTGACCAGTTCGATTCAAGAGAAAAAACCATTTTTGTAAAAAATCGGTGATATTTTATCAAACCGATGAGAACCGGTTGGTTCAACCGGTGAACCAGCCAGTTTGGTATTGAATTGGTTGGTTTTTATTTTAAAAACTTTTGGGACTAAATTAATAAAATTAAAAACTTAATACACTTAATTGAAAAATAAACAAAATCAATTTCATAATTATGTAATGAAATTTGTGCATGATAAGGGCTTTTGAGTTCTAAAT
>JAOXNR010000028.1:2506535-2529400 GCA_028571225.1 Parsonsia alboflavescens | reverse complement strand
ATATACGGATTTGCTAAGGTGCGCTTTGGAGCGCTCTTTAATGCACTCTCTAACCATTACCGTAACGAAATTTTTGCTCCGGTTGGTTGTCTGCATGAGCACTGTAGCAAAAATTCCATTACGGTAACGGTTGGAGTGCGCCTAAGCAAAACCGTATATATATATATATTTATATTTATATGTGAAGTAATAGTAATAAGTTGAAAAATGTTATCACGATACAATTATATCTTATATGTTCAAATCCCAAATATATAATTTTATAGATTAAAAAAAAAAAAAAAGAAGACAAAGGTCAACCTGATAAGCAGAGGCCTTACACAAGGTTTAGGCCAAACCTTTTGCACTAAATTGGCCTAAGAAAGAGCCTAAGCCTGAATCTATGCTTGAATAGGGTAGGTCGAACTAGGCCAAATACAAGTCAAGTCAACTATTAAGTAAACAATCTTTTTCTAAAAGAAAAAATAAATTTTTTTGATAGAAAGTGTTAGTAACTCCTAAACTATCCAACTTTTTTTTATTTAAGTACCCCAACTGGTTGTTGCTCGATCATTACACTTCAACTACCAAAACTTATCCAAATTAACACTCCTGTCCATTTTGTCCATTAAGCTTGGACTATCATGCGCGCAAAACGTGATCAGATGCAGGGGTGAAAAGGGTTAAAAAAAAAAAACGAGTGAGTGTGTGTTCGCATTTCAAACCAGGAAGCTCAACTAATTCATCATTCTTGTAATAGCTTTTGGCTAATTTCAAGTGAGGAAACACAAGTAATAGTGAAGAAAAATCTCTCACACATCTGGTGGAGACGGTATGGAAGGAAAATTAGATGAGTTGTAGGGAGATAGGTGAGAATCAAGGTGATTTACGTCTGGATGGGTGGCAAAGAAAGTAAAGGTGGTCGGACTCTGCAGCAGAAACAATTAGTTTGGCCACAATCAAAGTCACTGTGCAGTTATGCGAAGCCAATAAGGTTGCCGCTCTCTGATCCATCTCTTCTCCTTCTTCCAGGTTTGTTTTCCCTTTTCTCTCTAGACCAAGATGAAATAGCCAGAAGTTCTTCCCTTTGGCAGACAAATAAAAAAAAAAAAAAATCGTTTGTCGTTGTTCCACGTCAACGCATGATCTAGTTTGGAATTGATGAATTTGCGCAACACTAGAATGACACATAATTGGAGCCCTCATCATGACGCAGTCTCGGCAGCTTCTAAATTGTACCAGGGTGTGAGACCGCCAATTGGGAAACTCGTCATTAGACATAATTATTTATCACTTATATGTATATCTTCCCCGAAGGGTGGGTGTGAGACCGCCAATTGGGAAACTCGTCATTAGACGTAATTATTTATCACTTATATGTATATCTTCCTCGAAGGGTGGGTGCGAGACCGCCAATTGGGAAACTCGTCATTAGACATAATTATTTATCACTTATATGTATATCTTCCCCGAAGGGTTAGTTAAACTTGTTCTCTATATACAGAAAAACAATTTACCTTAGAAGTCATTGCTAAAAAGCCACCAGTAGTTAAAAGCAGCTGCTAGTAATATATATTCTTACATTATTGTACATGAACCGCCAAAGGATAAAAGTTATAGTTTTGAGATAGGTATAAGTAATACGTTTTATATACCCAGTCAATTTGTAGAGAAGACAGCTTAGAACGAAAGGGAAAAATCCCACAAGAAGAAAGAAGGCTCCTTCTAAAAAAAAGAACCACAAGTTCATGACAAGGCAAAAGATGTGAAAGACATAACATCTGAAAAGACGGATAAGACAAAGACAAACAACCAAGGTGTTTAGATTCAGGAACCTTCAAAAGAAGTGTCTCGAAAAAGGAAAGAAGTTGAGCCTTCAATATCTGAAAATGTGCAAAAAAAAAAAAAGTGGAAAAGAAAAGGTTATTAAAAAAATGAATCTAGAAGAATTGGAAGAAGTAATTGAACAAGTTTTTGCTCCGAATTGGCATATGCTACATAAGAGTTTATGGATCATTGTTTACACGATGGGGACTTGGAATATATGACTAGGAACAACTTGGCTCAACTGAAGAAAACATTTCACTTGAGAAATGTACAAGTATCCTAAATGTTATAAGTTTAAATAAGAGGAAAATATATCCACCAAATAATATGTTTTATTTTCAAGCTTTTTTTGTGAACCAACACCTGATGAGGGTTTTGGATAAGATGGATGACAAAATGAAAGCAAGGCATTCAGAAACAAGTGTAAAGTTGAGGTAGAAGCAGAAAAGCAAAAGCGAGAAAAGTCAAAAAGTCTTCATGCTGAACAAACTGCTATGTTCAAAAGATTAGTAGAAGAAAAGAAAAAGGTTGAAGAAGAGAATGAAAAATTAAAGAAGAATCGGGATGGTGGGAGATGATAGCCAAGAAAAATCTCCTTTGATATGAAGACCCAAATGGAAAAATACTCCCTAAAGTTGGAAATTGTATTATTGGTAACTTTCTTAAGTCTCCAAAGTTTGAAAATATGTGGAGTCGAGTATCAGATAGCTTTGTTCGTTCAAGAATGGAAAGTTGTTTATTTGATGTTCAAGAAAAACATCCCGATTTCAAACTTAATGGAGAATTAAAAGATTTAATGGCTGAGCAAAAAAGTTATCCACTACCTTGGGAGGCAGATTTCGAATTACATGAAATGTGCAAAACTTTCAATTCACCTATTCATGTAAGGGAAGAAGATGATTATTCTGATTGTTCTGATGAATTGGATGAAGAAGAAGAAGTTGCAGGCAATCAAGGATTAATCGCTCGTAATTGTAATGAAGGAACTATTACATTCAAGGTTCCTCCTTTGACCCCTACAACAAATTGCATGAAGGGGAAAATACAATGCCTGAAATACCATCATCTTAAGGAAATGACAACTCTTCTTCCCTTCTTGATGGGATTCAATCTCAAACACCAAGCTTGCCTTCATCTCTAGAAGTATCGAATGGTGAAAACCCTCTTAGTATTGAAGATCAGAATTAAGTTTGTTCTGAAAGCTATTTTGTTATATGCAAAACAAGAACATTTTTTTTAATTGTTTAGGCATTTATTCCATATACAATATGAAGGAAAGATTTGCCTTGACCTTTTTCTTATATTGTTTAAGTGTATAAAGTGAATCATCAATTTATTTCACACGAATATTCACAATTAATTGGCAAAACCAAATATAGGATTTTATTGAAAAATGGAATCAAATACAAAAAATGATTCCAGATTATTGAACCTTATACAAAATGTAACTGGAAGGATAAAATTTTTCAAGATACGCGGCATTTCGTATTCAAGCAATATCATTTCCATCCATATCTTTTTGTCTATAACTGCCATAGTGATTGTCTTTGGAAATGATATAAGGAAATTCCCATACAAGATCAAGCTTTCTATTAGGATCTTGATGACTAACTTCATTTTTCCTTAAAACCAAATCAACTTGTTTCAAAGATGGCTTCTAGACATGTTGATTATGATATTTGGTTAATTTCCTTTTGTAAATGAGTTCACGTTCAACAACTTTCCTTCTAGTTTCTTCAAGGAGAACTAAATTTTCAACTAACTTTTGATCATTCCATTCAGCATTAAACGAATCAATTCAAGTAGATGAACTTTCTACTTTAAATGGAATCATTGCATCTATACCGAAGCATAAGTTGAAAGGAGATTCTTGTGTTCAGGAATTTGGAGTTGTTCTATAAGACCATAAGATACTTGATAGTTTATCAATCCATTTTCCTTTCATAGAATCAAGCCTTTTCTTTAAACCTTGTACGATGATTAGATTTGCTACCTCAGCTACACCTTTTGTCTATGGATGACCAACTAAAGTGAATTTATGATCAATTTTTAATTCGTCACAAAAATCTTGAAATTCCTTCACTTCAAATTGTTTTCCATTCTCAGTAATCGACACTTGAGGAATTCCAAATCGTGTTATAACATCTTCCCAAAAGAAATCTTTAACCTTTCAAGATGTAATAGTTGCTAAAGGCTTTGCTTCAATCCACTTGGTAAAATAATCAATAGCAACAACTAAAAATTCCTTTCCTCCTGAAGCCTTTGGAAGTGGACTTACAAAGGGCTATAAAGGAGGTATTATAAACATGAATTCATAATAGTCTATAATTCATAAAGAAAACAAAGTTCCTAAAAGACCCATTCCCTATTGTAAAAAGGAATCGGGGTACTAAGTGAACGTAATTTGTTTGTGGCAAATGATGAACATTATCATGTATTTGACACTTTTTGCAAGACCCAACCAAAAGTGGGGAATCTTCCTCTATTGAAGGCCAAGAATATCCGATGCCCATCACCTTGCGAGTGAGGGATTGGGATCCAATATGTGAACCACAAATGCCTTCATGCACTTCATGAAGGATATAATTTCCTTCTTCAGAAGTAACACATTTGGGCATCACCTTGTATAATTGAGCATTCATACTGACATATCTAGAAGACGTTGTCTTGATCTTTCTAGCCTCTTCTTTGTCATCCCGTAAAATTCCTTTACACGAAATAAAGAAAGAATAAATAAGATATGTTAAAATATGAAACTTATATGATAATAAATTTGAACATACAATGTACCTTTAGAAATCTATCTCCAAATAGGTGTCATCCATGATTCGGGTATATCAACCAGCATAAGAACAATATGGTTAATAGAATTTTCATTTAAAGGTTTAATCCAAGTTCCATCAATATGAGTACCTTTCTTCAACTTGGATAAAAAAATTTCCTCAACATTATCCTTTCAAGGAATATGTTCCACAACCCAAATATTTAAATTTAGCAATATATTTGTTAGCCTCTGCCAGATACTTTGCCATATTTTCCTCCCAAGCCTCATATTCACCGTTAATATGCCCAGAAAGTAGTTTAGAATCTGTCTTAGAAAAAAGATTTGAAATATGAAAACCCTTTGCTGCTCTTAAGCCAGCTAAAAATGATTCATATTCAAATTCATTATTACTAATTTGAAATTCTTACTTCAAAGCATAAAACAAACTTGTACCTTCAGGACTAATAAGGACAACACCTGCACCTTCAGCTGAACCATCCATATATAAGATCTAACAATCCTTTGTAGGGACAGATGTGTAAGTTGGAGGGTAATGAAAGGTTCGGGAGACTCTAATGTAAAATAAAAAAAAGTCTAACCTTCTATAGCTTTCCTAGGAAAATACACAATATTGAGAGTTCAATATCCCATCTCATCAACTAACCAGCAATATTGGGCTTGTGTAAAATTTGTCTGATGAGAGAATTTGTCAGTATATTAATAGTATGAGCTTGAAAATAAGGCTTGAGTTTTCGGGCAGAAACTAATATGGCCTGAACATATTTCTCCAAAACATAATATCGAATTTCAAGTCCTTGTAACACATGACTAATTTAATGAATGGGCTTCATCCCCACACCTCTAGATGCTCATAATACTGAGCTTAAGGCCATCGATGAGATGGGCATGTATAAGAATAATGGTTTCCCGATGAGATGGGATACCGGAATGGGTGGAAAATCCAAATACTCCTTTATTTTATGAAAAGCTTTATCACATTTAGAATTCCAAACAAATTTCTAGGGATTGTAAATTACCTTACAAAATGGAAATGATTTTTCACCAAACTTTTTGAAAAAAATATTTAAAGCAGCAATTCGGCCAACTAATCTTTGGACTTCCCTTTATAGATTTAGGTGGTTACACCTCCAATAAAGCGTTAATCTTCTTCAAGTTGGCTTCAATGCCTTTTCCGGATACCATTTAACCTAGAAATTTGCCAGCACAACACTGAGGGAACATTTCTTTGGATTGGGCTTCAACCCATACTGCATCCTTGTTGTAAAAGATTCTTCTAAATCAGCAAATATAGCTTCTTGGGATTTGGATTTAATCAATATGTCATCCACATAAGCTTCAACATTTCATCCAAACATTCTGTTCACCATTGCTTAAAAGTTTTCTCTCACATTCTTTAATCTAAAAGGCATCCTTTTGTAGCAAAAGAGACTGTGCGGGGTGACAAAAGAAGTTTTGTCCTCGGCTTAAAAGGCCATTTGGATTTGGTGCTACCCTTTATGAGCATCTAAAAAGCATAGCAAAGAGAATCCAAAGGTAGCAACAACCAATTTATCTATTGGAAATGGCTTCTTGGGAATAACTTCATTCAAGGAAGTAAAATCAATGGACATTCGCCAAGAGCTGTCAAGCTTCAAGACAAAAACTAGATTAGAAAGCCACAAAAGAAATTGGACTCAGCAAATAATCCCAGCATTTAACAAATCCTAAATTTCAACCTTAGTTGCTTCAGCTTTCTTAGTTTTGAGCAGTATTAATTTTTGTACAACCGATTTGCATGACTTTGGAATACCCAGTTGATGTTCTGTGATGGATTGAGGGATAGAACTCATCTTCATTGTGGACCATGCAAAAACATTTTGATACCTTGTGAATAAATCAACTAATTGATGTTTCAAACGTACCAGCAAAGCCTTTCCCATTGAAATTTTTTTGTTCAGGATGAACAACATGAATTTGAAACTCCTCCAGTTCTGTAGTTGGTTCAATCGGTTCGCTGGTTTCATCACCATAAAAAGGAAAATTCAGATACTTCAGATATAGACTTTGCATTAGAAATAGCAATTTGATAGCAAGTATGTGCAACTTGAATATCTCCTTTGATGGTGACGAAGGTATTCCTGGAAGGTACCATCAAAAGATTCTGAAATGTATTAATCTAAGCTCTCATCTAATTACGTCCTCAACGTTCCCAAATAATATTGTATCCTAAAAGGGAATCTATCACAATAAACTCAAATTGCATCATTGGTTGATTGAGTCCCCACTGAACCTTTAGATTAATAGTTCTCAATGCTAAAGTAGTTTTACTTGAAAAACCAACCAAAGGAATTCGAAAAAATGCATCATACTATAGAATGTAGGCGGAGATTGTTGTATCTACTAAAATCCATTTAACCAAACATTCATGAACATGCATCGAAATGACAAGAAGAATGTCATCATTCACAACCACCGAACAAACAACTCTATGTCTTTTCTCAAGCCTTTTAACAAATCGAGAATGAACCCCGGAAATCATATCAATGAATCGTGGTGTGGGAGGACGTTTGGGATTAGTGGCCAATTAAGGATTCAGTTGAACATTGTAGATATATTGTTGCAACTTCCCTTGTTAAACAACATTTTCAATTTCCCATTGCAACTGATAGTATTCATTAGTGTGATGACCCAACTTTTTGTGATACATACAATATCTGTCCGGATGTCTTTTCTCAATTGGAATCTGGAATTGGCTTTGGAGGGGCCAGAATCCCATAAATTTCTATTTGTTGCAAAATCATAGCCTTAGAGCATTCAAAGGAATGAAATTAGTATTATCATTTCGACCACGATTTGGATTCAGTGGTTTGCATTTACTATCATCTGAAGATTCTGAACAACTATCAAAGCACTTCAGCAGAAAAGAATTGGACCATTCAGGTAGAATCTTGGAGACTGCGATGCTTCGGGCTTAGGTTTAAAAGCAAAACCCAAAGGTGTTGTTGAAGTATTACTTGTAAAAGACTTTCGATATCCCAAAGTAGAATTTCCCAAAAAGTGATTAAACTTTTGTTTCTTTCCGCCAAGAGTATCAGCATAGCTTTTTGTAAACTTTTGCATTTCATTCTATCGAAACAGTTTCTCAAAAAACATGGACTGTTCTACTTGAATTAACTTCAAAAATCGATGTAATAATTTGGCACTAGTGGTTGGCATGTTAGCATAAAGCTTTTCAGAATGCTTAACCATCCATAGACCATGACAAAAAGCCTCGATATAAATAACTTCATGAAAATTAAATATCAATTAGACTTTAGCATTAAACTGAGTCCAGTACTCATTAAGAGTCTCTTCTTTCCTTTGACGAATACATAAAAGATGAGATTTTTTGCTTCAATTGAAGAGCTCTCCTAGCAAATTGACCAATGAACAATTCTTTTAGCTTAGCATATGAATCTATGCAATTATCAGGCAAAGAAGAATACCAATCCAAAGCTTGACCTGTAAAAGTGATAGAAAAGGCCATGCAATACAAAATAACGTCAGGATAAAAAAAAAAAAATCAAAACAGCAGTATATTTTTTTTAGTGCTTTCAGGGATCAGTAGAACGGTCAAATTTGTCAAAAGAAGGCAATCTGAAGTCCTTCGAGAATTTTCCATGACGAAGGTGAGGTTGTAACGATGCAAATTCGTCCATTTTCAAAACAGTTGATGTATGGAATTTGGGCATAATATGATTTAATGTTTGTTCAATTTTATGAATCGTGTATTCCAAAGAAGGTACCCGAACAGGTGATACTGCCATGTGCCCACCCGAATTAGAAAGTGGCAAAGATGGTAAGGGATTAGGAAAATAAGGGTTATAATACGGGTGTGGAGGGTATTGTTGAATCGAAGGCAAAATTGATGAAACATACGGAGGAGCTCCTCGATTCAAAGCTGGTGGCAAAGGACTAATGGTCTGGACATCATTTTTGTCATCATTCTGAAGAGATGCACCATAATGAGAAGAATCCTACAGTTTCCCGGAGTGGAGGTGGTGGAGGAATGATGTTTTGTGCCACCAAATAGGCTTGAAAATCATCATAATGATCCAAGGCTAACTTTACCTTCTCAACTTTAGAAATCAATGGAGGAGGAGCTGAAGAGGTTTCTTTTTCAGTTTTTGACTTATCTAGCCTCGGAATGGACATAGAGCATGAGGTTTGTCGCAATGATGGATCCAGAGGAATGTATTGACTACAAAAATTGACCTAGAAGCTGGATCAATAACTGGTAAAATAGAAGGATTAGTCAGATTTATCGTTGGAACATCTGGATGAGTAGAAGAAGCCAAATCGTCCTGATTAACAACTTGTTTCGACGTAGAAGCGAGTGTCTTCATTTTGATCAGAAAATCGATGCCAAAGCACAATGGGCCCCAAGATGATGTTGCCCTTCTTTTATAAACCATTCGGGATGGATATACTCAGACTGCTCGGGACCAAAAGCTCCATGTTTGGGACCTACAAAAATAGGTTAAAGAGGAGTAAAGTCCTTTTTAACTCTCCGATGCTAATGTCAAAGAGAGGAAAAAATGTTTAGAGAAAGAAAGGAAAGATTATAGAGAGAGGAACATACCTAGAAAATGAACATACCTTCTTTTATACATGAAAGGTAACAAAAACGAAATGTAACCTGTCTTCCAACCAACTTAGAATATATTAATATTAAATTGTTTATAAATTGGGTTATATTATTATTTTATTCAAATGTGTGCTATACATTAGTAACTTTCCGAATCCAAGAATGATATAACAAATTATATCATTAAAAGAAAAAACCTAAAAACTTAAAGTTATAAAACTACGTTTAAAGAATTGTTTTTAGCTGATTTAGTCTCACAAGTTTGGGTCAAAAAATGTTTCGATCCCTTAAGTTTTTTGTCAGCTATAATGGTCTCTCACGTTTTTACGGATAGTTGAAAAGGTCCAAACCATCAATTTCCGGCCATCCACACTGTGGAGAGTGTCACGTGCACTGCACGTGAGGCGTAAAATAGTCATTTCATCATGAATTGACATCATTTTGAAGTTGGGTTTAAAAAAAGGGGGAAAAAAAAAAAAAGGCCACCACCTCCAACAAGCCCACCGGCAACCACCCTCTTCATTTGCAAGAATGTAATGGGTCTCCATCAAATGAATTTTGTACTACTAATGAAGTTATGGTGGAACAAGGGGATCCTAGATTCAATTGGGTTCTTCCAAGGGCAGAATTTGACCCCATAATCCTGAATTATACCTCTAGCACCACCTTATCTCCCAAAGAAAGGTTCACAGCCATCGGGGAATATTCATTATCACTCTTGACTCTTTGCTGGAGTGTTCAGTGCATAAAAACCCTTGTTTTTATGGACTTTGCCTATGTTCCATGCTAATGGCTGGAGCTATCCCCAGAGCATGGCGGTAGTGAGAGGGACCAACATTTGCCTACGTAAATTCAACGCAGGGGTCATCTATTCTGAGATAAGCAAGCACAAGGGGACCCATATGTGCGGTGCGCCCGTGGTGCTTAACATGCTCTATAATTCTCCAGATGAGAAGCCACTACAGAGCCTAGTTCATATATTGACCATCAGAGCTCCTCCTCCTGCAACTGTCTTGTTCAGAATAGAGGCATTAGGCTTTATAGTGAATCATGGTTATGGATTGATCGAGACTCGGGGTCTAGTGGTTTGCCAGTAGCTGATAGAGCAAGGTTGTGTGATGATTGGGATGACTAAAGTGGATGTGGTTGCCGGTGGGGGCTCCTTTTTTTTAAAACCCAACTTCAAAGCGATGTCGTTTCATGATGAAATGATAATTTTACCTTTCACGTGCAACGCACGTGACACTCTCCACCATATGGGTCGGTAGAAATTTGTGGTTTGAACCATTCTGGCTACCCGTAAAAACATGAACGACTGTTTTTTGGTCCAAACTTGTGGGATCAAATCGGATAAAAACCCTCTAAAGAATGATATAATTCTTTCAGGTTATGCACTACAGGAGTAATGAACATATCCTGAAATCATCCAAACCTTAAAACATACTATCTTCATCACTAAATATAAGTTATTTGAACTAATTTTTCTTGTCAATAACTATAAATCATTGTTGTTAGTTAATTAGGTATTTGAAATGTTTTCTATATTATCCTTTTAATGCTTTACTGAAATGGTGTTCAAAATTTTTTTTCTAGAAGGTGATTAAAAGACATTTTTGGGGAAAAAAAATTATCTTAAGTTTTATAGATGATGGTTGTTGACTTATATTTAATAATGGGTGGAATAATATAATATTAATACTCTCTTCGTCACTAAATATAAGTCATTCCCCATTTTTTTTTGTTACTAAATATAAATCATATTGTTAGTTAATTAGGTATTTAAAAATATTTTTCCTATATTACCCCTTTAATGCTTTACTGAAATGGTGTTTAGAATTTTTTTTTTGACATGGCCATTAGAAGACATTTTTGGGAAAAAAAAAAAAAAAAAAGAGGCTACCTTAATTTTTACAAAATGACGATCAACGGCTAATGACTTATATTTAGTAACAAATGGAATAATATAATATTAATACTCACTCTATCACCATTTATAAATTATTGTCAATCATTTTGGTCAAAATTAAGATATTGACAAATAAAGGTATTATTTTTTAGAAAAAATGGCAAAAAGTGCGCATCAACTCTTTACGATTTACTCATAATATATATAAACTTTGTTTTCATCTATTTATATATACGAAAATTCTATAAAGTGCTACGAAGCATACATTTTAGAATTTTCCAATTAAATCTCTAACAATCAACTGTCTTTTATTTTTTAAAAAATAAAATAAAATTTAATCAAGTATCCTTAGTTTATAGAAGAATTTATTTATTTTTTAATAACTAACCGTTAACTTTAAAAATTAGAGACTTAATTGGAGCACTCTATAAGATATGCTTCATATCAATCTATAGCATTACCCTTTATATACATAATGAATTTAATTATCTTTATTTCTACCTCGCATCACACCTCACGGTGGAATCGGGTCATTATTTCTACCCACCACCACATCCCATGGTGGAATCAGGTCTCTGTCTCGTGGAAGACAGGTGTTTATTGTTTAAGGGCAAAATAACTCTTCTAAATCTATTCTCACCCAAAAAAAATCCTAAAACCCACTTGTATGAAACAAAATCGGCTCGTTAAAATTCACAAATGAAAATTTCACCAAATTCCATAACCATTACTTATACCGGTGGATTTTAATTATTTTATAGTGGAAATAGATTTAGAAGGACTATTTAGCCCTTAAACAATAAACACATGTCATTCAAGTGAGATGGGATAGGTTGATTCCACAATGGGATGTAATAGAAATAAAGACACGTAAACTCATTATATATATATAAATAGATGAAAATAAAATTTGTGAATATTATCAATGAATAGTAAATAATTAACGTGCACTTTTTACTGTTTTTTCTTCATAAAATGTCCCTATTTAATAATTCAAATCAAATTAACAATAATAACTCAAAACAGAAACGAAAAAAATAACATGGTAAAAAAACAATACAACACATAACGATAACTACTTATATTTAATGATAAAAAGAATGAGTTCAAGATACTTATAAGTAATGATGAAAGGAGTCGTAGAGATAAAGTATAGCTTCCATCTTCCGATGAAACTTCAAAATGCATCAGCCCTAAAGCAAATACAATAACAAAACCAAACACAAAAACAAATAAGCTCAGAGGTAATTCAATTCTGATTCCTTCTTACACAAGTCAAAACAATGACCAAATTAATACAAACTAGGGTTTGAATAAACCAAAAGTAACTACTGAAGGCAGTAAAAACAAGTCCTCGTGAAAGCCAAAAATTATAAGTATGGATAAACTAAAAAGGCGAAAATTGAAATTCTATTGATCAACTGTGGTGACCTGTTGCCACTGCCCATCAACTGCTTCTTTCCATAGTGTGACATTATTGTCTCCAGCAGCCACAGCCAGCAAATTTCCGGTCAGAGACCATGAGACCCTCCAAACAGGAGTCTTGAAGTCCATCAAAACATTACCTTCCCATGGATCACCTTCTTTTGCTGCAGTCCATATAACAACGGTACCATCTTGTGAAGCACTAGCAATAGTGGATTTTGGAAGGCCCAAATTTGGTGCCCAAGCAACATCTCTCACCCAATCAGTGTGCTTCTGAAGAGCCGGGAAGCAATCCATATTCCATTTACCATTATAAAGTTTCCAGACTTTCACAGTATTGTCACAGCCACCAGATGCTAGCTTCTGAACCGGATCTAGTATACCTCCAACTAAAGCACCAGGTGCTGTTGAAGGGGCCCATGACACTGAGGTAACTCCAACAGGATGAGCTTGATCTATTCTTGATGTATCCCAGTCCCCATCAGACCTAGCAGTGTGCACAGTGATACTTCCATCAGAGGAACCACATGCCAAGCAGAGCCCAAGCTCATGGGGAGCCCATGCAATTGAATTAACTGATGCCTTGTGATCACTGAAGACATGAGCTTGTGCCCACTCATTTTGATTACCTTCCTTCCAAAGAATAACTTGACCATCATAGGAACAGGAAGCAAGGAGTGAGCCAAATTTGGGGTGTGCCCATGCAACTTGCCAAACAGGTCCTTGATGACCACTCAGGGTAGCCAGGTGCTGTGAAGTATTGTTGTTACTCACCCCAGTTATCTTTATGGTAGTGTCTGATGAAGCTGTTGCCACACGTTTTCCATAATAATCCATGGAAACATCGTGAACTGTGTCACTATGACCCGTTTCAATCTTCTGTGCAGGCATCTTTATGTGCTTAACTGACTGCTTTGTAAATGGTTTTTACTCTATCAACTCCCCTTATATCACTGTTGAATTCCTGTAGTTCGTGCCTGCATTATTCAGATCAAAGTTCAAATCTAGATCGATATTGTGTATCACTACCCAAAAGTTCAAGTAGTACCAAACCCTAAAATTGAAGACTACGATTTGTACAGTATGTGCTGGGAAGGCGATTGCTCTAGGTGACTAATCTAGTCACAGTACATATGGCATTAGATGTCTAAATACAACAGGAATATAGAGCTGAGAATAGGAGGGAGCAATGGCATCACCAGAATGGCAGCAGAGCAGATAGCTTAGACTGTACGATCAGAAACCGAAATTAATCAACCCCCAATTTCCAAAACTGATCAGTTAGAACTTCTGATTCTGATACAAAAACTGATGGTTAATCAGTATCCACATGATTATCCAATCAACCAATTAATGGTTAAACATATCACTCTATGTTTTCTAAAAAGTTTCGACAACAAGAGAAAATAACAATTTACACAAATGTTTTCCTTCAAATAAAACATGATACCATATTGAATGAAATTGAAAAAGAAACGGCAACAAAATTACTCTACAGACTTCAGTAGAAAACTTTAAGGTGTATAAACCTAAAGTACTTAAGTATGATATAAATTTTCCTACTGAACCCAATCCATATCATGCCCATTTGAATTTTTGACTTTAACTATTTTATTTGAAATACACACATTGATCATGGCTTTGGCATTTGTCAACCTCGCGAAAATCAAAACCCCAACAGGATATACAATTGATCATGCAGTTTGGTTGCATAATTGGCTTGGATAATTGTCATTATTGGCCTTACAGCTGCCATCCCTAAGATAAGTTGATATTTCATTTAGTGGTGCTTTCAATCTTTGGGGAAAATTTTACTTTAAGACCAAACAAAAGAGAAGGTGATATATGGTCCATAATGTAATCTTTAATATCTATAGGAAATTGTAAAAATTTAGAGGGTAAATTACTACAAATCTTTAACAAACTGGAGAAATGAATAATTTAAAGAAGAGAGAGAACAACACAAAACTCATACAAAAGCACAACATCAACATATGGTCTTAAAAGGAAAAAAATTGATCAAAGACAGAAGAAGCGCCAAGGCACCAATCCCTTGAACTGGACAGTCACCAACCCACAGGATCGCTAGAAACATCAAATTCCAAAATTTAAGGGAGAAAAACATAATTGAGCCTCACATAACTTCTCCGGATTCAAAACAAAGCACTAGTTCAAGTTTTGGTGACTAACTTCCCAAGATCTATTTTATTAAGCAGAGCTTCAGGATCCAAACACATGTTCTTAACAGAGAAATACTGGAAGAAAAGGCAACAAATAAAATAATTCCTGTATGGTCGAAACTAAAAAGCCAAGAATATCCAGATCAATAGCTGCTAGTTCAACGACGCCCACAAGCAACATAGATCTAGACCACTAAACATAGATCTTAACCATCACAATCACGTATAAGGAAAGAAAACAGCTTTACCTGTGTATCCGTAGCTCCAGCCGTGAGAAGATTAGATATGAAAGCAACTCAGGAATTCGAGCACTAAAATGGAGTGCAGAGACACGAGAAACTCTGAGTATCTATTTTGCTTTGTCTAGGCATAGTCTGGATAGGGGCTTCGGATTTCGGACTTCGGACTCCGGACTTCGACCCGAGTCCTCAAAAACTAGAGTAAAAAGGGCGGGGACGAGGAAGAGACCGAGCCGAGCACGCTTTTGTGAAAGGCGTCTTGTTAACTGCCGCTTGTACGATTGCCTTGGCTGTACAATTTTAATTTGTTTTTTGCATTTTTTTTGGTTTAAAAAAAAAAAAAAGAAGAAGAAGAAGAAGAAAAATACTGGAGAAATTTACTTTGGAAAAATCTACGTTGAATTGGCAACTGCTAATTGGCAGTATTGCATTTGCACACTGAAGTGATGACTTGACTTGGAGGAAGACCTCAACCGCCAAACCTCATACCGGCGGTCACGGATTACCTCTTCCGACCTCTTTCCCTTATTGGATCATTCATCGCATAAATCGTTGTTACCTGAAATTATTCAACAGATCTCAATTCACAGCCCCACTGCCACCTCTCAATCATGGCATTCTCCTCCCGGCGCGGCGGAGGGGTTTGGGCCCACGGTCTTCTACCCACAACAAAGCATTCCCCTAAGCATCCCCGGAAGTCGCGCAAACGCAAAGCTTTCAAGGATTTCATCCTCGCCAACTTCTTCACTATCGGCCTCTCATTCTCTCTCCTTCTTTTCCTCTTCATTTTCTTCCGATATGGAGTCCCTAAACCCCTCATATCCTCGCATCTCCACGCTGCTAGGAACAGGTTCTCCAGGCCGAGAAAGCCTGTTTACCGCAAATCTCCAGCTGGGAACGCCGTTTCTGGAGCAGTTGTCGACATAACAACTAAGGATTTGTACGATAAGATCCAGTTCCTGGACGAGGATGGCGGAGCGTGGAAGCAAGGTTGGAAGGTCACTTATAAAGGGAACGAATGGGATAACGAGAAATTGAAAATATTTGTGGTACCACATTCGCACAATGATCCTGGCTGGAAGCTAACGGTGGAAGAGTACTATGATAGGCAGTCTAGGCATATTCTTGATACTATTGTTGAGACCCTCTCCAAGGTATTATAGTTTCCCTCCCTAATATTTTCAGGTTTCTTCTTCTTCCTTTCTGGTTATTTTTTAAATTTTCCCTACTTTTTAGTGCTCCAAGACAATTTTTGATCACCCCCGTTTGCAATCATTTTGAGTCATTTCAGGTCTTGATAGTTTTTAAATTACATTTGTGTATATTTTTTAAAATTAGTTGGAATTTGAAGGGGTTTTGTAGATTTTTGAAATTTATGATTTTCATTTTTGTGATGTCTGCTACCTTACTTGGTGCTGCATGATTTACATCTGCAAACTTGGATAGGATGTTCGGCGTAAATTTATTTGGGAGGAGATGTCTTATCTGGAGAGATGGTGGAGGGACGCCTCCGAAATGAAGAAGGAATCTTTCAAAAATTTGGTGATGAGAGGTCAGTTAGAGGTTGTTGGAGGTGGTTGGGTGATGAATGATGAGGTAAATTCATTTCTATGTCTATGAAAAAGGATGATTAGTACTAATCTGCCTTTGCTTCTTTGGATGCTCTGGCACACTATTGTTTTTGGTGAAGCAAGCTAATATACAGGTTGAATCAAGGATATCCTTGAGACTGATAAAATATTTCAGTTTATTGAATTTTGAGTTTATGGAAACACTATCAGATGGATGCCTGACAATTTGCTGATTATTTTCTTTAGTCGTTCCCAATTTTATCGATATATTAAGCTTGTGTGGTTTTGCATATCTTCTTGAAGCTCCTGAAATATCTAATTATTATTATTGTAGCTGCATCCCAATGCCACAATGTGCATTGGATGAACTGTTGTTCTTGCTACAAGGGAAAAAACAGTATAATATATTGGCAGTTGTTTGTTCAGTGATGATATAGCTTAAAGTTGTAATAAATCCTAATCCCTATTTGACTAACTGATCACATTTCTTTCTCCTGCAGGCTAATTCACATTATTTTGCTATCATTGAACAGGTAACGAGGCAACTGCTTTTGTATGATAGCTTTCAGTGTTCAATTATGTACTACATACATGTGTTATACTTTCTCTATTATACTAATAATAAAGTTACATGTGTCTTAATTCTTTTATGCGGATATGGTTTATAAACTATACCTTAAAAATACAGGATTCGTTTTCATGCAAATATATTTTAATTTAGGAACATAGTTTTTTCTTGGTATGATAGGGAATGTAACACCAATGTGCACCAGAAGATTTGGAGCTTCAAAATATCATCTAACAAAAAATAATATATATATATATATATATATATATATATATATTATTTATTTATACAATCTAAACACAAACACAAAACTCAAAACTTGACTTGTTATCTAAGAACATCTTGCTGTTTCAGTGGTCATTCTGTGCATGAAATTTCTTTTTGTTATCAAATTAGATTAGTGAAAAAATTCTGTGTTCTGATTTAACTGTTAAAAAGTACTTAAATAAATTGTTGATAAAAGCTTAATATACTAAGTGATGGAATATGGCAGCTAGCTGCAAATGTATGATGTTCTATTTCATGATTGATTGTTCCTTTTTATTCGAAAGATCAAGTATGCTATACATTTGTGGAAACTTGCTTTTTTTACTGGTAGTCGCTGGAAAATTACAACAAAGATTTATTAAGTTCCTGCTTTTCTTGAAATCCATACCTCAGATTACCGAGGGAAATATGTGGTTGAATGAAACCATTGGAGTTATTCCTAAAAACTCTTGGGCAATAGATCCATTTGGTTACTCTTCAACTATGGCATATCTTCTCCGTCGCATGGGTTTTGAGAACATGCTTATACAGAGGACACATTATGAGCTGAAGAAGGAACTTGCTTTGAGTAAGAATTTGGAATACATATGGAGGCAGGCTTGGGATGCTGGGGAAACAACTGATATTTTTGTTCACATGATGCCATTCTATTCTTATGACATCCCACATACTTGTGGACCAGAGCCTGCAATCTGTTGTCAGTTTGACTTTGCCCGAACACGAGGGTTTGTGTATGAGCTGTGTCCCTGGGGACAATATCCAGTGGAGACAACCCAGGAAAATGTAAAGGAGAGAGCTAATATGCTATTGGATCAGTACAGAAAAAAGTCAATACTTTATCGAACTAATACTCTACTTGTTCCCCTTGGAGATGATTTTCGTTACATCAGCATTGATGAAGCAGAAGCTCAGTTTAGGAACTATCAAATGTTATTTGATCATATTAATGCAGATCCAAGCTTGAATGCTGAAGCAAAGTTTGGTACTCTGGAAGATTACTTTCAAACTCTGCATGAAGAGGCTGACCGAATCAATTATTCTCGTCGAGCTGAGGTGGGATCTGCTCAGATTGGAGGTTTCCCTTCTTTATCAGGTGATTTCTTTACCTATGCTGATAGACAACAAGATTACTGGAGTGGCTATTACGTGTCCCGGCCATTCTTCAAGGCTGTTGACCGGGTACTGGAACAGACACTTCGAGGTGCAGAAATAATGATGTCTTTTTTGCTGGGATATTGCCAGAGAGCACAGTGTGAAAGGTTGCCCACTGGATTTTCCTACAAGCTGACTGCTGCAAGAAGAAATTTGGCTCTATTTCAACATCATGATGGGGTGACTGGAACTGCTAAGGATCATGTTGTTATGGACTATGGTACAAGGATGCATATAGCTTTGCAAGACCTCCAAATTTTCATGTCCAAGGCAATAGAGGTATTGCTTGGCATCCGACATGAAAAAAATGATCAGAGTCCAGCTCAGTTTGAGCCAGCCCAGGTCAGATCTAAGTATGATACGCAACCAGTGCAAAAAGCAATCAGTGCTCAGGAAGGAACAGTGCAAACTGTGGTTTTATTTAATCCACTGGAACAAACACGTAATGAGGTGGTCATGGTAATTGTTGAACGACCAGATGTTACTGTTCTTGACTCAAACTGGACATGTGTCAAAAGTCAGATATCTCCTGAATTACACCATGATGGAAACAAAATCTTTTCTGGAAGGCATCGTCTTTACTGGAAAGCTTCAATCCCTGCAATGGGATTGCAGACTTACTATATTGCCAATGGGTTTGTTGGATGTGAAAAGGCCAAAGCAGCCAAACTGAAAGTTTCCCATCCTGATCATTTACCTTGCCCCACTTCCTATACTTGCTCAAAAGTAGAAGGGGATTCAGTTGAAATCCATAATCTACGCAATAGGCTCACATTTAGTGTTCGCCTTGGGCTTTTGCAAAAGATAACAAATAGTGATGGCTATGAGAATGTTGTTGGGGAGGAAATTGGCATGTACTCCAGCACAGAAAGTGGTGCTTACTTATTTAGACCAAATGGTGAGGCTGAGCCAATTGTAATAGCTGGTGGAACGATGGTAATCTCAGAGGGACATTTGGTTCAGGAAGTTTACTCCTGTCCAAAGACAGCATGGAACAGAGGCCCAATTTCCCATAGCACCCGGATTTATGCTGGTGAAAATACCATACAGGAGCATCTCATTGAAAAGGAGTATCATGTTGAGCTTCTTGGACATGAATTCAATGACAAGGAGTTGATCACTCGGTACAGGACTGATATTGACAACAAAAGGATCTTCTACACTGATTTGAATGGTTTCCAAATGAGTCGCAGAGAAACATATGATAAGATCCCCCCTCAGGGAAATTACTATCCAATGCCCTCTCTTGCATTTATGCAAGGACCAAATGGACACCGGTTTTCAGTCCATTCTCGGCAATCACTAGGAGTGGCAAGCCTTATGAACGGATGGTTAGAGATAATGCTTGATCGCCGTCTGGTGAGAGACGATGGACGTGGTCTTGGCCAAGGAGTGATGGATAATCATCCTATGAATGTAGTTTTCCATATCCTGTTGGAATCCAACATTTCATCGGCTGTACATTCTGTCTCAGACTCACATCCCCTGAGTCCCTCTCTTCTCTCTCATCTGGTTGGCGCACAGCTTGGCTATCCAGTTCATGCATTCATTGCTAAGAAATCTCAGGAAATATCTGTCCAGCCACCTCCTAGATCTTTCTCTCCTCTGACGGCTTCCTTGCCCTGTGACTTGCATGTAGTCAGCTTCAAGGTTCCTCACCCTTTAAAATATCCACAGGAGCCCCTTGGAGTGCCAAGATTTGTTCTAACTCTACAGAGGCGGCATTGGGATTCTTCCTATTGTCGGAAGGGCAGGTCACAGTGTTCAAGTGTGGCTGATGAGCCGGTCAATTTGTTTGACATGTTTAAGGGGCTTGCAGTATTGAATGCAAAAGCGACATCTTTAAATCTTTTGCATGATGAAACTGATATACTCGGCTATAGCGAGCAGTTTCAGGAAGGTGCTCAAGAAGGGCATGTCCTAATATCTCCCATGGAAATACAGGCTTACAAGTTGGATCTACGGCCCCATCAATGAGTTGCTATGCATACAAAGATGTCTCTCTTTGTGTATCATTGTGAGGAATTTGAGGTAGATTGATTACTTCGTGATTTTATTTCTTTCTGTGATGGGAATACTTGCTGCAACCAAATCCCAAGACTCTGGTGGTTTGTGAAGAAATCGAAATTGGTATATAGAACTTTTCCAGATGTTGAGAATAGGCTTTCCAGAAGCTTTACGATATACTACACAATATCCCTTTGAATTGCCAACAATTATGTGTAACCGAACCCACCTCTTGAAGATAGAAAGCAAAATGTCATGGAACCAAAAGTTTTGTTAGGTTGTGGAAATTTCAGATGCAGTTTTAGGTGTAATGATTTGTTGTCATGCACTTGTTCTTTACAGCTGCTGATTTTAGCCTGTATCGAGTTTTCCCATGATAGAATTATTAAATGCTTTTGCCTCTTCTGGTGGTTATACTTATGCAGGAAATGCTGGGACACATCGATTCTGTACCTGTTCTAGTTACTTGAAATGGGCTCCTCTGAATGTTTCCGACCAGTAATATATGCTTCTTTATCAATATGCTTGCCCAGAAATGTGCTGATTTGGAGAAGATTTTAAACTGACAATAGTTAAAAGTTGTGACATCTATCCAAAATGGAGTTACAAGATTGGAATTTCAAAATTCTTGCCAGAATCAAATAACAAATAACCCTACAGGTGTAAAACAAAACAATCATTGCGAATGAAGGAACCAAATGGATAACGAGTCTCTCCAAAATCAAATAGAGAATGCAACTTCACTTCGCTTCACACCTGAAACCAAACAAAGGATGGAATGTCCCAATTCTTTAGATAGATCAATCCAGGTTGCCACATGTTGGGCATAAAAAAATTCACTACTCCATGAATCCTTCATGAGCTATATCCATGCATCACCAGCTCCTTTCTAAGATTTTCAGCCTTTGAATAATAAAATTTGACTAGAGTCAAAAGTTTTAATTATCAACATCATATGAATTTAGTTGAAAGAACAAGTAGATGATTCCATTGCATTTAAGAAAGGTTCGAATTCATGGACTTTTCATACAAGCTATATCACTAGTCATTTACCACTTGCCTAACTATATATACAATTCTGTCTATATAATTATTAGTCATATAAAAGGAACCAAAGCAATCAAATCTTGATAATTGAGAAAGTCAGCCAAATTTGCAGCTCAACAATGCCAAGCACATTTCAGCTGAAGCCTATCTTCAGCAGCAAAACGAAATCCCATTCAAGTGTCTGTAACCAAATCTCCATGATTTGCCTCATTTGGCAGCATCAAACCTTCAATACTTCATTATATGTAATGGGATCTCTCTGCAAAAAGCCCTGAGAAAAACACTGGATGAAACAAGGTCCAGAATGAAGAAAATCGTACCATTTTCCAGGAATTAGTACAACTTGAGCACTCAGGGATAGTGAAAACCTGAATCAGAGGGGAAAAAGGCACTGCTTAGACAAACATCAGCAATTTAAACACCATGATCTAATCAATCGTAACAATGACACGACAATCCTATTTACGGAAAGAAAGGACAAGGATACCATACTCATTTGACAATTGTACATCTGCAGCTTATCATTAAAGGAAATTACCCAACATAACTAATTTGTAGGGAATACAAAGTAGATACTCCCCTCACCACTATGTACAAGTCGCTAGCGATCATTTCGTCAAAATTAAGGTAATATATATATTTTTTTTTCCTAAAATGCAACTATTTATAATTCTAATCAATCCAACCACAATAACTAGGAAAAAGAGAGAGACATGAATAATATGGTAAAAAAATCAAGAAAATAAATAATAAACTAACAATGACTTATATTTAGTGACAAAAAAAAAAAAATGTTAGTTCAAATGACTTATAAATAGTGACGAAAGGAGTACTATTTAACCAAACTTAATGTTGTACTTTTGATGTGGGCATAGACTACTCAATGCAATAACAAGTGACAATTAAAAAATGAGCCCCATAACAACCAAATTCAGTACAAGAATCTGTCAACATGCACCGCTGAAGGTTCCATGCTAATGGATTCAGGTAAACACCCATGGGTTCCAGAGAATAAGATCTTGTAGCACCTAAACATGAGGCCCTATACAGTAGTATTACACACAATAAATCAATTCTAGACATTAGTACAATTAGTTCACGCTTCCTAGGACTGGGGTTTGCAATCCCAGGCATAGATAGGCTTCTGGGGAAATCGTCATCTTGGTTCATCTTTAACACATTAACATCTTTTACCTTATATCACTCCCTTTCATGAGTGAGAAAAAATCAATAATGAAATGAAATTTATATGACATTTCCAACAGTGTATTGAATATCTCTGAACTTGCAATGTGATACTATAAAT
>JAOXNR010000028.1:2489173-2506435 GCA_028571225.1 Parsonsia alboflavescens | reverse complement strand
ATAAATTCTCACTCGCATCCCGAAAAATCATGCTCCTCCCAACTAGCTTATGTCCGTGCAGACGTTCACATTTTTATTAACAATAATAAAAAGATCCAATAAATTCTTTGGGCACAAAAGGCCATGAGAATCAGGATCACTTTACCAATTTACCCGAGGGAATAAAACTGCAAGAAATAGAAAAATGGTGTGTGAAAAGAAGAAACAAGTAACATAATGCAATTGATGATATCACCAGACTGAACTCAATACCATTTAACCCAAGGGAATAAAACTGCAAGAAATACATTAATGGTGATCAAGTACCAGAATGCAATTGATGATATCAAAGATAAAACTTAACACCATTATCTACTATGCACATAAACTGAAATCAGAGCTCTTCTAACACATAAGAGAGCAAGATAACGTACATATGGAAGTCAGATGCCAAATTATTCAGCAAGAGTGCAAGCCTGCAACTTGCCTGCCAATGTCTACAAAGATAAATCTCATGTCCTCCACACGTGTCAAGAAGACAGTAACCTGCCAAAGTTCATTTCCTTAGTGTTTTTTACACATTCAACCTGTAATGTCAAATCCTTGACACCGGCATCGTTAAGCAAGTGCAATACTTGAGCCTTTGCAGAAGCTTTGCTAGCCTCTGTTGAGACATGAAGATGTAGGGTCCCAACAACATTAGTGTTTGTCAAACTCCAAAAATGTAAATTTTGAATTCCACATACACCATGCAGCTTCATAACCTTATTCAGAGATCTGTTAATATCCAGCTCAAGTGCTCTAGGGACCCTTTGTAGTAAGATTTCGGCAGAATTTCTTAGCAGTGGGATAACTGAATATATAATCAACACAGATATAAAAATTGAGCAGGCAGGATCTGCAACAAGCCATCCTTTGTACTTGATCAAGAGGGTCGCAATAACCACCCCAACGCTTCCCAAGGTGTCTGCTAGAACATGCAAGAATATGCCTTCCATGTTATGGTCAATGTGGAGGTGCTGATGCTTATTTTGTGCCTCTCTCCCTGTATGCAGGTGTTCGACTATATGCGAGCTTTCACCTATATTACTTTCATGAACTTCTGGACTAACATAATGATGATGATGATGATGATGGTTGTTGTTGTGGGAATGTTGGGTACCATGATCATGATGATGAACATAAGTAATAGTACTTTTATGTTTCTCAGCATCCTTAGTGACATTGCTCTGGCAGTTATTACAGCCATGCTGTCCATGATCATCAGTAGAGTGTCCCATGTGACCAGAATAAGATTTATCATGATTGATATGGAGAACAGCACTACCCTCATTGCGGTTGTGAGTTTGGTGATTGTTGTGATCATGGGAACACTGGTGGTGGAAGTGAGAATGTGAGGAGTGAGATTCTGAACACAATTCATGAGAATGCAAAGGGGAGTGAGATTCTGAACATGATTTGTGAGAATGCAAAGGGGAGTGAGAATTGGGACATGATTTATGAGAATGTGAATGAGAGTGGCAGTGAGAGTGTGATCCATGAGAATGTGAATGAGTGTGAAAACATGATCCAGAACCACCATGGGCATGATGGTGTTCCTCATGGAAAAATATTAGTCCCACTACATTAACAAGAAGTCCTCCAACAGAGACTACCAATAAGCTGTTTGTGGAAACCTCTTGTGGATCAAGAATCCTCTCAAATGACTCCAACACTATCAATGCCCCAACAAGAACCAGGAAAACAGCATTTACATATCCTGAAAGAACCTCAAATCTTCCACGACCATAATTATACTGACTACTTGCTGGCAACCGTGATATGTAAGTAGCATAGAGTCCAATTGCCAGAGCAGCACAATCAAATAACATGTGACAGGCATCTGATATCAACCCTAGACTGTTGCTCATGAACCCAGCAATAAATTCTACAGCCATATAAAGAGTGTTTATCAAAAGAAAAAGAGCAATTTTTCTTGACTTTCTTTCACTAAGGATATGGCGGATAGGCTTCATAATAGATGTAGCGAGTGAATCAGCTGGATCCGCACCTAACTCAAGATGACTAGAATAAACAGAATCTAGTTCCCTTACAGCAACCCATAACAACAATCCACAAAGCAACAGGCCCCAGAGTGAGAGTTCCTGAAAATAGACTAACTCCAAAACTAAGGTACATGCAAAAGTCACAAGATACTCTTTCTGAAAATCCTTGGAAGTACCAGGCTTCTCATCAATATAATTCTCATTTAATAGAACTCCAAAAATAACTGTGTTCAACAAAGGCCAACCAAGATTCATGATAGAAATACTATCCCCTTCTGCCTCAAACACAAACATGCTAATAACAGCTGGAATGAAAAGCAAAACAGTAGTGAAGAACAGTGAGATCAAACGAACACGTTTTCGACCCAGTTCTCGAATATTTCCCCAATTCATTGAAACTCGTTCATAACAACCTAAAAACCCAGACAAGAAAGGAAGCAACATAGGCCAGATCCTCACACAATTCTTTCCCGGCAAAATAGAAAGTCCAAATTTATTAACATTCACGGAAGACAGAGGAAAGCACTCAATACGATCCCAGCTAATAGATAACAAAAACAAGCCGCAAAACAAGGCAACGAATCCACGAAACTTAGAAGATCCAAATTTGTTCTCAATGAAATGGTAAGCTTTCCCCTCAGTAACAAACCTGGCAGCCACATTCCCTGATAATTCAGCCAAAATCATAGCCGCCGTGCCGCAGTAGCGGAGGGCTTGGAAGCGAAGGAGGAAGACAATAGCTATGAGGAGTGATTTAGCGAAGAGAAGTCTTTGCTGAGATTGGGTCATCGAAGGGAAAGAGAAAATAGACTGGCGTTGCGTTTGACGAAAAGAGAGCTTTGAGTAAGAAGAAGCTGAGGAAGTGAAAAGAGAGAAAAGGAGAACAAGAAGGAAGGAAAGAAGAGATACCAAGAAAGAGAAAGGAAACAGGGAAAAAGAGGAAGGAGAAGAGCGGAGGAAAGGAAGCAGAGAATAAAGAGAGCGAAGAGAGAATAGAAGAAGCAGAAGGAACGACAGGGATGAAGTTCTGGAGACGGAAGATTTGGCGAATAGAGAAGAGGAAAGCCGATTGTTGGAGGGGGAGGGGGATGGGGTTGCCGGAGGGTATGAGAACACAGGATAGGTGCTGGCTCTTGAGGTGTTTGGTTTGGTGGAAGAAATGATGGTGCGTGGGGGGAGTGACAGGCGACTTGGACGGTGGTGGTGGTGGTGATGGCTGTGGCTTTGGTGGTCATCGGCCATGGTCGCCGTTCGTACGTACCGAGAGTTGCAAGTCTATGCAGTATTCGCCGATCTTGAAAGTTCCAGTTGGAGTTTTCAAGAGTCAACCATGCTTCCAAGACTCGGTCTCGGTCTTCCTCTGCGAATAATTCTGGGCTTCGGAATCCAAGATGGCATGCTGGATCTGGACTGAAACCACAAGAGGCCTCATCAATAAGATCTAATAAATTAGATGGGCCAGCCAATTTAAAAAGTTGACCCCCTGTTAACAGTATCAATCCCTTTTTAGTTGGGCTGGAATTGTTCTGTGCTTATGTTTGGATTCAAAATAAATCGGATAGATATAGGTTAAACTACTAATATAGCTACTAAACTATTCGTTTTTTTCATTTTGATCATCGCATTTAAAATTTCATTAATTCATCTATTAAACTCCGTGTTTTAAGTCATTCCATGATGGTCCGATCAAATTTAGATAACATGTGAAATTACCTTTTTGACGAGAATGACACAAAGAATTGTCATATCACAAAAAATGATAAATCATTTTACCCATATATAAAATCTTCCATGTCATCATCAAATAAAATAATTTTTTGCCTTTGTTTTCTTTTTAAAATTTCCAGTGTCTTCTATCTATAACATTATACCAGATCCCTTCTGTTCCAAGTAAAACCCTCGATAGATCAAAGAGATTTCTGATCAAAACTCTCAGTAGATGGAAATCTTCAACAATAGCTTTTGTCTCAACCTTTTCAAATACAATACAACCCATCAACAACAATGTTCTGCAAACTATATTTAACTAATTCCCAATTTTGTAAACTTTTGCTGCAATATCCTCATTCCCAATCGACATTATCACCTTGACTTAAATCTTTGTTGGGAAATCTTTAATTCAAGGTGAAAGAAAGTTTATTGGAACTCTTATTTCTGTTGCAGCTTGGGACACACAGAGGAACGAGACTTGTCTGGTTCTAATGTTAGGTCTTTCAGTAATTAAAGTAGTAATTGGCAAAAAAGATTTAAAAGCAGTAGTTTGTCTCCCCCTTCTGCAAATGGGGAATTGAACCCGCCGCACGGCAATGTTTTACTATGAAAGGAACTGAGGTTGGGGCTTTGAGTGAATATAAGTTTCAAACTTTCAGTGACCTTTTTTATTCTTTTGAAACATTGAATTTTTTTTAAGTGGTTGGCATTACATCAATGTAGTCTAACATGTTGGATGCTCTACAGCGTTATTTTTCTTCAATCATCTCCTCAACAAGCCCGTATAACTCAAATTTGGCAAGACCACCGTGAAGTAGTTTAAGTGTTCAATCCCACAAAGTTTAATGGTTAAATTGACAAAATTCTAAGTTTGATGGTCAAACTGAAAAAACCAAACCAAACAAATTCAATGGCTACATTAATGGTTCAGTCAATAAATATATTCAGATAAGATTTAAAAATCTCTTCTTTTTTTTTTTTTTCATTTGAGTCATCTAAAATTCAAGATCTCATTTCCCAAATTAATAATAAAAAATAAACAAAGGAATTAATATTCTTATATTCAAAATGAATTAAATCAAACTTTTTTTAATAAATTTTACTATAATCAAAATGAAACATTTATTTTCAAAAAGAAAGTTTTTTTTTTTTTTGAAGTAGATGAATGATTAATATTATTGATTCTTATATATTAAATAAATTTAACAAAAATAATTAATTTATTCTAAACATTTAAATTATATATATATTTTTTTTTTTTTTTTTTTTATGCTGGGTGAAATTTATTCTTTTAAAATCCGTATATAAATCATTTTCAGTGTGAGATTTGGATTTTTCAAGATATATAAGAGCCTTAACTCCTTCCATTTCAAGAGAAAAAGGATCCATTTGGATAGACTTACAAAAAAAAGTGTCTTTTCATAAGTGCTTTTTATAAAAGTATTTTTACTTTAAGTTTGTTGCTTTGCTTTTAGATGCAGCAATTTATAAGTGTTTTTCAAAATAAAAACTTATTTGGATGAAAAAGCACTTTTAATATATTTTTTTAATTTTTTTTATAATTTTCAAGATTTAATAATACAATTATATTGTATAAGTTGTAATATATTCAATGTTAATATTTTAATGTATTTAAGTAAACTTAAATTATTTTTAACATAATACATTAGAAATCAAACTTTTCTAAAATTATCAAAAAGTTTTTTTAAAAATATTTTTGACATATTTTTATTCACTATAAGTTATAAAGATATATACATTATTTAAACATATATATTTTTAAAAATATTGTAATAGAAAAAGAAGAAAAAACTCAAAAAAAAAAAAAAAAAGAAAAAGAAACAAAGGAATGAAGTTATTTTTTTCAGGGTGATTAGGGTGGGGGTTAAAGAGAAAAAGGAAAAGGAAACAATTGGCGGGAAAAAGGGATTTATTTATTTATTATGGAATAAATAAAAATAATTGTTAATTGTCTTCAACAACATATTAATACATTTTTTGGTTTCAATTGTTTATTGTTAGAATCTTCAGCATGTCATACCATATTCTTAGAGGTTTTCGATGACATAAAAAATCTTTTCAATCTTTGAATCAATAGAAATAACATAAAATTGTGACAAATTATTTTTTCTCATTTGTAATTGAAACCATAACCTTCCTTTCTTCATCCATCTAGATGACTTGCATATTTGTTTTCTTCCTTATCTTCATCCTCCCCCTCCCCCAAAATACAACATGTAATCATCGCGACACATGTCAATTTTTGTGTGAGAAAAAAGTCTGTTTGATTTTTTTTTTTTCCTTAAAAATGTTTTGTAAAACTATTCTACAGAACTGTATTATGAAACAAAAGAACAAAAAAATCTAATTGTCAAATTTTGTTTTTTGTAATAATTTTTGTGGTAATTTAAGAATTTTTAAAAATTTTCCTTGATTTCTTTAAAAAAAATCATAATAATAAAAAAATTTTAAAAATATTTTTAATAGGTAGCAATGAAGAAGTCTAATAATTTTAGAATTGAATTTATATTAGAAAAATAATTTTTTTCAAAAAAAAAAACCAAAGCATAAAATATCTAAAAGTTAAACAAGATTTAGAGGACTGTTATGTAAAACTATTTTTCAAAATGAGTGTACTAAAAGAAATTTTGTTCTCTCTAAATTTTCTAGAACTAAAAACTGTGCTGAAAAATAATATCCAAACAATCTCCAAATTTTGTGTAAAAAATCTACAAAAAAATGTTTGTATATGCATAAGGAAATGATCAATTTATCAACATTCTATTTAGTTTCTTGATCATTCCTCTTTGCACGGTGGTTGAAATTATTGGTTGTGAAAGTGGAGTAGCATGTATGAATAAATTAGAGTGTTAAAAATTTTGATTTTGATTTTTTTCACTTGACAAACGAAAACTGCTAAATGCTAGGTTGCAAAAGACTATAAGTATTAAAAGCACTTACTAGGATTTCAAACATCAGGATGTTAGGATGTTAGAAGATTCTTGGCTAATGAACTCATATAAGATCAACTTTTTCAACAATCCTACAACTATATGATTATAAATTATTTGACTTTGACACAATCAAAGTTTTCATGCACTACCTTTCTCAAATATCATAATGTGATATTATGAACATTGAAGCAATAATTATGCACCGCTAATTTTATTCTTAATATATGATTGTGTAACATCTTATATGTTGATTGTCATACAACTTATTAAGTATAGGTTTCTTCTTAGAGTTGTTGACTCTATTAAAGGCTTGTTTGACTTTCAAACCATCTTTACAAATACTTGGTACATGTACTACTACATGGCCAGACAAAAAACATGACTTGTGGAATAAATTCATTTGGCTCCCACTTCGTTTTCCAGTTCTCAGAAAGCATTTTTTTGGTTCTCCTAGTCTTTAATTGAAAAAAAAATTACATTATATTAAAACATCTTTTGGTTTCAATAATTATTGTTAAAATATTCAGCATGCCATACCATATCATTAGAGGTTTTTTATGACAGAAGCAATTTTTTTGGTCTTTGAATCAACAGAAAATAGTGTAAAATCTTGACAAATTATTTGTTCTTGTTTCTCATTTGTGATTGAAATTGCAATCTTCTCTTAATTCCATCTAACTGACTTGCATACGTGTATTCTTCCTTATCTTCATCCCCAAAGTACAACATGCAATCACTAGGAAACATATCAAATTTTGTGTAAAAAATCTACAAAGGAGTTTGCATACACATAAGGAAATGATCCATTTATCAACACTCTATTTAGTTTCTTCACCATTCCTTTTAATACGATAGTTGAAATTCTTTGATTGTAAGAGGGGAGTAATATGTATGGATAATCTATAAAATAGTGTTGAAATTTTTTATTGCAATTTTTTTCACATTGACAAACAAAAATTATTAATTGTCAGGCTGCAAAAGAGTAAAAGTATTAAAAGCACCCACTAGGATTTCAAGCATTAGGATGTTAGGATATTAGGATATTTTGAGCTAATAAGACCATATTTGGTCAACTTTTTCAACAATTCTACAACAATTGAATTTGACACAATCAAAGTTTTCATTCACTATCTTTCTCGAATATCAAAATGTGATATCATGAACATTGAGACAATAATTGTGCACTACTCCCTCTATCCCTTTTTATAAGCCTTTTGTAACCTTTTCTTGTCCCTTTTCTATAGGTCGTTTTATAGAATTTGAAAGTTATTTTATCACAAATTTCCTATATTACCCCTCACCCTTTTCTCTCTCCCTTCATCTTTTGCCCTTCCCAACGCATCGTGAATGATTAAAGAAAACAAAATACTCTGTAAGATGAGAAATTGTATTCTAGCACGGTCGAAGTTGTATATTCTCTGATTTATAATCTTAGGGCCATTCCTTTAAACCAACTATTCTTTCTATAAATAAATTTTGCTTTTTTATTTATTTAAAATTAGAATTTCAGATGGCTTCCTCCAGTAATGGATATGATCTTTTACATTTCCTATTTTGGGTGAAAACCGAACTGGATCCTTCTTTCTTTGTAAACATTTTTTTTTTTCCAAATCTAAGATTCAGATGGCTTCCTCCGACAATAGATATGATCTTTTACATTTCCTATGGTGAGTGAAAACCGAACTGGATCCTTCTATCTTTGTAAACAATTTTTTTTTTTTTTCCAAATCAGAGATTCAGATGACTTCCTCCAACAATGGATATGATCTTTTACATTTCCAATGACCGGTGAAAATTGAATTGGATCCTTCTCTCTGTAAACAAATTTCCTTTTTTTTTTTTCCTAATCAAAAATTCAGATGGCTTCCTCCGGCAATGGATATGATCTTTTACGTTTCTTATGGCGGAACCAAACAAAATCCTTCTCTCTTTGTAAATAAAAAAAAAAAATTTTTTCCAAATCAAAGATTCATATGGCTTCCTCCGGCAATGAATATGATCTTTTACATTTCTTATGGCAGGTGAAAATAGAACTTGATCCTTCTGTTTGTAAACAAAATTTTTTTTTTCCCAAATCAGAGATTGAGATGGCATCCTCCGGCAATGGATATGATCTTTTATGTTTCCTATGGCGAGTGAAAACCGAACTGGATACTTCACTGGGAGTTGAAGTCCACACACTTGAATTTAAAATTTGCTTATGAAAACCGAAAAGGGCATATTATATTTGAAAGATTTTCTTGCTTGTACTGCAAAATGGCGTGGGTCACCGGTCACCGGAGTTCTTATTTATGAGGTGTGCTTTGATTTGAAGAGACCAGGACGAAAGGGCCTTAAATTTTCTTAGAAAACAAATTAATCTGTCTTAAATATTGTGTTAGATAGAAGGATATTTTAGGAACAAATTTTTTATCTTAATCTTCGTAAAAAAGCTGCAAACACCTTATAAAAGGGGACGAAGAGAGTAGTAATTTTTACTCTTAATTAATTCTTGAACGACATCTTATGTGTCAATTATCATATAAGTTCTTAAGTAGAGGTTTTTTCTTAGAGGTGTTAACTCTTTTAAAAGCATGTTTGAATTTCAAGCAATCTTGATAAATAATTGGTACGGGTACAAGTATGCAGTACATAACCTGACAAAGAAAATGACTCGTGGGGATAGATTCATTTGACTCTCACTTTAATTTCCGATCTTCATAAAACATTTTTTAATACTCTTAATCTTTATATGAAAAAGAAATTATATCATCTTAAAACTTTTTTTCATATCGATCCTTATTGTTAGAATCTTCAACATGCCGTACCACATTCTCCAAGGTTTCAATAATATAAACAATTTTTTTAGTTTTTGAATAAATGAAAAAAAAAGTATAAAATCTTGGCAATAATTTTTTCTACTTTCTCATTTGTAATTGAAACCGCAACCTACCTTTCTTCCTTCCATCTAGATGACTTGCATACCTTTTTCCTTATTTTGATCCTTCCCCTAATCCAATACAACACGCAATCACCACGACACATATCAAATTTTATATAAAAAATCTACAAAAGAGTTTGCATATGAATGAGAAAATGATTAATTTATCAACACTCTATTTAATATTTTGACCATTTCTCTTCGCACGCTGCTTGAAATTCTTGATTGTGAGAGTGAAGTAACATATGTGGATAACCTATATAAAAGTGTTTAAAAATTTGATTTTAATTTTTTTCATGTTGACCAATGAAATCTGTCAAATGCTTGGCTGCAAAAGAGTATAAATATTAAAAGCACCCATTAGAATTTCAAACATCAGTACATTGGGACATTAGGAGATTTTGGACTAATGAGCCCATATATGGTTAACTTTTTCAACAACCCTCTAATTATATAAGTACAAATGATTTGATTTCGACAAAATAAAAATTTTCATCCACTTCCTTTATCAAATATGATGTTATGAACATTGAAGCAATAATCGCACAATAATTGTGCACCGTTAATTTTACTCTTAATTAATGTTTGCTCTACGACTTATGTGTCAATTATCATATAAGTTCTTAAGTATAGGTTTCTTCTTGTAGGTGTTGAATCTCTTAAAAGCTTGTTTAATTTTCAAAATAATTTTTAGAAATACTTGGTACGGGTAATAGTACATGGTACGTAACTTGACAAAAAAAAATATATGATTTATGAGAATAAATTCATTTGACTCCTACTTTGGTTTCCATTCCTCATAAAATATTTTTTTTGGTACTCTTGATCATTATATGAAAAAGAAATTACATTATATCAAAACATTTTTTTGATTTTGGTCCTTATTATTAGATTCTTCAACTTACCATGCCATATTCCTATAGATTTTCGATGACATAACCAATCTTTTCAATATTTGAATCAATAGAAAATGGTGTAAAACCTTAGTAAATAATTTTTTTCTCATTTATCATTTGTAATTGAAATCATAATTTCCATTTCTTTCTTCCTTCTAAATGACTTGCTAACCTATCTTCTTCCTTATCTTCATATTTCGTTTGCCCCCAAAATATAACACCCAATCACTACAACACATATCAAATTTTGTGTAAAAAATAAACAAAATAGTTTACATATGTATTAGGAAATGATCAATTTATCATAGTTTATTGAGTTTCATTACCATTCCTCTTAACACAATGGTTGAAATTTTTGATTGTGAGAATGGAATAACAATTATGGATAACCGATATAAGAGTGTAAAAATATTTGATTTTGACTTTTTTTTCACTTCATCAAACAAAAATTGCTAAATTATAGGTTGTAAAAGAGTATAAGTATTGAAAGCATCTACTGTGATTTTAAACATTAAGGAGTCGAGACATTAGGGGATATTGGGCAAATGACCCCATATGTGATCAACTTTTTCAACAACCCTATAATTATATAAGTACAAATTATTTGACTTTGATATGATCAAAGGTTTTACTCTTAATTAATGCTTGCATAACATCTTATGTGTCAATTGTTATATAAGTTCTTAAATATAGGTTTTTGGTTGCAAGTGCTGACACTCTAAGACTTACTTAACTTTTCAATAATCTTTACAAATTCTTGGTACGTGTACTAGTACATGTTATGTAACCCAACAAAAAAACATGATTCTTGGGGATAGATTCATTTGACTCCCACTTTGGTTTACAGCCCTTATAAATTATTTTTTGATTCTTCAAATCTTTATATGAAAAAGAAATTACATATTAAAGAATTTTTTTGTTTCAATTTTTATTCTTAAAATCTTCAGCATGCCATACTATATTCTTAGAGATTTTTGATGACATAAACAATCTTTTCCATTCAAAATAGTGTAAACTCTTGGCAAATTATTTTTTCTCGTTTCTCATTTGTAGTTGAAAATGGATTCTTCCTTTCTTTCTTCCATCTTGATGACTTGACTACTTGTATTCTTCCTAATCTTCATCCTCCTCTCTCCCAAAAGTACAACATGCGATGACGAGGAAGAAAAGCCAAATTGTGTAAAAAATCTCTAAAATATTGCAACAGACACTTTCCTTGTGAAAGGATTCTCCAAGAAATGCTTTCCTTATGGAAGTTAATCTTGAAAGGAAATCATTTCTCATGTTTTATATAATGAAGTAAACGAGAAGAAAAAAACAATTGTTGATGGGAGATAAGTAAGGATATTGAGAAATACACGCCTTTAAAACTATTTAACAATGGTGTGATGTCCTAGAAGCGAGAGCGTGTATGGGGCCTTATTTGGTGGGATTCATAAAAAAAATTTAAAAAGAAAGAAAAAAAAAAAACAATGGTGTGATGTGAATTGTTTATATCACTTGAACCTTGAATTTATTTTGGAAACTAGTAGATTGGATCACAAAGATTGATGTTGTAGATATGGGCTTGGCAGAACTGCATCAACAATCGTATTTGATTTATTTATTTACTTGCTTTCTTTTTTACTTTATTGATTTTAATTTTATCGTCACTAACACACTTTGACACTAACACTTTTGGACTTGAACTATTTTAGTCTTAGACTTAAGGAGAACTTTCAAGTATATAAATAAATGTTATTTGTCAAAATTTCTATTATACATAATCTTTAAATATATTCTAGTGTTACTTCAATCATGTTTTAACAAAAATTTTCATCTCTTCTTTTAACTATCTAAAAATAAAAATTTTTACTTAGAAATATTTATTGTATGTCATTTTTATTTTTTTCTTAGAAAGTAAATAAGTAATAAAAATTAAACATTACCAACACTATCATGGTACTAATTAATTTTTTCTATCATTTTTTAATAACAAGAAGATTTTGTAATTCTTTAATTACAAATTTGAAAATTTTATTGTACTGTAAACTTAAATTGTATTCTATCCCTAGAGGGTAAGGTTAGAATTGATTGAAAAGGTTGAGTGTTGAGGTTAGAATTTATGAAATCAAAACTCGACAAAGTTATGGTTGGATTACGATCAATTGTATAATTTTCAACTCTAATCCCATCTCTAAATCCTAACCTACTAATCCAACCAGTATAACCACTTTATTTTTTTATATTATAAAGTTTGCAGATATAGGCTTGGCAGAACTACATCAACAATCATATTTGATTTTTTTTTTATCTACTTGCTTTGGGATTAGGACTAAAACTTATTCTCAAGTGTTGGATGATGGATTTAGTCAATGTCATCCGAATCCAACCCATTAACATCTCTGTTCATGTAGGATGGGTCAAGCTCCTAGCAGAATAGTTGAGGTATGTAAACAAGTTTGGCCCAAACACGGCCTGCAAATGGACGAAAAAAAAAATTATTAAACATAATAACATCAATTCCTAAAAATAAAAATAAAGACATCCAATTTTAGATGAAGAAAGAGTATTATAGTATTAATAAATATAATTTTAAATTATTACAATTATAATTATAATATTACCGTTGTGATTACTTTATATTTACAATTAGAAATTAATACTTAGAAATGACTGAATTAAAATCACAAATTCTCCTTTGATTTGGCTCCAAGTGCATTTTCATGTGACATTCGCAATTAAATTAATAAAAATATTTGTATTAAAATATCAAGTATGTGTAGATTTTAATTTATCTCTTTAAAATTTAAATAATGTAATATAACTATTAATTAAAAAAAAAAAACATTTATAACATATTTCAAAGAGGGTGACAAAAAAGTGGTGATTAGTATTAAGTTTTCCAATGCGAAAGGAATGACTAGAAAATCAAGATCATATCGGGAAATATGAGCCATATCGAGGCGTAATAATCTCTAACCAATGACCTCATCATCTGGGATTCAGAGTGCACATAATATATCAGAATCATCTTTCTCTTTATCGGGAACCAATTCCATCTCCCCTACGAATAGGATCGTTAATGGAAACTTATCACATGATCTTTTTACCTTTTTCGCGAGGTTTAAAAACTTATCTTAATGAGTAATTATTGTTACATGACATTTTCGCATTGCCGGATTAGAGATTATTTCTCGAACTACTTTCCCATGATCACCAAGCTGTCTCTGATCACCGCTGGAAAACGCCTTTCTCTCTCTCTTTCTTCAGTGTGATGTTTTCGCATGAATGGAAGATCGATGCCGTGTATGTTTATATTACTGAGAATATAATTTTCTGAAGAAAAAGGTTTCTTTTTTTCCTGATTGAGAATGCACAAAGGTATTCCATTAAAGCGATGTTCGCAGGTGTGTTAACTTTATCTTCTATCATCACTTTTTTTTTTTTGTTATAGATTGTAGTTATTTGCAACAGAGAATCAATCAGATACACATTAAAATTAGAAATTTTTGAATGCTGAATTTCATCCAAAATGGGAAAATTTTCCTATGAATACATATGATTTATTTTTGTGACCTTAATTAAACAGTAATACTACTGATACATCATAGGAGTTAAACCAAATTGGCCAGAGAGGTTTGAATTTTTACTCTTTGGTTGGTTGGGTGTTTACTGGATTTTTATCAAACATAATCACAGTAGTGGCAATGTGACTTTTCTTGAGTCAAGTAATTGATTTCCTTTTTCTGTTCAAATTTCTTTCTTTCTTTCTTTCTTTCTTTTTTTTTTCCGGGGGGTGGGGGGCGGAGAAAGGTTGCGTAAGTGAAATCCTCGTCATTTGCCATAAATTTTGCACCAAAAAGTTTGAAGGGAAACAACAGGGGAGGGGTATCCTCCCATTCAATGGCATTAAGTAATTATAGGTTGCTTCTTTTCTTAGGAGTTGTTACTTTCTTAGAGTGGCACAGTCACTAATCCTTTCTGTCATGCTTCTTCTTTTGGTTCTCCTTTAATTGATTTCTCTACTTTCTACAATGGGTCCTCTTCATTCCTTTGTTAAATCACGATACGTTTTACTCGCTTTGGCCATATGGGCTGCGTGCGTTCTGCACGTTGCTGAATAGTCCCTTGGATCCTTCTAATTAACTGTAAAATGTTTTTAGAAATGTTCAGTCAAAGGTTTAAATTTCATCATTTAACACGCATCTCTATTTATAATGATTTTGTCAATATTAAGGTAATGTTTTTCTTTCAAAATGTATTAATGGAAAAGAACATTAAGAAATGAAGGGAGAGAAAAAAAACTTCTTTTATAAAGAGTATAGATAATATTGAAAAAAATAAGTAGTATCAAAAATTAGGAGTAGGGATGGAGGAAGCAGTATATACTTTATTATTATGATATAAAAAATTTTATATACTCCTATTGATGGGTAAAACGGATATGATTCATATAACCCTACTCAGATGACCCCAAATATCAACTCGAATACTTACTAAGGCAGAGTCAATGACATCCTAAATTGATGATTCTATGAGATTAAGAGGTTTCTCTAGATCGAGAACGAAACTCAAAGAACTCCAATTCATCTCATATACCTTCCATATCATAATTAAACATCTACGACCCTTAACACGAATTGTAAGCTTTAACATCACTCATCGCAAACTTTTAAAGAACTTCATTGAGACCTTTGAAGCTCACCAGGAGGTTGCGAAAATGATTTATAGGTCATTAACAAACTCATAACTCTTATACCAAAGACATGCATGGCAAGGTACACATATTATGAAAATTCTTTGATTCTAAAAGCAATTGATGGGATCCTATCTCACAATTATCTTAAAATGCCTACTTTTATATAATTGAGATTAACTTCAAAAAGGTAACTTTACATAATTCATAATTAATCATTCAATACACACTATCAAATCATACACAAGTTACACAGAAGTTGATTCATTTGATTTTATTCTCAACCTAAATTAATTTAGGCATTGAAACTTTCCTCTTGACGACAATATGTTACCAAGTCCATCACCTATATTATTAACTTTGGACTTTGTTATTGAACATTTGTGTAGTCATATTACATCCCCTGTGTGATGATGAAGATCTTGCTCTCCCGCAACCGCAATTCCAAGAGTGGAAAAGTTGTGTTGGTCATGTAAGAAGAGTCCTCCACAAGCAACTAATTAGAAAGGAAAGTTGGGATTACTCAGTCATCTTGAATTAGTCTGACACGTTGGATTCCGAGAGTGCCACGTGGCCAGTAAGAAGCTTTGAGTGTCTCGAGTACCAGGAAATCCTGCATGATGTGTGTATAATAATATAATCTTTACATAAATAGTGTTCCTTTGCATATTTTCAAAGCTTAGTTGTTCAAAAATAGAAGTCTTATTTTAAAATTAATTAAAATTTTTAAAAAAATTAATATTGTCAAGCATAAAAATAAATTAAGTGAATTAATATTTTTAAAATTTTTTAAGTAAAATGAGTAGGTAGTATTGGATAGGGAAGACGAAGGGATATCAGATATTTAATCTGATTTGTGTCGCATGAGATGAGGTCAGAACAGTTGTGGGGAGTGGTGAGGACTGGACACCGTGACGAGGTGGCCAACTGATCCAAGCCATAGTGGGAGAATACTTTTTTTTCTGGCAACTAAAGAAAACTTTATGGATCGACAAGCAACGTAATTAGTGACTGTCCAGTGTTCCAATAAACCTTCCCAAAACGACAAAGTTTCTCAATTACTATTATCGGTCCCGCCGGAGGCTCCGGTACCTGGTGGCAGGACCTGCCAAGCCAACAACACTTACAAGTATAATATTATTATATAGCCAGGGAACGAAAATGTATATATAGGAATGGACAATTTTGTGTTCTATTTTCATGGGTGGTGATTCAAACAACGATAATGATAATAATTGAAAACAAGGGGTTCTGATTCCCACCACCAAAATTTCTGCATAAATACATACATACAGTATCTTAAAGATTCTTTCACCCCTCTTTCTCCGCAGGGTTTGGCTTATATTATCTTCTTCTCTTTAACTTCTTCATCTCCTTTCCGGGGTTTTAATTTCTTCACATGGCCGGACAACGACAAAGATTTACAGTATTGAACGGGCCGTGTATTCTCCTTATAGGTACGTATCGTATGTTCGTTACGGCTCATATCTTCTTCATTTCAATTTATATATTCGATCTGCTGATTTAGAATTACTGTGCTTATAAATAATTAATTCACACTGTTATGAGTGACATGCAGTGCTAGCTGGTATGGAGAGGTTTGCATTCAAAGGGGTTGTATCCAATTTGGTGACTTATCTAACAGATGTAGTCAAAATGAGCAATTCATCAGCAGCCAAGATGGTTAACAGTTGGTGCGGCGTCACTTCTATGTTGCCGCTCTTAGTGGCACCCATTTCCGACTCTTACTGGGACAGATATTCCACCATACAAGTATCCTCCGTCCTCTATGCTCTGGTAATTATTTACTACTTCCTGCAGTGTTCCACTTCATTCATTTCATTTTATCGTTATTGTTGTGCATTCTTTCTGCAATCGGTGCAAGCCAAGCTTCCAACATTCATGTGTGTGTACTGTGTAGCCCTCTTGCATCACATTGTCACCAAAGAAAGTAAGAAAAATCAAGAAAATGATTTCTAAGCTATCTAGGCATTGCATGGCTTAATCACCACATCGAAAGATACATGGCAGGGAGAGTAAATTGTTGGAGGATGCATGATCAGAGACAGCCGTACTGTCT